>OY728148.1:1573885193-1574312693 GCA_963277665.1 Viscum album | reverse complement strand
GCCCCTTGCCATAAATCACCCGAAAAACTATGGCCACTAAATTAAGGACAGCACCAAATCAAATCAGTCAGATAAGAGCAAGCCACATAATTCCTAAAGCAGTGTTCATCGTATTGACTTGGGTCCAACTAAAATTAAAATTAAAATAGATTTATTATTATTAAGACCAGCATATAAAGGCATTGATGTAGCGCATCCATGGGGGTAATGAACTTAGATCCTGCCCCCTAAACTTACAAATTTAAGGGTGCACCTTGCAACCTAAAAACATGAACCTGTTATTTATATACCCAAACCTCGAGCCTGAAATTCTAAATCGGATTTAGAATGACCTATGCCTTAAAACAAAATGTGAGTGCAGGGGCCTTATCTCGCTTTGCAAATAGTTGACACCTAGTTGCATAGGCGGTGCCTAACTTTTAACAAACCTAGGTAAATGTTATGTCTTAAGAACATCATCAGTCAGCCACTTCGTACCAAAAAAACAAAACCACTTAAGAATGAAATTCAAACTAAGAGTGATTGTTATGGGAAAATTTTGTCTCATTAAAATTGAAAATCACGTATATTACCCGGCAACCAGAGTAAATCCGCATGACGCGATTACAAGTCTTAATTTCAAATACATGATAAGCTGATTCTGCTGAATCAAATGCTACAGTGAATAAGCATGCAGCTATGAGTCAAGCAGCATATGGAACTCACGAAAAAACTGCTGACTCCGTCATGCCTTGTAAATAAACCAGGAAACAGCTTTAGCCATGTATCATCACCAAGCATCACCATCTTCCATCCAATGGTATGAAATTGATCTGTATAAAAAAGTAATCTACCTTTACACTCGGGTGGCCAATTAGATGGATTTGATTTAAATATAGTAAGAGTGACCTAGAAGGTTGTCCTCCAAAAGGGCTTGTGTATTAAAATTGAATGCAACATCTAAGAAGCCGCCAATTGCGCCAGAAACCATAGCCTAATAGAACAAACAAAAGTGAGGGAGCCATAATTGCCATTGTAGCATTTGTAGCAAATTCATCGTCTGAAAATCCCAGTCACCTTCAAGCGGGGCATTGTAACGGTTGGAGGTGCAGCTTTGGCATGGTACCCAATGGCCATTCCATTTGATAACAATGATTGACTGTATGGCATTGCAGCCATCGAAGATTTTGATGGAAGCTGAGCATCCTTCCCAATCACAAATTCGGCTGGAAGGCCATCAACAACCTGAATTGTTTGGGCTTCAACAAGGATGGGGAATATCTAATATGCTCAGTGCAAAGGAAATAACTTGCACTAAAAATATATTGACATAAAGGCATAATGACGTACCATAAATATCATTCTGTCAAAAGGAGGAGGTACCTCGGATAGTTCCTGGGTAAGTGGTAGAACAGTAAAAAGAAAAGAAAGAACACGACGCCTTCCAGTTTAGGTGTTCATAGGAATTCCAATCGCACCCTATATTAACCGTGTACTCCCGCATTTGTGACAATTCTACACACCACTGACAAACGAGCAGTGTGCGCAAAAATGTTTTGCGTAATAATGGGGATGAATAAAAAACGTGAGTCCAGACATAACAGTGTTGAAAATTGATTAACAGAAGCTAATTATCCACTATTTTTAATTGACACGATGTCAAAAATTAAGAACCAGATAGCAACATCTAGCATTTCGCATCACGTTTTCCAGCTCAAAAGAAAAAGAAAACGGAAGAATGCCTGCATACAGCTTGTCCCACCACGGGAATGTTGATCCTAATCTCCTGCAAGGGAGAGACTGCAGAGATGGAAGGATGGGTGGAGGGAGAGGGAGGGGGAGGAAACCTGATACACTGATCTGAGTCGATGTGGAGGTACGCCACTCGCATTGAAAGATTCCACGGAATCGTGGGTGGGCGATCGAAAGCTCTCAGCGCCACTGAAAGAGAAGAGAGATGGAGAAGTTATTGGAAACTGGAACAGCAGATCATACACGAAGAAACCAGTAACGTACGTACCTGACGCCTGGCAGGGTCGGTTTGATGGGAAAAAAACCTAAGACGAAGACGACGACACCCACGGCTTGAAGAATCACTGCCGCGATGGTCAATAAGCAAAGTCTTCCGCACGTCCGGGAAGCCATGGCGTCCCTGGCTGATCGCACATGCAGAAGCAAGACGAGAGACGAGATAATAATTCAGTGTGATTTGGGGGTTTATTTTTGCGAGACGGGACCGTACGGGCGTTTAATACGTCGTAAGGACCAAGAAGGAGACAATGTTGCGACGGTTTCGAACTCGCACCCTCGGATCCCTCGCTAAAACATCGTCATTTCATTTTTTACTTTCATATTGTCGAAGGTGACTTGATTTTCATCAACATGAGGATACATGGTAAACCGTACGCATGAGGATGCATGGTTAAGGTATACCACGTGGGTTACTACATAAAGACTTCAAACATTGAAATGAATATTGAATCACTTACATACACAATAACCTTTTAGATTTAAAGTTTTTTAGAATTAGAACAGATCATTACATAAATAATACTCATGAATTCAATAGAGTATTTTTCCCATTATACCAAACATTTCATATTTCATATTAAGTTTTCAACATCTCACACAAACTTCATCGTGTTAAAAACCTTTTTAGACACAGATCATTTAATTATCATTTTTCATAATCTAGGGAATGAAAACATAAGAATGATGATCCCAAATGTCCAGTAAAGTTAGAAATAAGCATGAACAATTAAATGTTATCAGTGGTCATAATAATAGCGTAAGGGCGTGATGACGTAATCAGAAGTGCATGAGCATAATACAAGAATATTCATACTATCAATTACATAGATCATCAATCATGAAACGTGGCATAAAGTATTATCAAAGTCAAGAGTCATAAAAATCAATAATCACGAGCCATGTGATTTCAATCTTGAATCAAATGAGTCATTAAAAATATAGAAATCATAAAGAAAACGTATTTGTATCTTGTAACATCGTCTTCATAATCCATTTTAAACCCGTGTCATAAATAATCGGAGCCTACTTAAATCTATAAGAGAAACTCTCTGATAACTTCTCCCTTCTAATCTATTAAGACAAAGAACACTGTTCAATACATTGGAAAGCTATAATGGGGTTCACCTGTCGTATAAGCTATATCGGGTTCAACCGCCACTATTTGGGTGCACCCATCGTATAAGCTAGATTGGGCTCACCCGTAAGCTATAATGGGGTTCAACCGTTCGTATAAGTTGTATCGAGTTCACTCATTTCTCATATATAATGCTCAAGTATCATTTAAAGAATAAAACATTGAGAAATATTTACTTTTCAATCATAACAATAATCAATGTTATTTCATAGTTTGATTAATCCGTGGAAAAGAAATGGGTTCTGTGATAGTCTCATAATTCATCTAGAGAAAGAATAGAGATGATATAAATACAACATATCCCCAATAGAATGTAACATCAAGAGTTGTTGACGTTGATGAATGAAAATATCATTAAAAACGTTATTGGAGAAAATAACCTCTGCACTTTGAGTAACATCAAATGATGTCGTCTTAAATGAATAATGAAATAAAATAAAAATACTAAATTCCTAATGTAAGTATGTAAATTAACTAAAAATTATCAAAATATCGAAATTACTATAAAACTGCAAAAGTAAACTAAAAATGTAAAAAATGGTTAAACTAATTAATTAAAACAATGTTAGAAAATTATAAAAATACATGTGAAATCCATGTACATCAAATTCCCCACACTTAAACTTTTGCATTCCTAGGCAAAACAATCAGAAAGAAAACACAAGTGGTCATAGACAAATCAAAACATCAAAATTACAAGTTCAAAATTCTTCAATCTCATTTACCCATAAAATATTATGCTTCATTTAAAACTCCAATTTTCAAAAATCATTTTTCTTCCATGCAAATTGTTTTCAAAACAAGTACTTGCACTCATATATCATGTGACCTACCTTGCCATCACTCTCATCTCTCAGAATATATGATCAATGTTATGCTCAATTCTCGTACACATGAATGTTTATCATAGGCTTGCCATGAATTTCACATCTCCACTAGTAGAAATTAAAAGAATGCACCAATCTCAAGGACTTTACATGAGGTTCGAATGTCTCTGAGGTTGCGGGACGGTGGGTAAAAAAAATTGACATCTTTTTGGTAAAAAGGAGGGTTGAATCTTGAAATAAATGCATGATATATGTCAATCCAAATGTCTCTCTCAAATGTCCCCCTCAAACTCTTGCTCCCCCACACTTAAAACATTGCTTGTCCCCAAGCATATGATAATCCAATGTTTTGCTCTTTTTGTTTTACACAACTCACTCAAATAAGACGGATAGGAAAAACTAGTGAGTATTAGTTCCAAAACCCCATGAAATAAATGTTAGACAATAATCCCAAAGAATGGTACATAAGTAGCGTATACGCTGTAACATCGCAATAAAACTAGGTCATATAGAAAACTCTCTAACTCCTGGAGTAATGAATCACCACTTTTATAGGTATCCCCAAAAGGGAGGATTACCGCGTAATGACCACTAATGTACTCATTGTTGGAACCAAAAGGATTCTATATTCCCATATCAAAATACATGCAATGAATGTGGATACTGTAAAAAATAACTCAGATGATTAGGATGAGAGAATGTCGATCCATGTGCATCAAATGACGCACTTCCCCTCAAAGAACCCTCTCCATGAGTAAATCTCTCCCCCACACTTAGATTGAAAATTATCATGCAAAAATTCAAGAAATGGGTAGGGAAGGATATCAGTTATGGGCTCATCCTAATAGGCTTTTTCATGGATTCTAAGGGTTATATGATGGAGAAAATGTATGGGTGGCTCAGTGGGTTAACGAGGCTAAAATATCAAACAAATGCCTCGATCATTTTAGTGCAACTTTCAAAATTATAATCGCTTTGATGGAAAAACATGGCAAGTTCTAGAAGACATAACATGGTTGAGATTTCCCTCAAGAAAAAGATAAATAAGAGATGATTTAAAATGGCTCAGAGTCCTCACGGGTATGGAAATATAATGTTGGACAACACAGATGAGCATGAGTGCAAATAAGTGTCTCAAAAATATAAAAGTTTTTGAAAAACATTTTTGAAGCATGAAATAATATCAGCAATCATCTAAGTCATGAGACCAGGGATCAAAGAATTCCAAACAAGAATCAGGTGCTCAAACTACCTAGGGACACAAGTGGTATGTTTCCGACTGTGTTGCGACAAAAATACAGCGAATTTCATGTGGGTTCATCAATGACAGGAATGTTAGTTTTTTTTTCTTCAAAATTTTCTAGTTTTTTTTTTGTTTTTTTTGTTAGTTTACATGGTGTTTTTGGAAGCATAAAATATGGAAAAAATAAAACACTTCCCTATGTAAGTGCAGATAGATGCGGAGAGACTGTTTGTATCCGATGAAGCTCCAGGAATGGTATACCTGTAAAACCTACACATTGACAACACATACTCGCATAATATCAAAGAAGTCACACCATAATCCAAATCATGTGGATGATAAAAAAATTTATGATGAATTTAAATCCACTACAATGCCAGGATAAAACATATTACGGTAATTGCATGCCTTTTTATTTTATTTTATTTTTAAAGAAAACTAAATGAAATGAAATGAAATGTAGTGAAAAGAAAACAAACAAATGACGGGTTGCCTCCCATTGAGCGCTAAATTTACTTCGTCTTCATCTAGACGTTGTTAAACTCTACCAAGATCGAACGGAAATGTAAACCATGCATCTGCTTCTTTTTCAGCAGGAGTGTGGAATCCATTCGTTGAAGATGAGTTTATCCTGCAAGCTGCACAAAATCTCAACAGAATCTTGTTAGAAGAATGGATGTGTGGAATGAAATGAAAATAGGCCAACTCACAAGGGAATGAATATAACTCGCCTTAAGAAAGACTCATCGAATAATTGAATTTTGGGAAAAGGCCGTCAGTAGAAAGATTAAGAAGATTACCTCTTTGAATGTACAGAGGTGAAAAGATGCATTTACTAGACTCTTTCAGTGGTCGGATTATATCCATCGCATCCTTGAATGTAGTATCTGGGTTGATGATGTATCCCAATTCGTTTTCACAGCCAACTACTAACACAGGAAAATCTACTGGTTTCCAACTCAATTCATGCTTGATGCATAAAGCAAGCGGGGTGAGCTCAATTGGAGCAGACGACTCTATTATGTAAAGAATGACATCTTTTTCAAAATTTTCTTCTATACCTCCCTCGTCATATTTCTCTGTTGGCACATGTGTCACCAAGAAATCAGGATCCTCCAAGAAATCCCAATCTTTCATTGTTTCTAGAAAATTATGAGTGCTCTCTACCACCAATGCTGATTGATTCTCTGATTCTAAATTTTTTTCAGATGTCTCCATTTTAGAAAAAAAATTAGACTCGCAAATATTTTCAGAAAGAGGTGATTCGATGTCATTTGAAGTGATGTCCTATTGATTTTGACAATCTATTGTTCCTTGGTTCAATTCTGAATCTATCATGGTAAAGAATGGTCCTAGTTCAATGTCCTCTTCATCCTTAAAAGGTGCAATTTGATAGACATTGAATGTGTCCTTTTTCACTTTGGGATGACTGGGTTGTGAACTCACATAAGGACATGAAATCAAATTTTCCAATGGATTGTTATGTTCAATAGGGTGGAAGACTAAGTTCTCATATTCTTGAAATGTGATTAGATTGGAATAATTAAATTCTGATGGATAGGAGTCATCACTTGGATGAAAAAAAGGCGGATCAATCTCATTTTCAGAATCGGGACATGAATGTTGTTCCAATGGAACCTCTACTGCACTTTCCTCAAAGAGATTGTTCTGAATTAGATCATCAAGTGGTAATGAAGCAGCTAGTTCGGAAAATATGATTCATTTGATTTACTAAATTCTTCAATTGATTTTCTTGATCTTTTTTTGAGGAAAGCAACTTTGAATTGTGTTCATCTTGAAGTTCAAACCTTCGATTTGTCTCAGTGATAACACAATGCAACATGGGCTCAATTATTGAATCATTTGTTTGACATGAATTATCAAGTTCTAAATTTTCAGGAATGCATTAACTTTGAAAATGATCAACAGATGTATAAAGACTTGTTTCATATCATGGTGAAATATTCTCATATGGATCATAGTATGGACTTGAATAAAGATCATTGAAATAAATGAGATTACCTGGATAACTCATGTGCGGTGAATCATTATACGCCATACCTTGAGTTGGGGATGCGTAGGGTGGGTACTAGTTGTAATTGTGTGGTGCGGCCCACATCATTTTGAACTTCTGGGTGTCTTGAAAATCCCTGCAATGAAAAATTCCCAAAGTAGTAAACTATTTTTTTATTGGTTTTTTTTAATATTTTTTTTATTTTAGACCTAAATCACTCTTTTGAAGGAACTCTTAATGCTACTATTCTCCCTGGCAAAGGCACCAGAAATTTGGCACGCGCGTCGCAACACGTGCAAATTTGCAATATTTATTTACCTATTAACTACTGTAGAAGTGGCGAGCAGGGTCGAACCACAGAGAGAATGTGAGTAGACACTAGAAATGTGCTTTTAAAGGAATGTTCAGGCAGATGGGATTTAATTGAGTGATTAACAAATAAGTTCTAAAAACTAAATGACTATTTTAATAATGACTATTTAAATTAACTAAAACTATCTAAGTGAACTAAGCTATGAAAGAAACTGGCAGAAATGGAAGTGTCAGAGTCGTGACGTCCATTCAAGTGCATGCAATGTCAATTATTTAATTCCCACATTTGAATATTTATTTATTCAATTATCACTGATTCCAAATTTAATAAAAATACTATCTGGTCTCGTTCTCTGATGTTAGACAATATTTTAATGTTTACACAAATTATCCGTCATTTGGTTCTCTATCCTGATGAATAATCTGCGCGTCATCATAACACTGAATCACTTCGTGAAATACGACGACCCGTTTCTCACAAAGTCGAAGTATCTACCTGCATCGGGTTCACTCACATGAGATCACTTATTCAATATCACTCACACAAGTTTGAAGAAGCACACACATAAAATATTAATTTTCCAATTAATATATTTATTTATTTAGAATTCGCTCGCGCGCTTGATCGAATTTCGAATAAATAAATTCTCTGATGAACTCTCGTTCGTGATTACTTATTAGGTATCACACAAACGGGTACCAAAGCATGTGTGCAAAGCCCAAATGACAATTAATTTAAACGCAAATACAATTAATTAAATAACCATCCAATTGAAATTAATTCAAAAGGAAATCAAACATAAGAATAAATTAAAGACATGCAATTACCGTCACTTTCGTCACAACTCCGATACAAATGAATTAGCCTGTCATCGTGACGACACGAAACATAAAATAATGAATAGAAAATATCACCGTGCTCGTGTCGTTGCTATGGTCACCGCGAGATGCCGTCAACGATCGAAAAATAATAATCATCGCTCTACTCCGTGCAGTCGCTGACGCCACACCCGAATCAAACCACCGCGCCTCTGAAAATATGATCTGATCTGCCCTCGCTCTCCCCTTGTGACATCAATCTTCGGAATCCAAATCGAACATTGATGACGTGTCCGAACCACCGCTGCGCTCTTGAAATGGAGGAGGGGTGGTCGCTGGATGTTGTGTTGAGCAGTCGGACGTCGGTGTTGATGGTGGCCTGTTTTGCACCTGTCTAACAGGGGGGAGATATGGTATATGGGGTCGGCGGCAGCGAAGGGGAGTGGCTGGGAAGGGGAGCGGGGTAGCGAGCCGAGCGGGTGAGGGTCTGGGGAGGCACTGTGGGTCAGCGGGTTAGAGGAGATAGGGGGCGCAGGTGAGATAGAGGGGGTGGGGTTGCGGGTTTCCGAGGGAAGAGGCTGGGATTAGGCGGGTGAGAGGGGAGTAGGGGATTGGGCAGCGGAATGGGGCTGAGCCGAGCTGGGCGAGTGGAGAGGGGGGGCGGGGGTAGCTGGTATGCGGGATGGAGAGGGGGGGACGGGATGGGGCGGCAGGTCCAGCGGGAGAAGGGTAGAGGCATGGGGATAATAAGGGGAGTGGGATTGGAGAGAGGGGGAGGTTGGCGAGGGAATAGGGGAAAGGGGAGCGAGTCAAAAGGGGGTATGGTGATTGGTGAGAGAAAAGGGGGAAATGGGGAGGAGTGTGGCAGGTTAGGGGGAGGGGTTGGTGTGGGTAGTTAGGGGGGATAAAAAAATAATAAATGTTAAATTGAAATTAAATTTAAAAAAGAATCTATGTTCTAAACGTTAATTAGTAATAATAATAATAATAATAATATAGTATTAAAAATTAAATATTAATGCACATGTAATTAAATATAATACTACTATTAAATAATAATAAACTAAAAAAACTATTTTATTAATACAACAAAATAATGAAATAAAATAAAAATACTAAATTACTAATATAAGTATATAAATTAACTAAAAATTATCAAAATATCTAAATTACTATAAAACTGCAAAAGTAAACTAAAAATATAAAAAATAGTTAAACTAATTAATTAAAACAATGTTAGAAAATTATAAAAATACATGTGAAATCCATGTACATCAGGTATTTTTCCCACCATACCCAACTTTTCATATTTTATATTAAGTTCTCAATACCTCACACAAACTTCATCACGTTAGAAACCTTTCTAGACACAAATCATTTAATTATCATTTTTCATAATCTGGGGAAATGGAAACATAAGAATGACGAACTCAAATGTTCAGTAAGGTAAAACATAGTCATTAACAATTAAATGTCATTAATGAGCATATGAATAACACAAGGGCATGATGAAATAATCAAAGTTCATGAGCATAACACAACAATATTCATACTATCAATACCCATATCATCAATCATGAAACATGACATAAAGTCTTATCAAAGTCAAGAGCCATAAAAATCAATAATCACGAGCCATGTGATTTCAATCTTGATCAAATGAATCATAAAAACCATATAAAGTATAAATAAAACATATCTGTATCTTGTAATATCATATCCGTAACCCGTTTTAAACCCGTGTCAAAAATAACTGAAGTTTAGTTAAATCTATAAGAGAAACTCTCTAGTAAATCCTCCCTTCTAATTTGTTAAGTCAAAGAACACTAATCAATGCATTGGAGAGCTATAATGGGGCTCACCTATCATATAAGCTATATCAGGCTCAATTGCCGCTATCTAGGCACACCCATCGTATAAGTTATATCGAGCTCACCCGTGAGCTATAATGAGGTTCAACCTTTCGTATAAGTTGTATCGAGTTCACTCATTTCTCATATATAATGCTCAAGTACCATTTAAAGAATAAAACTTTAAGAAACATTCACTTTTCAATCATAGCAATAATCAAAGTTCTTTCATAGCTTGATTAATTCGTGGAAAAGAAACGGGTTCCATGATAGTCTCATAATTCATCTCGAGAAAGAATAAAGATGATATAAATACAACATATCCCCAATAGAATGTAACATCAAGAACTATTGACGTCCATGAATGAAAATATCATTAAAAGATCATTAAAAACATTCTTGGAGAAAATAACCTTTGCACTTTGAGTAACATCAAATGATGTCGTCTTAAATGAAAAATGATTTTAAAAAATCACTTGAAACATTTCTTGGGGAAAATACCATTTTCATTTTAAAAATACTTATTTAAAATCTAAAACTTTCTCAAATATTAAAGAAAAAAATTTATTGAAAATAACCTTTAAAAATTAAAAAGGAAGCTTTAAAACATTGGGTGGTCATGATGGTAGAAAATTATGTTTGTACCGAGTACGTTAAAACAAAGATTTCTTTCACATTTTCGATAAAAGTTAAAAAGTTTTTTGTTTAGAAAACGACATGAAGATTTCTTTTAAAACATTTTTTAAAAATCCAGTCATAGGTAAAAATGACTTTAAAAATCATAGTAAAACATTTTGGAATACTTTTTTAAAAAACATGGATCTTGAAGAAAAAATATTTTTGACCGAACAGAGAAATGAAGTCGGATTTTCTTAAAAACATTTTCTTAAATCATTTTAAATACCAAAGAGAAGAAAATTGTACTATTAATTTAAAATTTCATGAATAATAATAGGATAAGAAAAGAGATTTGGTTCAAGAAAATAGGATCATATTATTTCCTCACAAAGAACCTTCAACAAAAACAATACCGAAAAGAAAGGAGAATGTATCATAAAGCCTTTGTCACTTTGGTAATTCCTCAATCGTAAGCCTCATGAGAGAATAACATCAGATGAACTTTAAATATTGTGAATATAAGGAGATTCATGTTATAACATATCAAAGGGGAAGTAGATACACCTCATAAAGGAAGATAAATGTATAACATAACATATATCCCAAAGAAGACAATTTGAGACGAGCACTCCTTACAACGATCAAAACGTTGAAGTGAAAATTAATCAATGAATTGATTATATGTATCGTATGTAAATCCACATAAAAAATGAAAATACAACATAAGACAGTCAAAAGTCATTACACACACTACTACAAAATAGACCTTCAACAGTGTTAGAAAAAAGTGTTGATAAAGGTCACGTTTATCAGCGCTAAAAAGAGCGCTGATAAAGGTTACCTTTGATCAGTGCTAAAAAAATGCTGATAAATGTTCCAAATAAAATGAAATAATTAATCAAATAAAAATTTTAAAAAATTATTTTTTTTATTAATTAAATAATTATTTATAAAAACGAATAAATTGAATATACATATATATAAATTATAAAAATTAATAAATAGTATATATTAAACATGAAGATGTGTAAAATGAATAAAATGAAATAAACAAATAAAAATTAAAAAAAAAAGTAAATTAAGAAAAATATTAAACATTTTATTAATTAAATAGTTATTGATAAAAATGAATAAATTTAATATACATATATATAGATTATAAATATTAATAAATAATATATATTAAATATAGATATATAAAATGAATAAATTGTAATAATTAAACAAAACAATTAAAAATGAATAAATTACAAAACTATTTAAAAATTTATTAATGAAACAATTATCAATAAAAATGAATAAGTATAATATATATATTAATTATAAATAGTAATAAATAATATATATTAAATATAAATATATAGAAAATGAATAAAATGTAATAATTAAGAATATATTAATGTCTTATTCATTTTTAATGTTGTTTGGTTTTTCAATTTAACTTAAATCAAATGTGTGTTATATTAATTTCACATACATATACGTAATTAATGTATTTTTATATACAACACACACACACAAATATTTACACAATTAATGAAATCTTATATAAAAACACATGCACCTAATATTTATGTAATTTATTCAAATTTTAGTATATTTTAGAATTTCATTATAACATGCTACATTTAATATATTACATTTTTAATCAATCAATTTTATTTATTTAATCTTAATATCATTACAGTTAGGTATTATTTATTCATTTTTAATATTTTTTATTTTGTATTTTTATTTTGTATTTTTATTTTTTATTTTGTATTTTATTTTTGAATTTAATCATTATTTATTATTTATTTAGATATATTTATTTATTATGCTTTGGTATTTTCAATATGCATTCATCTTTACTTTCAAAAAATCATGTGTGTTGATTTCTTTATTCAGCTCATATCGCTTCCTTATTTCGATGAGTTTCTCACGACATTTTTTGGCAAGCAATTTTCGGCCCGAATTCGGGATTCTCCCCAACAAGTGGTATCAGAGGAGGTTATCCGTGTTTTCTTGCTGATTAATATGGGGGATTCACGCTGTGGGATTTCTGCTCACATTGAACTGTTCAACGGGCAAAATGATTTTACACTTTGGCAGCAAAGAGTTAAAAATATTTTGGTCCGTGAGAAGACAACAAAGGCGTTGAAGAAAAAATCAGAGAAGCCGGAGACGATGAGTGATGATGATTGGCAGGATATGCGAGAGTTGGCGACAAGCACGATTCAGATGTATTTGGGTGATAATACACTGCGGTAAGTGATGAATCTGATAGATCCGGAGGAGATCTGGGAGAAGCTTGAAAGCAGGTATAAATCAAAATCCCTCACAAATTGTTTATATTTGAAGAAACGACTGTATCGTTTGCGAATGCCAGAGAATGGAGATTTAGGTAACCATCTGGACGAGTTCACCAAACTTCTGACGGAGCTATCCTCAGTGGCGGTCAAGATTGATGATAAAGGTAATGCGGTACCTGTTGAAATGGAAGAAGAAGACAAGGCTTTGCTTCTTTTGGGTTCGTTGCCTGATTCATATGATAATCTCGTCACCACACTGTTGTTCGGGAAGGACACACTGAAGTTGGATGATGTGATTTCATCATTTTTGATGAACGAGACTCGATGAAAGACCAATGATGATGAATCTTCAGGTTATGGTGGTACTCTGGCTGTGGCAGATGGACGCGGTAGTCAGAGAGGTCAGTCAAAGACAAGAAGAAAGGTCAATTGCTACTTTTGCAATAAGGAGGGTCATGTGCAAAGATGCTGCTATGAATTGAAAAAGCTTAAGAAGGAAAAGAAGACGCACGACACCGATTCTGAGGATACCGGCGTAAGTCTTGTTCAGGGTGAGGGTGATTTACTTTCAGTTGGCATTGATTGTCGCAGATCAGATTTGTACACCGAATGGGTGGTTGATTCAGCAGCATCATACCATATTTCACCAAAGAA
Organism: Viscum album; assembly: GCA_963277665.1. Taxonomy (NCBI): domain Eukaryota; kingdom Viridiplantae; phylum Streptophyta; class Magnoliopsida; order Santalales; family Viscaceae; genus Viscum; species Viscum album. The sequence goes on along the minus strand of OY728148.1, from coordinate 1,574,298,920 downwards.
GGGGCTATTTTCTTCATATGAAGAAGGTGACTTTGGTAGATTGAAGATGGGAAATGGATATTCTGCTGATGTCATTGGTGTTGGTGATATTTGTATCACTACGAATGCAGGTTGCACACTGACATTGAAGGATGTGCGACATGTGCCAGGTATTCGCCATAATTTGTTATCTGTTAGTTCTCTTGATACTGATGGATTCAGGAGTTCGTTTAGCGGTGGAAGATGGACTTTGTCCAGAGGCTCGATGATTTATGCGCACGACAAAATGGATGACATGCTTTACAGGACAGATGTAAAGGCATGCAGTGATGTGACGAATCCAGTTGCGAAGAGGACTTCGTCAAATTTGTGGCAGTGGCGATCGTCGTGCATGAGTCGAAGACCGTCGACTAAGTTGAAGAAGATTTGGAAACCGAAGCTTGTCATGGCAGGTGTTTCAGATCTTACACCTAATTATTTTTCTTCAGAGAGTGCCACTATTGAAGAAAGAATGGAAATCAAAGATTGAGGTGATGCGCTAAGTGTTTTTGACTCTTCGAATGATGTTGAGCAGAGGGAGCAAGTAATTCCTGCACGTGCTCTAGATTATGTGGTAATCACTATTATGGGGGAGCCAGATGTTTCTGGTTCTTGTCTTGTTCAGCAGGATGAGCAGGATGGTGCAGATACAAATCTGACGAAAATTTCGGCGTTTGATTTTCTTTTTGCAGGGGGAGCTGATATTTTTTTATCAGAAGTGCAAAAGGACGTCGTCATATTTTCTGTAGTTGATGATGGTTGGTGTGATACCGACATATTTTTCTTTCCAACTGGGTTTGCTGGATGGTTCCATTCATTAATGTGATGAAGGGGGAGATTGATAATAGTCCGTGACAATACGTCACCCTTCGAAAGATGAAAAACCCTCCTTTCGAAGGATTAAAAAACCACGGGGCAACTCCCAAAATATTCACTATGAATCAGAGAATACAAGAATCCAAGTTAAACCCGAAACTTGAATCGCAAATACAGCATAAAAACCTGTGCGAAAAACCACACCCTGATATGCCTTCGTCGCCTCTCTGATAATAGTCCCGCTGACGCCATGTATCAGAAGATCAATCTGTGACAAAATGCCACCCTTCTGTCGACGAAACGTCACTACCTTGGAGATCTTCACCCGAACATGCGTCAGCCTTGCATCAGCTTGCGACACCCGAATTATCTCGCCATGATGATGTACCGCCAATCTCCAATCGAGACACGCCACCTGATCACCGCTATTAGGCAGAATTTCGATACGTGGCCCCGATCATCAATTGTGTTGTTGCTACACCGCACCTGTCAAACGCCGACGCGTCATCGTCGTCGTGCCACACGGGCCACCGCAAACGCGACGACCCCTTCCTGGGTCTCCCTTTCCTGCTACATCTTGCTGGCACTTCTCTTTTTTCTCTAAAATATGTTTCTGCATCCTCCTTATATAGACACCAAGTCCATAATAATCAATTAATGCAGTCAACATCCATTATTCCATCCATTAATATTGAGAACTAAATATCCATTAATGTTGGGAGAAAATCCTCAATTAATGGCGATATAAATCTTCCCATTAATAATTTTCATCTCTCATCAATAAATGTGATGAATCTCAACATACTTCAATATATATATCTATAGTTTTTTAATAATTTATATTTATTGAATAAAACTTATCCATTTTTCAATATTTTTAAAGTGTAGTCATTTTTAATTATTCAATTTTACTAATTTTTAAAATGCATGTATTTAATATTATGTATTCATTAATAATGATAAACATATATTTGTAAATAAATATTTATAAATAAATATACTTATAGATTTCTGTTTACTATATTTATAAATTTATATATTTAAAATTATTATAAATAAATAAATATTATTTTTAAAAAAAAGTAATTATATAATTATAAATAAATAATTATATATATTTAAATAATTATAAAATTATAATAAATATATTTAAATAATGAATATACTATATTTATATTTATAATATATATATATAAGTATTATTCATATATTTATAAATAAATAATTATATATTTAAATAATTGTAAAATTACAATAAATATATTTAAATAAGGAATATATTTATATTTATATATATTTATTAAATATATATATAATTATATAAATATATATAATGATATAAATATATTTATAATTATAAAATTGTAATAAATATTTTAAATAATGACTATACTATATATATAAATATATAAATATCGCTTTCTAAAAGTATTTTTCATATATTTATAAATAAATAATTATATATTTAAATAAATATAAAATTATAATGAATATATTTAAATAATGAATATATTTATATTTATATATATTTATTATATATATATATAATTATATAAATATATATAATGATATAAATATATTTATAATTATAAAATTATAATAAATATATTTAAATAATGAACAGACAATATATATATAAATATATAAATATTGTTTTTAAGTATTATTCATATATTTATAAATAAATAATTATATATTTAAATAATTATAAAATTATAATGAATTTTTTTAAATAATGAATATATTTATATTTATATATATTTATTATATATATATATATATAATTATATAAATATATATAATTATATAATTATATTTATAATTATAAAATTATAATAAATATATTTAAATAATGAATATATTTATATATATTTATTAAATATATATATAATTATATAAATATATATAATGATAAAAATATATTTATAATTATAAATAAATAAAAAATTATAAATATACTTATGAATGTATATTTACTGTATTTATAAAATTATATATTGGTAATTATAAATAAAAAAATATAGTTTTTTTTAAAATGTATTAATGTAATTATAAACAAATAATTATAATTTTAAATAATTATAAAATTATAATAAAAAATATATAATTATATAAATATGTTTACAATTTTTTTATAATTATAATTATAAATCCTTTATCAGCGCTTTTTTAGTGCTGATAAAAGTTCCCCCGATATATTTAAAAGAACGCTAACCGCGACTCATTGAGTCGTGATTCTTAATGCAACAACCTAAAGTTTTATCAATAGATTTCCCTTATTATAATTATGCCTTGTAATATAATCACATTAGTAAGCACAATGACATATCATGAATACTAAATATTATGTGACCATTAAACATAATTTTGTCACTTCTATGTTTTGAATTTTGAAAATCTGACATACATGATTGTGTTCAGGATGATTTTTGGAGTCTAATAGAACAAACATATTTTTTGGTGAATAATAACATACCCTTATGAATAGTAACCCACCCTTATGAATAGAAATATGACCCTTATGAATATAAAATCATCAAAAGTAATAGTAACCTTACCCTTGAAAGATTAATAAACTTTAGGCATCTTATAAGTGACAATTTGACCTTAGTAAAAATATTGGTATTTTTGTAAGTCGCAAATAATTAATTATAATTAATTAATTAATTTAAAAGAAAATGTATTTTCTTAAAATGTTTTCATAAATTAACAATTCTATGTCTTCTAGTTTTTAGATAATTCTATAAGACCTTATGTAATTTTTGAAAGCATTATAAAATCAGTTTTAATTTAAAAAAACTGTATTTTTCAAGTAAATTATGATTTAAATTAATCGTATTTAGAAAATTATTTTTGAAAAATGGAATTCATTTTTGTATTTTACATGTCAAAAAAATTTTAGGGTGAATTTTTGGGATTTTTCTGCAATACTTCAATTTTTGAGTGAATAGTAAAAATACAGTTTTTCAAATAACCGGTGTATCTTAAATTGCATCATTCATGATATAATGATGACAAAAACTTTTTAGAACTTTAGATTCATCCATGTTATATTTAATTTCATAAATGTTTCCTTAAAATACAATAAACTCAATTTCCAAACATAAAACGAACTTTCCAAAGCCTAAAGTCAAAAGGTGATTCCTTAAAGTATCTTTTTCTCTTTTTTTTCACTTTCCTTTTAATAAATTAATTAATTCAAATTATAAAGATGATTTAAAGTCTAAAACGAATTATATTATTTTAATATATGATTTATTATGTCAAAAAACTACTATTACAAGTCTAACATTTGATAAATTATTTTATTTAATATTTTATTCTAAAAACACCCCCTCCTCATGTATAAACAACCCCTCTCCCTCCCCTTGCCAAACCAAACCTCTCAAGCTTCAAGACTTGTCTAAACTCTGCCCAAGAATCATCCCTATCCCCTCTCTCACGTCCAAGAGCTTATGGTCTTATCAAGAGACCAAGCCTAACTTTCATAAGGAGGATCTCAAGTGGAGGATTCAAGAGGTAATTATTTTCTCTCTCTCTTTTCCTTTAATTTCCTTTCAATTTCAAGTTCTTTTTTATTCTATCCCCACCCATCTTCATCCAAATGGTATGGTAACTCTAGTATCATACATATACTGAAATTTTATGATGCTAATGTGATATTATATCATCCAAACCCCTTATCCTCTTCTTTTTTATTTTAGAAAGGAATTTATCACCTTCAAGAACGACATGTTTTCTTTTTTCATTTATCGCCTTCAGATCTGGTCATGAAACCATTTTTATAGTTGAACCAGAACATGTTATATGTATTATATCCTATTTAATGTTCTGGAACTAACTTATGTACATATTACTAAATAATTAAAAGAAACAAGTTCATTGTGGATGAAAAACAACCGAATTAACCCAAACGATCATCATTAAGATCCTATCTAATGATTCATCCACTTGGTATATAATATAATCAATTATAAGATAATTTAAACTATTTTAAGACAATTAATAACATTTAATATCAGTTCTTTATGTTTACCCATGTTTTACACGAACTTCCATTTATGAATACAAGTGAACTGCTCAAGAAAACCATAAAAACGAACATTCCTGAACAATGTTTTTAAACTCTATAACTCATCCAAAGGCCCATAAAATATCTTAATGAAACCATAATAAACCATATTCATGTACACAAGATTTTTTAATTGATAATTAATGAATCTAATGTAGTTATATAGGACATTAAAGCGAAGAAAGCGTTCAGATACAAGGTAAGGGGAAATTCTCAAACCCAACTTTCTTTCTTCGGGTTCTCCCTCTTTTACTCCATTTTTTGTATGCTCACTACTTAAAAATAATTTTTTCATCATTATATTACCTTTTATGGGATATAAATGTTTTCCAATGGAGTTTATTTCAAACACATGTTTTCCAAAATAACTCTTCTTTCATAAACACACCTTTTATTTCTCACTCAAGGTTGATGGTTATTGTATCAAGTATATTATTCCCACTTTCTTTTGAGAACCCAAAGTTTATGAATGTGTTATTATGATATGAAAATCATTAATTTCCATGGATTAGTTATTTTAATTTTTTTTATATGTTCTATGTGGCATGCATGATAATGGTAATGTTATGATGTGATGGGTGCGCCCGGAATTATACAGCGCAATATGAATGTTTGAATGTGACGGGTGTGCCCAGAATTATACAGCACTCTAATGTATTGGGTAAAGTGATGAATCTCATGAGTTAAAGTGAAATGATGTGTGGAAAATATGCTATCTTTGTTCACAACTATGTGTGGTAGTTAACCACTAAGACATGATGTTTCATTTTTATGCATTGCCACATTTCAAGTCTTTTATTAATGATTACTCTCATGTTCATGATCCTTTGCCCGTGTTATGATTATGATCACCCATTGTTATATTGTTATTATATACCATCTTACTGGGCTTTTAGCTCACCCCTTTTTGATGTATATCCTCAGGTGACTACATGTACTAAGGATAGGTCAAGTGCCAATAAGAAGCTAGAGAAGAATGAATTAAATAAATGTTTATGTTTGATGATGTAAATGTTATGTTTGGTCCTAGTTTTCCCAAGACACTAAACCTATGGATCCTCATGGTGTAATACAATTATGTTTTTTATCTTTAAAATGATGTAATATTAATGTAAGAAAAGGTGGGGTCGCTATAGTTGGTATCAGAGGCAAGGTTTAATTAATTTGGGAATTAGGATTAGTAAACCCTAGAGAAAACCTCTAGCATGAGACTAAGTAAAAATATGCACACAAGAAGCTTTACATAGGGATCCCATATGTTATGATTTTAGTGTAAATCATACAAATGAATAAGTTATTCATGACTTGTTGACTTATGTTTTGTTCTAATCTTTTCTATTTTAGAGAATGGTGGGAACTAGAAGAAACCAGGCCAACAACTCGTGTGAGGGTCAATACAACGATTTCCCGAACAACATCCCCAATGATTTGGGAGGTGAAGTTCAAAACTTCATGGCGATGCTTACCCAACTATCTCAGGTTATAAACAATAACCAGAATAATGGGGAACGTCCTCCTTCACCTAAGAGAGAGCAACTGACTATCGAGTGTTTTATGTGGCAACAACCACCGACGTTTAGTGGATCTTCCGATCCACTAGTTGCGAAACACACTACAAAAAAACGTTGAGTTTAGAAGGGGTTATTTTTGACATTAGAATGGGTTAGAACCCCTTCTAAAGGTATTAGTGGCGGTTGTGGGGAACCGCCGCTAATGTGGCCGCCTACTGTTAGTAGTGGCAGTTTTGGGGAACCGCTGCTAAAGTTGTGATGACTTTAGCGGCGGTTACATTAGAGGGGGTTTAAACCCCCTCTAATGTTGACTGAAATTCACTGAGAAAACCTGGATTAATGGCGGTTTGAATGGAATCAGGACCGGTTCAGGAAATTAGGGGCGGTTTTATACTGCCCCTAATGTGGGTTACTGTAGGGGCGGTTATAGAAACTGCCCCTAAAACCTCTATTTTTTAATTGGATTAGTGTGCCTGCCCGTCCCCATGTCGACGGTGTCCCACCTCACCCCCATCCCCGTCTCACCCTCGCTCCCCATCCCCATGTTCCCTTGTCTCGCTCCCCGCCCTCGCTCTCGACACCCCCGCGTCCCCCCTGTTTCCCCCTGTCTCGCTCTCCGCACCCCCCATGCCCGCCCCTACCTTGCCCCGTGCCCCACCTGACACCCCTTCCTTGGCCCGCGCTCCCCCTGACACTGCCCCGCGCACCGCGCCCCCATTGCCCGCCCCTGTTGACGCCGCCCAACCCTTTTCCACCCAACCCTTTGTCCGCCCGCGCACCCTTGACCCCTGACACCCCCCGCACCCCCTCATCCACATTTGACTCCTGCGCGCCCAGCCCCACTCCTAGCCCCACTGGAATCCCGCGCGCCCAGAATAAAAATTTTCCTGCATGATATCGAACCCGCGATCGGTTTCAGGGAGCGCAGGCAACCGAGCCACTAGGCTAGCGGGTTTTATGTTCATAATATTCGCTACACTGTATTTAATTACATCTGGACGTATTATTTTATATATATATATATATATATATATTTGTGTTCAGAAATATAAACAATATAATATATTTGTATATATATAATATATTTCTCTATAATATAATATATATTTGTGTATAATATTTATATATAATATGTATTTATGTATGATTATAATATATTTAGGTATAATATATATATAAATATATAAACATATTTGGGTATATTTAATATATATAAATACATATTTATACATATATTAATAAATATATTTATATTTATGTGTGTTTGTATATTTTTATATTTATAGATATAATATAATTATAATATATATTATACATATATTATATTAAATACATTTATATTATATATTAATGGTTGTCTAAATTATGTTAATTAATATATATAATCTAATATAAATGCATTTATACATAAGTATACAATACAAATGTATTTATGTATGCGTGTGTGTAACAATAATATTATTAATTATTATATGATATATATATATATATATGTGTGTGTGTGTACTAAATTAATTTATAATTAATATTCTATATTGCAATATACATAAAATAATTATATAATACAGATAAATTTATTTACAATAAAATATTTGTAATATAATATATAATATAAATAAATAATATATTTATATTTATATTTATATTTATATTTAATTTTGTCTAAATTATGTAAATTAGTATACATAATCTAATATAAATGTATATATACATAAGTATACAATACAAATGTATTTATGTACGTGTTTGTGTAACAATAATATTATTAATTGTTATATGATATATATATATATATATGTGTGTGTGTGTGTGTACTAAATTAATCTATAATTAAAATGGTATGATACAATATATGTAAAATAATTATATAATATATATAAATTTATATATAATTAAATATTTATAATATATATAATATATAATTATATAAAATATATATCTTTATGTAAATTTATATTTAATGTTGTCTATATTATATATATTTGTATACATAATATAATATAAATGTATTTATACAAAAATATACAATAAAAATGTATAATATAAATCATAATATAAATGTATAGTATTTATAAAACCATATATAAATTTTATAAATTTGAATAAATATATTTATAATTACATTAAGATTATATATATCAATATTATATATATATGTATACATTTTTGTTTATATGTATAAGTATTTATTTAAAATATTTATATAATGTCCTTATATACATGTGTTATAATGTATTTAAATACATTTATATAACGTGTTTATGTAATACACACACACACACACACATCCACACACCCATATATATATTAAAAAATTTGAATTTATATGACATTTATTTTAGAAAATAAATAAAAATTTAGATGGAGTTTAAAACCCCTTCTAATCAAAGGGATTTGCAGCGGTTCATAATCCACATCAAAATTCATGAATTAGAGGGGGTTAAAAAACCCCTCTAATGTCATAAATTAGAGGGGTTTCAAAACCCCCTCTAATGTCATCAATTAGAAGGGGTTCTAAACCCCCTCTAATTTCTTCAACTAGAAGGGGTTGAAAACCCCATCTAATTTCTTTAATTAGAAGGGGTTCAAAACCCCCTCTAATGTCATGAATTATAGGGGGTTAAAAGCCCCCTCTAATGTCATGAATTAGAGGAGGTTCAAAACACCTTCTAATTTCTTAAATTATAAGGGGTTCAAAACCCCTATAATCTAAGGGATTAACAACGTTTCATGAACCCCCTCTAATATATTAAATTAGAGGGGTATGAAAACCACAATATTTCCTATAAAAAAATCAACTATATATATATATATCCAAATGAATGTTATATGTATAGCTCCTCTAAAATCCAACAGAATATATATTTCCACTAATTATTAAATTAGTAGCGGTTTTGATATAATCAAATCTATATTCAAAACCAAATATTAAAAAAACAATACTAAAAAATTTAGAGGGGGTTATGAACCCCCTCTAAATTTGACGATTAAAGGGGGTTGTGCATAATACCTCTTTAATTTTTATAGAAAATGAATTTAGAGGGGGTTTATAACCCCCTCTAAATTTTAAGATTAGAGGGGGTTGTGCAAAACCCCCTCTAATGTTACAAAAAATGAATTTAGAGGGGGCTGTGCATAACCCCCTCTAATGTACTATTTTTTTGTAGTGACAGTGGGTCAATTCCATAGAGAATATCTTTTTTGTGCTCTACTTTTCTGAGACAGAGAAAGTGACTCCAACCGTTTATCGTCTAGATAGGGAGGCTGATCAATGGTGGGCTTTGATTAAGAACACCAAGCCAAGGGAGGAAATTTAAGAGATGGAACGAGAAGACTTTAAGATCATGTTTCTTAATAAGTATTTCCCAAAAACTCTCCATATGGAGATGGAGATAGAATTCATAGAGCTCAAACAAAAGGAAGGAGAATATATCACAACCTACGAAGCGAGTTTCACAAGGATTGCAAGGTATGCTTCAGGTTTTATTATCAACAATGATAGAAAAATTGATAGATTCTTTAGTGGATTAAAACCACACCTTCAAAAGGCTATTGAAATTAGATACTTTGGGAGTTATGAAGAAGTAGTTGGATGTGATCTCAAAGTGGAGATGGAGTTTGGAGAATGGTCCCATAGCTATGGTGATAAGAAATGAAAGATGAATTTCAAGTCGGGGGATCTAATGATAAAGGTGGGGAGAAAACTCAATGACCCACATGCCAAAAATGTGGGAAGTTACATCATGGGAACTGACTCAAAGGGATGGGTAAATGCTTCAAGTGTGGGAAAGAAGGACACCATGCTCAAGAGTTTCAGAAAGATATGAGAAAGAAGAAGAATGTGGTGGAAGAAAGGATAGAACCACCCATGGTTCAACGCTACAACTATAGGGAGTAAGGACACTATGCAAGCCAGTGCACTAAACCTCGAGTCCTCAAGGGTAATCAGCGTCAGCAGCCACCAAAGACAAAGGAACAAGGGAAGGCTTATGCCAGCACTACTGTGGAAGTGGAGAAAGATAATGAAGTTGTGCAAGGTACACTTCCTATTCACTCAAGAATGGAAAAAGTCTTATTTGATTCTAGTTCTACACACTCCTTTATATCTTGAAAGTTTTCTAGAACTATAGAATCGAAGCCCCAAAACCTTGAAGTAGAGATATCTGTAAAAACACCAAGTAGTGCAATCATTTCAACCCAAGTGTTTGACTCTTCTCATATTGGAATATTTGGGAAGATTCTTCCAGCGAATCTCGTAATACTTCCCTTGGTGGAATTCAACGCTATAATGGGAATAGATTGACTCTCGTTATATAGAGCACACATCAATTGTCAAGAAAAAGAAATATATTTTCATATTCCAAACCATCCCAAGATCCTCTACAAATACAAGTAAGATCATGAATATCCTTTGAAAAATACTTTAACGGTGTGGGTGTTTATTCCCTATGAAGAAGAATACCTCACCCAAATGGTTGAGTCAAAGGAAAGTGTCAAACTTATGAAAATTCCCATCATGAGGGAATACAGTGATGTATTTCCCGAAGAGTTACCCATACTTCCCCTAGATCATGAGGTAGAGTTCTCAATATAACTCATACCTGGAGCTAATCCTATCTCAAAGTGTCCCTATAGGATAGATCCTATCGAACTGGAGGAGTTAAAGAAGAAGCTGCAAGAGCATTTGGACAATGAGTTCATATGACCTAGTGCATCACCTTGGGGTGCACCGGTGCTCTTTGTGAAGAAGAAGGATGGAACAATGTGGCTGTGCATCGACTATAGGTAACTTAACAAGATCACTATAAAGAACAAGTATCATATTTCAAGGACTGATGACTTGTTCGATCAGTTAAGAGGAGCTCAATACTTCTCAAAGGTGAATATTAGTTCTGGATATCATCAGCTAAAGGTGAAGAAGGAAGATATTCAGAAGATTACCTTCAGTACAAGGTATGGGAACTATGAGTTTCTAGTGATGCCATTAAGACTTACAAATTCCCCTGAAATCTTCATGGATTTGATGAATATAGTTTTTAGACATTACCTTGACAAATTTGTGGTAGTGTTTATTGATGATATTCTCATATACTCCAAGAGAAAGTAGGAACATGAAGAACATCTAATACTGGTGTTGATAACATTGAGAAAGGAGAAGTTGTATGCCAAGTTCATAAAGTGTGACTTTTGGATGAAGCAATTCATGTTCTTGGGACATGTGATCATAAGTGAGGGAATTTTTGTGGACCCTTCAAAAACAAAGGCGATTGAAGAATGGATCAAGACCTCTAGTGTTACAAAAATATGTAGTTTTCTTGGATTAACTGGGTACTATAGACATTTTGTGAGAAATTTCTCATGATTGTCAAGCCCGATAACTAAGTTTATAAGGAAATGGGTAAAGTATGTCTGGATGGAAGAATGTGAGGGAAGCTTCAAGGAGTTTAAGAGAAGGCTGATCACTGCACCTGTACTCACATTACCGAAAAGTAGAGAAAGTTTTGTGATATACAATGATGCTTCAAAGAAAGGCTTGGGTTTTGTACTCATGAAAAATGATAATGTGATAGCCTACACCTCACGAAAGTTGAAAATCTATGAGAAGAACTACCCGACGCATGATCTAGAGTTGGAAACTGTGATTTTTGCCTTGAAAATCAGGCAGCACTACCTTTATGGCGAGAAGTGTGACATATACACCGACCACAAAAGCCTAAAGTATATATTCACACAAAAGGAGCTCAACATGCGTCAAAGGAGATGGTTAGAGCTAATCAAAGATTACGATTTCTCTATTCACTATCATCCTAGAAATGAGAACAAGGTAGCTGATGCTCTAAACAGAAAAGAACCTGTTACTCTATCCATGCTGCGGATTGAGAAAGACCCTATCTTCTTGGATATGCAAAGGATGGATTTAGAAATCATAAGGGCAGGGGATACATCCTACCTTTCCCAAATTATTGTGCAACCATAAATCCGAGAGATGATTAAGGAGGCACAAAGGGATGATCTGGAGTTACAGAAGAAGGTAAATACAGTAAAGGAAGGGAAGTTGAAATAGTTCCATATCGACGATAAAGGTGTGATTCGGTTTGAAATACGGCTTTGTGTGCCTTCATTACCCAGGATAAATAAGGAGCTATTGGACAATGCACATAGTTCAACATTCTCTATCCATCCTAGTAGCACCAAGATGTACCTAGATCTCCATGAACACTATTGGTGAGAGAAAATGAAGAAGGAGATTGCAGAATATATCTCAAGGTGCTTGGTATGTCAGCAAGTTAAAGCAGAGTGAAAAAAGTCCAAATAATTGATGCAACCATTGACTATACCCATGTGGAAATGGGAGAATGCCACTGGACTTTGTCACGGGTCTCCCAAAGACGTCGAAGGGAAATAATGAAATATGGGTTGTGGTTGACCAACTCACTAAGACTGCCCATTTTATTGTTGTTCAGGAAGACCTTTCACTCGAACAACTTACAAAGATATATGTGAAGGAAGTGGTGAGACTGCATGGTGTTCCACTCTCGATTGTCTCTGACTGTGATCCAAGGTTCACATCTAAATTCTGGAGGAGCCTTCAACATGCTTTGAGTACTGAATTAAATTTCAGCATGGCCTATCACCCCCAAACTGATGGCCAATTTGAAAGGACTATTCAGACACTTGAAGACATGTTAAGAGCCTGCTCATTATAATTCAAAGGTAGATGGGATCAGCATCTCCCATTGGTTGAGTTCTCATACAAAAAATAGCTTCCACTCGAGTATTCAGATGACCCCATATGAAGCTCTGTATGGAAAGCGATATAGAACTCCAACCTGTTGGGATGAAGTTGGAAAAAGAAAGCTACTTGGACCCAACCTTGTGCAATAGATGACAAAGAAAGTTCAAGTCATCCAAAAACACATCAAAGCTGCTCAAAGTCGACAAAAGAGCTATGAAGACAACCATCGAAGGGACTTAGAGTTTGACATTGGAGATAAAGTCTTCCTTATAATATCACCACGGAAGAGAGTCATATAGTTTGGAAAGAAAGGGAAGCTAAGCCCAAGGTACATTGGCCCCTTTTATATCCTTGACCGCATAGGAGTCGTGACCTATCGGCTTACACTTCCACTGAATATGGCTCAAGTTCATGATGTGTTTCACGTATCACTCCTGAAGAAGTACATACCTGTCCCCTCACATGTACTGAACTCAGAGGTGGTACAATTGGAAGATGATCTCTTCTATGAGGAGCATCCAGTAAAGATTATGGACCGTAGAGATAAGGTTCTACGCAACAAGACAACCCACCTTGTCAAAGTTTTTTGGAGGAACCATAAGTTTGAAGAAGCTACTTGGGAACCGGAGGAGGTGATGAAGGAGAAGTACCCTCATCTGTTTGTGTAAAACGAAATTTCAAGGGTGAAATTTCATAAGGGGGGAAGAGTGTAATGATCCAAAGTTTTATCAATGGAATTCCCTTATTATAATTATGCATTATAATATAATCACATTAGTAAGCACAATTACATATCATGAATACTAAATATTATGTTACCATTAAACATAATTTTGCCACTTCTATGTTTTGAATTTCGAAAATCTGACATACATGATTGTGTTCAGGATGATTTTTGGAGTCTAATATAACAAACATATTTTTTGGTGAATAATAACATACCCTTATGAATAGTAACCCACCCTTATGAATAGTAACCCAACCTTATGAATAGTAATATGACCCTTATGAATAGTAAATCATCAAAAGTAATAGTAACCTTAACCTTGAAAGATTAAATAAACTTTAGGCATCTTATAAGTGACAATTTGACCATAGTAAAAATATTGGTATTTTTATAAGTCACAAATAATTAATTATAATAAATTAATTAATTTAAAAGAAAATTCATTTTCTTAAAATGTGTTCATAAATTAACAATTATACATCTTCTAGTTTTTAGATAATTTTATAAGACCTTATGTAATTTTTGAAAGCATTATAAAATCGGTTTTAATTTTAAAAAACTATATTTTTCAAGTAAATTATGATTTAAATTAAATATTAAATTAATCATATTTAGAAAATTATTTTTGAAAAATGGAATTCATTTTTTGATTTTACAAGTCGAAAAATTGTTAGGGTGAATTTTTGGGATTTTTCTGCAATACTTCAATTTTCAAGTGAATAGTAAAAATACAATTTTTCACATAATCGGTGTATCTTAAATTGCATCATTCATGATGTAATGATGACATAAACTTTTTATAACTTTATATTAGGCCATGTTATATTTAATTTCATAAATGTTTCCTTAAAATACAATAAACTCAATTTCCAAACATAAAAAGAACTTTCCAAAGCTCAAAGTTAAAAGGTGATTCCTTAAAGTATCTTTTTCTCTTTCTTTCACTTTCCTTTTAATAAATTAATGAATTCGAATTATAAAGATGATTTAAAGTCTAAAACTAATTATATTATATTAATATATGATTTATTATGTCAAAAAACTACTATTACAAGTCTAACATTTGATATATTATTTTATTTAATATTTTATTCTAAAAACACCCTCTCCTCATGTATAAACAACTCCTCTCCCTCCCCTTACCAAACCACACCTCTCAAGCTTCAATACTTGTCTAAAATCTTCCCAAGAATCATCCCTAGACCCTATCCCACGTCCAAGAGCTTATGGTCTCATCAAGAGACCAATCCTAACTTCCATAAGGAGGATCTCAAGAGAGGATTCAAGAGGTAATTCCTCTCTCTTTTTTCCTTTAATTTCCTTTCAATTTCAAGTTCTTTTATTATTCTCTCCCCACCTATATTCATCCAAATGGAATGGTAACTCTAGTATAATACATATACTGTAATTTTATGATACTAATGCGATATTATATCATCCAACCCCCTTCTCTGCTTCTTTTTATTTTAGAAAGGAAAACGTTGTTCGTGAGGTGTTAATTTATCACCTTCAAGAACGACATGTTTTCTTTTTTCTTTTACCACCTTCAGATCTGGTCATTAAACCATTTTTATGGTTGATATAGAATTTGTTATATGTATTATATCCTATTTAATGTTCTAGAACTAACTTATGTACATATTACTAAATAATTAAAAGAAACAAGTTCATTGTGGACGAAAAACCGCTGAATTAACCCAAACGATCATCATTAAGATCATATCTAATGATTCATCCACATGGTATATAATATAATAAATTATAATACAATTTAAACTCATGTAATATAATTAATAACATGTAATATAAGTTTTGGATATTTACCCATGTTCTACACGAACTTCCATTTATGAATACAAGTGAACCGCTCAAGAAAATCATAAAAATGAACATTCCCAAACAATGTTTTTAAACTCTATAACTCATCCAAAGGCCAATAAAAATAACTTAATAAAACCATAATGAACCATATTCATGTAAAAAAGGTTCTGAAATTTATAATTAATGAATCTAATGTGGTTATACAGGACATTAAAGTGAAGAAAGTGTTCAGATACAAGGTAAGGGGAAATTCTCGAACCCAACTTTCTTTCTTCGGGTTCTCCCTCTTTCAATCCATTTTTGGTATGGTCACTCCTTAAAAATCATTTTTTCATCATTATATTACCTTTTCTATGATATAAATGTTTTCCAATGGAGTTTATGTTAAACAAATATTTTCCAAAAGAACTGTTCTTTCATAAACACACCTTTTATTTCTCACTCAAGGTTGATGGTTATTGTATCAAGTATATTATTCCCACTTTCTTTTGGGAACCCAAAGTTTATGAATGTGTTCTTATGATATGAAACTAATTCCTTTAAATGGGTTAGTTATGTTCATTTTTGATATATGTTCTATATGGCATGCATGATAATGATAATGTTATGATATGATGGTTGCACCCAGAATTATATAGAGCAATATGAATGTTTGAATGTGACGGGTGCGACAGAAATTATACAGTGCTTCAATTCATTGGGTAAAGTGATGAATCTCATGGGTTAAAGTGAAATTATGTGTGAACAAGATTATATCTTTGTTCACAACTATGTGTGGTAGTTAACCACTAAGACACAATGTTTCATTTTTACGCATTGTCACATTTCAAGTCTTTTATTAATGATTCCTCTCATGTTCATAATCCTATGACTATGTTATGATTATGCTCACCCATTATTATATTGTTCTTATCTAACCTATTACTAGGCTTTTAGATCACCCTTTTTTTATGTATATCCTCAGGTGACTACATGTACTATGGAGAGGTCAAGTGCCAATAAGAAGCTAGAAAAGAAGGAATTAAATAAATGTTCATGTTTGATGAAGTAAATGTTATGTTTGGTCCTAGTTTTCCCAAGAAACTAAACCTATGGATCCTTGTGGTGTAATAAAATTATGTTTTTTATATTTAAAATGATGTAATAGTAATGTAAGAAAAGGCAGGGTCACTGTACTCAAAGCTCTTGCGAAACTCCCCTACTGCCTGCGCTGCTCCTCTACGTTCTCTAGGGAGAATCAGGGCTAGAATCCAAGGTATGTAATTTTCTTATTTTCCTCTCTTTTTTGATTTTTTGGGTCTCTTGGTTTGCATTTTTGTGCTTTTCTTAACAATTAATAACCCTACATGCCATCTCTCTCTCTCTCACTTACCTATACCTACCCAACGTCACCCCTACTCTACAAACTCATTCCAGCTTCACACAAGACCATTGCGAACTGCATCTTCATCCGCTATTGCAACTGATGATAATTTTCTTTATGTTTTTGTTATATTATTTCTTGTTACCTTTTAGATAGTGTAGATTGTCATTGTTTGAATCTAGCTTCCACAGTATGACATGCACATGAAGATGAAAAAAAGTTTAAAACAATAAGAAGAATCATGAATATATGTGTATCTATTGAGCATATCATCTTCATAAAATTTCATAGAATGATAGGTGAAGATTTTTTATTAATTAATACTGAATGATTAGTGTTGCATAGGTGAATTATATTTTTTATGGAGTTCATACAACCTTTGCAACGTGAGTAACAATGATGGGTTGTTTGATATTGTTCTTTGATTATGTTTGTGGATTAAGAATTCATAATAATTGTTAACGCTACAAAGGGCCATGAGTTTCAAAAATAAGATTGTGTAAATAAGGATTCATTTCAGTAAGATAGACATAAAATACAATACACTTCGTGCATAAAATTACACATATGCATGCAACTTTCATGAAAATTGTTACTGTCTTGAATAGAGATATAATACTTCAATACTCTAGTATAACTAACCTTCACTACCTTTATTTAATCTGTCCTCAGATGCTTAACTGTCTTCTATATCTTGATGATGGATTGAAATGCCTCTTTCAAACTATCATTACTCCCATCACTGTGGTTCCAAAGTTTCTTGATGACATACCTCCTGCTCGGATTGTATTCATTAATCTCCATCAAAGTCGCTGCCACGACTTTGAATACCGCATCTCTCAACCCATTCTTCAACTCTTTCAACCTTTCATCCTACTCATTTACTACTTCCTAAGAACACCAAAAATGACACCTAAAAATCAATCAAAACATAATGAATTAATTTGTTTGGTTTCTTGATAGGCATTTTCTGATGCGACTCGCTTGGTTACTTTTTAGAACGTTTTAATAAATTGTTCACTGTGATTGGCGTCTTTGGAGTAAAAGAAATCTGAATACATTTTCATCAGCTTTCTTTTACTCCAAATACGCCAATTGCAGTGAACATGGTTGCTGGAAAGGCTAATAGAATCTAGAATTTAGGCTATGTTTGGGGAGAAAAAATAGCGATTTAGAAAAATGAATGGACTAGGGAATAACCAATTCTATAGATTAAGGGAATCATAATTTATTTCAATTTGGATTTGAATGTTCATTCCTTCATTTTTGAAATGTAATATGTTAGAAGCCATAATTCAAATTTTATTTAGGATATTTTTGAATATGAGTGGGTTTAAACTATACATGGGATAAACATATTTTTAAAAAATAATAGGTGATAGGTTTTATGTGAGGTCTAGGTATGGTATGTTAGAATGTGAGTTACTATAAACATGTTAGTGATTCATCGAGGGCTAGGGTGAGGGTGATGTGACATTTGTGTTGTTGTTTTTTCTTCTTTATTTTTTTAGAAGTTAGGTTTAACTAATGTATTGTAGCACCCATTGTGTGGTTCTTTCCTAAGGGAACCAATTATGTTAAGACTAACCCATATTTCAAATGCACTTCCTAAGAAAAATGGCTTTGTTATACCCATTTCATGATTTGGATGCAATAAGTACATGTGGTGGTTATCCCTGAGGGAGATGCTAGGGGTCTGAGGTTGAATATCATGGTACCTATGATGTGGTTATTTCTAGAGGAAGATAAATAATTTTTTCTCATCCTATGATTCAAATTTTAACATCTTATTAGTGAAATGATTTTAATGTTAGGGAAGAGTGTAACGACCCAAACTTTTATTAATGAAAATTCCTCTTAATCTGATTAAATGTCTTATTATGTAAAATGGTTATATAAAACATATGAACCTCCTTGGTTTTATATTTTTGGATTTTAAAATACCATTAAGAATTGTTACCATTACTAATATAGCCATTGAACAGTGATCACATTATTAGTATAAATATAAGGTTTTAACAAATCCAATTTACTCAGATAAAGGAAGCGATGACCTCATTTAGTAGAATTACTCCATATGAAGCCCATTTGTCGGAGCTTGGAAATGAGGTAGTGTCACTGGGCTTCAATCTTGACCAAGACCAAACCGAGCTATAACATGTTAAGCTTGAACGGAACCGCCTATGGGAGAAGTGGAAGTTAATAGATATTACCACCCGAACGATGTTATCCAAGCCGCCCTAAGAGTTTGTCACCATCGCACACCTTACCCTTAGGTCTTATGTGGGTGTTATAAGGGGTTATGTAACAAGACACCAACACTATGATTATGTGCATTATTTTTGTATATAATAAATAAAATATATTCATTTTATTATTGTTACTTTGTAAATGGTTTTTAAAGCACAAATAGTATTTTTAGTTAATATTCGATTAAGAAATATATTTTGATGAATTAATGGATTTTTGAATTAAATAATATTTTAACAAAATATTATTACTAAATTAATTTTTATTAAATATAAATTATCGTATAATTTTTTATGAATACAATTGAAATTTTTATTAAGGTTTGAAAAACTGTTTTTGTCAAAACCCATGAATTTTCAATAAATGTCGGTTTTTTATTTTAAAATTGAAAATTCACATATTTATAAAATTATTTAGATAAAATGAATATCATTTTTGGATTCAAGATGTTGAAATTATCTAACAGTGAATTTTTCATAATTTTTCGAGACAGTCGAATTTTTAGGTAAAAATTAAATACCGTTTAAATATATAGTGTGCTTTATGACATCATAATGACCTAATAGTGATGTAATAAAATAATATAAAAAGGATGTTCGACCAATATATGTTTTATCTTTAAAATAATGTGATTTTTAGATTTTTTTTATTAATTTCATGGCGTCTTAGTGGACCCTCCAAGACATATAAAATATTTTAACTTTTTAAAATTATTTCCTAGAGAGTTAGACTCAACTCTACATAAGCAAGCCTAATATTTTAATAAGTTCAGCCATAATCCTTATAAAATAATGTTTTTCACTCCAATTTGGAAAAAACCATGGGAAAAAATCATGAGTTGATTTTTTGTTTTGATTAGTTTAATGTGTAGTGTCCAAAACCTACATAATAAAGAATTCCCTCTCCTTTCCTATATAAACTCACTCAATATACCATTACTCTTCACTCAAAACCTCTGGAGATCTATCAACCTCTTCCCCCCTCTCTATAAAATCCTCCCAAGGTGCCCCAAGCTCCCTAGAAGCCTCTCTCAAGCCTCTCCCATGCCTTTGGGATCACACTTTCAAGTAAGAGATTTTTTCCTTTCTCATTTTGTCCAAATTTCTTTATGTTGTTATACCCATTTATTTTCAATTAAAAATATTGGGGTATGATTTTTTACCTACCCCATACTCCCCTCCTTATGTTTGAATAATGAGATACCTCTTTCTCTCTCATTAATGCCTCCCATGTACACCCGTTACCATGCCGAAATTTCGTACAAAAATCCTGTTTGGTCGGAAAAGCTATAGTGATAACACAAGAGGGGGGTGAATTATGTTATTTTTAAAAGTTTCACAATTCCATCGATTCACATCAAAAGTAGATAGAGCTAGAAATGTTTTTTTATGAGAATATATATGCAGCAGATAATAAATATAGAACAAGGCACAATAATTTATAGTGGTTCAGGGCACAAAGGTCCCCTAGTCCACTCCACCAATCACCCTCTCTGCGGGCTTGGTGAATTTCACTAGTAAGGTGCTCGTATCATAAGATTGATCTACAACTGAGTGCAGGAAGTTTTCACCCTTACAAACAAAGGCTTACAAAATAGAGCCTTATGGTTCTTTTACAGGGAACCGATAAAACCACAGTTTAGTGCGAGAAGCTGACACTCAACCACGACTGAATACGAGCAGTCAAAACTCAAAATAGATAAGATTTAGTTTGGTAACAAACAAATGTAGCTCACAGCTGCAGCAACACACAACTAATAAAACCAGGATCTTCAACTTCAGAAGAAAATAAACTTTGAAATATATATCTAAAGAGATCTGGTTGCACAAGAGATCTTCAATTTTAAGAACAACAAAAAAAACAGAGCATCGTGATTCCAGATTTGAACATGTATATCTCCAAAATGTAGTCCTTGAATCTGAGATGCTTGATCGCTGTAGCAGTGAAATAATTTATACAAGAAATCTTGAAGAATAAGAATTATTAATACAACCAATAAATCTCCAGATCATCTTCAAAATATCCGACACATAAAGATATATATATATATATAACAATATATCTCGTAGAAATATTTCAGATCTACAAAAGACGCCTTATAAATCGAGTGAATTCAAATTCAAAGAATACAACTCAGAGTAATCGTAACTTCCCTTAAGGATAGGAGAAAAAATCTATGTTGTAAACGACTCTTTAAATCATTTAAAACAAGCTTTGAATCAATTGAAATCGAGCTTTAAATCACCCTGACATTCCACAAAGACTGTTGCAAAACACTCTGATAAAGACGTAAATTCAAATTTATGATGTTGAAAAGTCAAACGTAAGGTTCCTTCACAAAATGAAAAAATAACAAACGTAGGGTTCAACTTCATAACGTAGGGTTGACGATCCATACGTTTGTCCATGTCAACCTAGATCTCTGAACGTAACATTAATTAACCATTCATCCACTTTTCTAAATGTAAGGTTGACAATATAAGGTTGATCATAAAAGTAAGGCCGATGATCCATATGTTTGTAAAGTTCCATACTTATGTAGGGTTCTTTAACCATACTTTTCCTTTCTGGAAAACGTAAGGTTCTTATCCAAATGTAATGTTCATTAACCTTACATTTCATAAAACATAAGGTTGATTAACCATACATGCTGATCTTTCAAAATAAATGAAAGGTTTGTTCCATATGTTACTTTATTCTATGTATTGAATGAATAGTAATTCCAGTAAACGACAACCAGTGAACAATGTTTCCAGAATATGCTTAAGAGCGTTCCGAACACTTTAACAAATATTTCTCGCAAATAAATAGTTGAATATTATTTTAATATAAGAATATATAAAGAATATAAATTTCCTGAAATACACTCAAAATAAAATCATTAGTAAAACAAACAAGGGTATTCGTGAGCATCAAAATCATTAATATTTATAGATTATTGTTGAGACAATACATGCCCAAAAATCTCCCCCTTTTTGATGATCATAAAACCCATAAATTAAAATTATAATCTTAGCAAAAATAATTTAGAATTTTGTAAACATTAAAAGAAAATAATTTTGATTTGACAGAATTATTTTGATAAAGAAGAAATATTTGAATTTCTCCCCCAAAGATAGATTTCAAATAAATGTTTGAATTTATCTAAATAAAATGTTGTGTTATCTAATTTATCCAAATAAAATTATGAATTATTTTAATAAAGAATAAATATTTGAATTTCTTAAATAAAATAAATGTTGTGTTTATCTAAATTTCTCCCCCTTTTTGTGATATCAAAAATAAAGTATAGAAATAGATTAAAACACATTTAATATTGAACAAAATGAGAAGTGAAAGTTATAAGTAACTATAATGAATAAAGAGAAATGGATTTTGGTTATCAGAAAAAAAATATAAAAGCAGATATAAAAATATAACACATAGATGGAAGACAAACTCATTGAAAAGACATGAATACAAAAGAGTTTGCGATTAAGAAATAAAAAATGTCATTTCTATGGGTAAAGGTAGGAAAGAAAAATAAGGCTAAGGATTGGCTGGATAATAATTATGTATGGCTTCAAACATATCCTTCAGATCAACCATCTACAATCTTAGCTTCTTCATCAAACTATCTCCTAACTAAATTATCAACTGCCTGACATCATTATTGACATACATATTCTCCATAATATTGAATTTCAGAAACTCATAAAGACTTTTCTCTTTCTTAATGAACAACTCCAAATTCTCTGAAAAATTGCTCAACATCAATCTAATGCTTGGTTCTCCTTGAGTTAACTGATCCCCAAGAAATTTTTGATTGTCCAATAAAACTGATAGAGGAGCACTATTGCATTGAAGATCCTGAATTCGAATATTCATATCTTCCATAACGAATGTAATGGCCTGAAATCTTCTTATTAAATCTAAACTTACTGTAGGGGCAGGAGTAGATGCACCAGCCTAATTTACTGAACCATTCACAGATTCAAACCAATTTCCCATGTACCATTTTAATTCTACAAAATCTATTTTTTACATAGCTTCATATATGATATTCCCAATCTCATTTAACATGTCTCTTTTGAAGGCATCAAAATCTCTTCTAGAAACAATATTCTCATTAAGCTCCTGAAGCTTTTTCTTTGCAAATTCCAATTCTTACCGCAGATTGGCATTCTCCTCTTAAGACTTGTTGAATTTAATAACAAATTCTTTAACTTGATGAGATAATGAATCAAATTTCCTCTCATCTGCATTCATATACTGATTTTCATTTTCAGTAGGCAAGAGATCTACCACTATTTTCATGACATATTCTTTACAAGAAAATGACCGATTATCCAAAACTTCAGTCTGCCCACCAGAAATATGATCTGACTGTCCCACAGTCTGATCTACCATTAAAGGTTGAATTTTTGTAACTGATTCTTGTAAAAGTTTCCCTTTGTGAACATCTCTTTGTTCAGTAAATTCTTTACTAACAAATTTTGACTGAACATCTTCAGATTGAATATTATGTTCTTGAACTATTTCCACTGGAATGCTTTCTACTATCGGTTCATTCTCCAGAGATACAATTGCAAGATTTCTAGCTTGACTCTCCACCCGAACTTTCTCTTTAATAACTATTTCGTCCAAATGAATTGAGCATGTTGCTTCTCCAGAAGCCGACATTTTCTCTTCAACTTGAGGAACATCTCTATTTCTTGGTTTTAGCACAAGTCCTTCCTGAATCTTCTCTTCTTCTTCTTCTTCTACAGTGTTAAATCTAAGACTTCTCTTGGATGGTTGTGAAACTGCATCTGTTCAAGATTCAGCTACTCCCTCCTTTTGAACACCACCTTTCTCCCCCTTAGCAAAAGCTCCAGAGCTTTGTTCTTCCTTAGCTCCAATAGGTAAATTTTTTCCTTTCACATTGCTCCAGAAAAATCCAAGTTTTCTTAATGTTCCAGCATTCAACACATTACTATGATGCCATTTTACTCTTGCCTCAACCAATCTGATCATATCTTTCTTAAAAAAAATCCTTGAAATTATCCATCCATATGGATAAAAATTCATTCTCGCATCCGATAAAAAACAATAATGAATATATCTAAATAAATACCTCAGGAAATTTAATTTGATATCACTCAAAAAAAGAAACATGATATACATATCTGGGTAAAATATTTTCTCCATCTCATCCATCCTTGGTGCTATTCCAGTCTGAATAAACTTCCCTAAAATCTTATGGCCAGGTTCTAAATCCTTAAAAAACATCTTTTTGATGTGTTTTAAGTTGAACAAAAAAAACATAATGTCTTTGGAAGAATGGTATTTATCTCTAATCGACTTAAGATCAAAATGAAAAACTCCTTCATGTGGATAGTTCAAAATCTTCACAACCACATTAGAAAAAATAGAGAAATACCTATCTTCGATACTAGCAAAAATCACGTCCTCTGTATCTCTGAAAATAAACTGCACACTCTTATAAAAAGAATTCAATTATACCTCATAAATAAATTCCAAGTTGTTGTCATTAAAAGCTATCTTGAGACCTTGAAAAGCCAATGCTTATTTCAGGAGTAAGTTCATCTGGTATAACCATTCCAGATCAATCACCTTTCCCTGAAGATTTTTTCTACCTGAAGTTCTTTGACGTTTTATTTAACTTACTTATCCTTCTTCAATTCTCTTGATTTTTTTCATTCTTGAAGATATGAAAATCTAAAGTTTTTGGATTCTAGGGTTTGAAAGTATGAACGGATATTGAGGTTTTTATGAAGCGGGGTTTTTTATTTGGGTAAACAGGATTTGGAAGACGAGGGGTTTGGAAAATGAATGGTTTCTAACAAATGACATATGTCCTCGTTTCTCATGTCGCAGAGTAATTATTACAAAAACTTAATAATTACGCAGTGTAAATAGATTTAAGATAACATATATTAACTGAAATACCATAAGATAAAAATAAAAGTAAATTAGATTTACAGAAATAAATTAATCATAAAACAAATTAAAATAAAATAAAAGTAAATTAAAATAAAAAAAATATTTAATTAAAAATTAAATAAACCTAACTCCCCCTTAATAAAATCAAAATAAGCAGTGGAAAGAGGTTTAGTAAAAATATCAGCTAATTTTTTTGTAGTATTAAAAAATTCTAAAGATATATCCTTTTTAAGAACATGATCTCTTAGAAAATGATGTCTAATATCAATATGTTTAGTTCTAGAATGACTTATTGGATTTTTTGAAATATTTATAGCACTTTTATTATCACATAAAATATGTTGATTATTAAAATTAAGTCCAAATTCCATTAGAGTGTTTTTCATCCACAACACTTGTGCACAACAACTGCCTGCAGATACATACTCTGCTTCGGTTGTTGATAGTGAAACCGAGTGTTGCTTCTTACTTGACCATGACACTAACGATTTTCCTAAAAAGTGACAGGTTCCTGAAGTACTTTTTCTATCTAATCTACATCCTCTAAAATCTACATCTGAATATGATAATAAATTAAAATTATAAGTTTTTGGATAAATAAGAGATTGATTAATTATTCCTTTTAAATATCTAAAAATTCTTTTTACAACAGCAAGATGAGGTTCTTTTGGATTTGATTGAAATCTAGCACAAATACAAACTGAAAACATAATATCAGGTCTCTTAGTAGTAAGATATAGTAAACTTCCAATCATAACTCTATATAACTTGTTGTCCACTAGTTTTCCAGCTTCATCCAATTCAAATTTAATATTAGTACACATGGGAGTTGAATACATCTTGTTGTTCTCAATACCAAACTTTTCAATAAATTGGTAATGTATTTACTTTGATTTAATACATTTTCAAAATCTTTTTGATAAATTTGAAGTCCTAAAAAGAAATTTAATTCCCCCATCATGATCATTTCAAATTATTTTTGCATAAGTTCTGAAAAATCATTGCAAAGTTTTTTATTTGTTGATCCAAAAATAACACCATCAACATAGATTTGAACTAATAATAAATTAGAAAAAACTGTTTTCTTAAAGAGGGTTGGGTCTGCCAAACCAAAAGTAAAACCATTTTTCAAAAGAAATGAACTTAGTCTTTCATACCAAGCTTTAGGTGCTTGTTTAAGGCCATAGAAAACTTTAGTAAGTTTAAAAACAAAATCTGGTATTTGAGAATTTTCAAAACTAGGAGGTTGCTCAACATAGACTTCCTCCATTAAATATCCATTTAAAAAAGTAGATTTTACATCCATATGATATAATTAAAATTCATATGAGATGTATAGGCCAAAGAATTCCAATTGCTTCTAGTCTAGCTACGGGAGCAAAGGTTTCATCATAATATATACATTCTTCTTGATTATACCTTTTAGATACTAGTCTAGCTTTGTTTCCAGTTATAATACCTTGATCATCTTGTTTATTCCTAAAGACCCATTTAGTTCCTATAATTGGATAACTAAATGGTCTTTCAACTAATTTTCATAATTTGTTTCTTTTAAATTGATTTAGTTCTTATTGTATTGCTAATAACTAACTTTCATATTCTAAGGCTTCTTCAAAAGACTTAAGCTCTAAATGAGATAAAAAAGCAGAAAATTCCACTAGGTTTCCTACATTTCTTCTAGTTTCTATTACTATGTCTAGATCTCCTATAACAGTATCTAAAGGGTGATTCTTCAGGATTCTATACTTTCTAGGCAGAGAAATTTTAGGTTCATCAGTATCATTCTCTTTTGAACTGAACTGGATTTTATTTATATTTTCAAAATCAATTTTCAAGTTATCAAGTCTCATGTTGTTAGAAGAATCATCAACTTCATCTGTTTGATCTTTTCCTTTATTAAAAGGATCAGTTTCATCAAACTTTACATGAACTGATTCTTCAACAGTCCTTGACTTTTTATTAAATACTCTATAAGCTTTAAAAGTTGCAGAATATCCTAAGAATATTCCTTTATCAGCTTTTGGATCAAACTTCCCAAGATTATCCTTGGTGTTCAAGATATATACCTTACATCTAAAAACCTTAAAGTACTTTACCTTAGGCTTTCTGTTATTCCAAAGTTCATAAGGATTATTTTTGAAAATAGGTCGAATTAAAACTCTATTTATAATATATCATGTTGTGCTTACAGCTTCTTCCCAAAATTAGGTTGGAAGACTGTATTCATTTAGCATTTTTCTAACCATTTCTTGAATAGTTGTGTTTCTTCTTTTAGAAATTCCATTTTGTTGAGGTGTTCTTGGTGCAGAAAAGGTGTGTTTAATACCCATATTTGAGCAAAAAGAATTAAATTCTTGATTCTCAAATTCTCTACCATGATCACTTCTTAATGAAATTATCTTAAAACCTTTTTCATTTTTCAACTCTTTTATAAAAACTTTCAAAAACAGAAAAAGCTTCATTTTTGAGTTTTAGAAAATATACCCAAGTAAATCTAGAATAATCATCAACTAAAACATATACATATAATTCACTAGCCAAAATTTCTATCCTAGATGGTCCAAAAAATCCATATGAATAAGTTCTAGGGGATTTGAAGTAGCAATTTTGTTAATAGATTTAAATTAAGATTTGTGTTGCTTTCCAATCTGGCATGAATCACATAATCTATCACTATAAAATTTAAGACTAGGTAAATCTGAAACTAATTATTTCTTAGATAACTTATGTAAAGCAGAAATATTACAATAACCAAGTCTTATGTGCCAAATCCATGAACCATTTACAGTATTAGTTAAACAATTCACTTTCTATTTGCACAAGGAATTTAAATCCAAAGTGTAGACATTATCTGTTATGGGTGCTATAAATTTAAATAAATTATTTTTAAAAATAGAACAATAATTATTAGAAAAATCAACATAGTATCCATCATCATAGAGTTTAGAGATACTTATCAGATTGTGCTTCAATCCTTGTACATAGAGTACTTTATTAATTGAGACAGTATCTGGGTCTCCAACTATTCCAAGTTTAATAATTTTTCCTTTGGCATTATCACCAAAGGTGACTAGGCCTCCATCTATTTTGGTCAGAGTACAGAAATTTGATGAATTTCCACTAATATGTCTTGAACAACCACTGTCCATATACCATATATATTTTCCTCTTCTTTGGCATGTTACTTACAAGGTAAAATTAAACAAAGATTTGTTTTGGTACCCATATCTTTTTGGGTCCAGTAGTGTTAGCTATCAAAGACTTAGGAATCCAAACAGATTTATTTTGATCAATACTGTTATAATTAAAATTAGATAAAGTCTTTGAATAATGAACATGATTGACACCAAATAATTGAAGTTTTCTTAAATATAAGTCATTAGTATAATGTCCATTAGTACCACAATAAAAACATTTAACAGTAGACATGATTTTGCTGTTAGATTTGGGAACAAAATAGTTTTTGGACAGTTTGGGGTTTTCACCCTTACTTCCTATAACAAATCTTTCCTTTTTAATTACATTTTTACCAAGAATTTCATTTAGAACATTTTATCCTTTTGTAAATATAAGAGTAGCACTTCTATAAGTTTATACTTCATCCTATAGTTTTTTAATCTTATTTTCATGGTTAGTACAGTTTATAGTAGATGAACTAAATTTCTCAATTAATTCTTGATACTGTTTAATTAAAGTATCCCTTTCTCCTAAAATAACATTATGAATATTTTTTTAAAGATTTGTGTTTCTTTAATAGATAGTCATATATTTCTTCTAGCATAGTACAACAGGAAATCATTTTATCATTTGAGTAACTAGAATCAGAATCAGATGAATAGTAGGATTGTGCCTTCTCTTCTTCATCCATAAAGCACATATTAGCTTTTATATTAGATTCTTCCTTCTCTGAATTAGATATTGATGGGATGTTGGATTCTTCAGAAACACTCCAAGTGGATTTCATAGCTCTTTTATCCTTTTTCTCATAATCAACATTCTTCTGATATTTCTTTTCTATCTTTCTCTTTTCTCCTTTTAGTTGAGGACAATCAGGTCTTATATGACCCAATTTTTTTCACGCATAACATCATACTTCCCTTGAGTCTTTCTCATCATTTTTAAGGTTATTATAAATCCTTTATTCTTCCTATAAAATTTACTAAATTTTCTAGCTATTTGAACCAACTCAACTTCTGAGTAAAATGAGCCTAAATTTCTTTCTTCTTGTTTCATTTTTCTGTTTTTCTTTTGGGATACAACTTTTAAAGAAATGCTATCATTTTTTACTAGGATTTTGTGGTCTTCAACTTCATCTTCCATTTAATCCTCATACATCATTAAGGTTCCAATCAATTCTATCATTGTCAGATTCTGGACAAGTTCTGATTGGAAGATTGTAGTAGAAATTCCATTCCACTTTACTGGTAGAACTCTTAGAACTTTCAAAGCTTGATCAGGTTGACTGATAGGCTCACCTAAATATGTTATATTATTAACAATTTCTGTCATCCTTCCATTTATCTATGTGATGCTCTCTCCATCATACATTTTGAAAGTATCAAACTTTAATTTCACTGTAGCATATCTCATTTGTCTAACATTGTCAGTACATTCATAGGATACTATAATTGGTTGCCACATTTCATAGGTTGTTGGGAATTGTGATACACAATTGAATTCATTTAGTCCAAGACTAAAACTAATAATATTAATTTATTTCGAATTCATATCATACTCAACCTCCGTAGTAGTAGACCAAGTTTCAGGCTTTTCAAGAATTGTGTAAGGAGTAACAATCTTTGAGTACACACTAAATCCAATATTTTTTAAGTAGATTATCATTCATGACTTCCAACATCCATAATTCTCACCATTGAAATATGGAGCACGGACCATTGACATCCCTTCCTTGAGATTCTCCATTGCCATCACTAATATAGATCTTATGCCTTTAGCTTGTTATAGCTCAGATGAAAAGAACAACCTCTGATACCAAATATTAGGTCGGAAAATCTTCAGTGATAACACAGGGGGGGGGGGGTGAATTGTGTTCTTTTTAAAAGTTTCACAATTCCGTTGATTCACATCAATAGTAGATAGACCTGGCGGCATTTCTGTATGAGAATATATATGCAGCGTATAATAAATAGAGAACAAGGAACAATAATTTATAGTGGTTTGGGGCATGAATGTCCCCTAGTCCACTCCTCTAATCTCCCTCTCTGCGGGCTTGGTGAATTTCACTAGTAAGGTCCTCGTATCATAAGACCGATCCACAACTGAGTGCAGGTAGTTGTCACCCTTAAAAATAAAGGCTTATAAAACAGTGCCTTCTGGTTATTTTACAAGGAACTGATAAAACCACGGCTTAGTGAGAGAAGCTGACACTCAACCACGACTGAATACGAGTAGTCGAAACTCAAAATAGATAATATGTATTTTGGTAAAAAAAATGTAGCTCGCAGTTGCAGTAGCACACAACTGATAAAAGAAGGATCTTCAACTTCAGAAGAAAATAAACTTTGAAATATATATCTGAAGAGATCTGGTTGCACAAGAGATCTTCAATTTTAAGAGCAACAACAAAAACAGAGCATCGTGATTCCAGATTTGAACATGTATATCTCCAAAATGTAGTCCTTGAATCTGAGATGCTTGATCATTGTAGCAGTGAAATAATTTGTACAAGAAATCTTGAAGAATAAGAATTATTAATATAGTCAAGAAATCTCAAGATCATCGTCAAAATATCTAACACAAAAAGATATATATATAACAATATATCTCGTAGCAATATTTCAGATCCACAAAAGACACCTGATAAATCGAGTGAATTTAGATTCAAATAATATAGCTCAGAGTAATCGTAACTTCCCTTAAGGATAGGAGATAAAATATCTATTGTAAACGGATCTTTAAACCATTTAAACGAGATTTGAATCAATCGAAATCAAGCTTTAAATTGCCCTGACATTCTGCAAAGACTATTGCAAAATGCTCTGATAAAGACGTAAATTCAAATTTCCGACGTTGAAAAGTCAAAAGTAAGGTTCCTTCACAAAATGACAAAATAACAAACGTAGGATTCAACTTCATAATGTAGGGTTGATGATCCATATGTTTATCCACATCAGCATAGATCTATGAACGTAACATTGATTACCCATTCACCCAATTTTCTAAACGTAAGGTTGACAATGTAAGGTTGATCATAAAAGTAAGGTTGATGATCCATATGTTTGTAAAGTTCCATACTTACGTAGGGTTCTTTAACTATACTTTTCCTTTCTGGCAAACATAAGTTTCTTATCCAAACATAATGTTCCTTAACCATACGTTTCATCAAACGTAAGGTTGATTAACTATACATTCTAATCTTTCAACATAAACGTAAGGTTTGTTCCATACGTTACTTTCTTCGATGTATTGAATGAATAGTAATTCCAGTAAACGACAAACAATGAACAATGTTTCTAGAATACGCTTAAGAGCGTTCCAAACACTTTAACGAATATTTCTCGCAAATAAATAGTTGAATATTATTTTAAGATAAGAATCTATAAAGAACATAAATTTCTTGAAATACACTCAAAATAAAATCATTAGTAAAACAAACAAGGGTATTTGTGGGCATCAAAATCATTAATATTTATAGAGTATTGTTGAGACAATACATGCCCAACAATTTCTCTCTTCTCATTTATATTCAAGAAATTATTTTATATTATGCATCTAAATTCCATTACATATGTTGGAATATTATGTTCCATGACCCCCTTACAGTCTATTTCATGTATAAATGATGAGAGACCCCTTTCTCTCTCATCAACCCATTTTACGATTTCTATTTGACGTCATTATGCTTCCGAAGTTGCACCAAAATTTCCCATGCCAAAATCATCGTGTAAGTGAATATCATACCCATTTCTCTATCAAGGGTATTCACCTTTATGCATATGTACTTGTTGATTGAGGACTTACATTTATGTATTTTGCATCTCTTATTTGTGGAATAAATTATAATGTTTAATGAATCCCTGTTGTATGATCCATGTGGCACACTTATGCATGAAATGAAATGTTTATAAAGGGTGCACCCTGATAGCGCTCCAATATATTGGGTAAAGATTAGTATCATGATACTTCAAGTGCAATGAGGGTTTACTCATGCTAATTCAAGTGAAATGATGGTTTACTCATGCTAATTCAAGTGTAATGAGAGTTTACTCATGATCCATGTGCAATGAGCCTTGACTCATGTTAATATCATGTTAAATGTTGTTTTCACATTTCCATGTTATGATAATCATGCTATATCATGCCTTTATGTTTATGTTTCTCTTGTTCTCCATTGATATGCCTATTGCCTAACATGTACTATATTCTTCATGTTATGCTTTGTTTACTCCCTTACCGGGATTTATAGCTCATCCTTTTCTTATGCATGTCCTCAGGTTATCCCATGCAATGCTAAGTATGAAGTAATATTGTGGTCATGTAAAAGAAGTTTTCAATAAAGATATTGTGTTTTATGTTCTAATTTGTTATGTAATGTTCCTAATTTTCCCAAGACACTAGAACTATCGATCCTTAGAGTTGTATTAAGTGAAATTTTATGTAATAAATCATATTTATATGTGTAATAAAGATCATGGTTGTTATAGTTGGTATCAGAGGATAGGTTTAGTTATTTTTAAGATTATGATTAGAAAACCCAAGTGAAAACCTTAGGGATAAGACTAAGTATAATAAAAACATCTCTAAATTTTGGTGTGTATAGAGTAAATGGTTTATCAAGTAAATACATCCTTATCTGGATACAAATAAGTAGAAGTGGATTTGGAACATATGTATCTATGGGTAAAACCCGAAAACACCACTTTGATTTATACTCGAACGGGAACTGGTGCACAATAACAAGACTTGATGCACTCTTGGTTATGAAACTCCTGAGGTATATGCTTTGGTAAATTCACAAGCTTAGTATGAACCATTATTAAGGAAATAAAAAAATGCCCCTAAGAATATATGTTGGGAAGTAGATCATGGATAATATAGATTGAAGCCTATAAATTCATAAGTTAAGGAAATAAATATAATTTATAAGTTATCCCTTTTTTTCATTGGATTTCCCTTTATGTGTTACCCCTAACTTTCCTTTTATTCCAGCCAATGGATGGTAATAAGAGGACTCAGGCTAACAACCAATGTGGAGATCAACTTGATTACTATTCTAATAAGATGCCCAATCTGATGGGAGCAGGAATCACAAACTTTGTCATGATACTACCTCAGTTAAGTCAAGTTTTGAATAGAAACATGGGTCAAGAGGATCATCCAACCCCCCTAAGAAAGAATAAGCTGTAATCGAGAGCTTCATGAGACAAATACCTCCTACTTTTAATGGATCATCTGATCCCTCAATCTCCGAACAATGAATCAACTCCATTGAGAAGATCTTCTCCATCCTTCAATGTTTAGAATAAGATAAGGTCCTTATGGCTTCTTATCTTATGGAGGGTGAAGCTGATCAATAGTGGACATTGATAAAAAATATGAAGCCTGAGGTAGAGATCGAGGCGTTGGAATGGAAGGATTTCTGGAAAATGTTTTTTGATAAATATTTTCCTTGCACCCTCCAACTTAAGATGGAAAGGGACTTCCTTGACCTCAAGCAAAAAGACTATGAATCCATCGGAGCATACAAGGTAAACTTCACAAGGCCTGCATGATATGCCTCCGGCTTTGTCATTACCCTCGAATGCAAGGTTGATCGCTTCTTTGGTGGGCTAAAACCTTGCCTACAGAAAGCCCTAGCGATCCACGACTTTGATAGCTATGAGGAAATTGTCTGATGTGCCCTCAAAGTAGAAATGAAGATCAAATAATCCCAGGGGTATTACAGGGATAAGAAGTGTAAGGTGGAATTTAATTCTGGCAGTTCAATGGATAAATCCAACAGTGCTAAGAAATTACAGCACCCACTTGCCAAAGGTTCGGAAAGAAGCACCCCAAAAATTTTCTGAAGGGGATGAATAAATTCTTTAGGTGTGGAAGAGAAGGGAACCTGTCCATTAATTGTCGGCAAGAAAAATCTGTTGTTGCGACAGAGGATAGGAACACTCCATTCGACCCTCAGTGCATTTTTCATTACTTCAACTGTAAAGAACCAAAGTAATTTGCAAATTAGTGCCCTAATCCAAGGGTTTTCGGAGGTAACCAACAACCTCAAAGGAAGCAAGGGTGGACTTTTTCCATCACTACCACCGAAATGAACCCCGACAATGAAGTGGTGATAGGTACACTAGTTATTTATTCAAGAATAGCGAACATACTTTTTGATTATGGTTCTATACATTCTTTTGTATCCTGAAAGTTTAGTAGAACAATCTCAATACCACCACAAATAATGGAAGTAGATATTTCAGTGAGAATGAAAAATGAGGATATCATTGCATCCCATGAATATAACTCCTCCCCTGTCACAAGTTGTGGATTGAACTTCCTGGTGAACCTCGTTATACTAGCTCTGGTAGAATTTGATGCAATTCTTGGCATGGATTGACTTTTTCTATATAGATCCAACATAAATTGCCGTGAGAGAAAAATCACTCTTCATATGGAGAATCGAACCCCTGATTCTATACAAGTGCAAGGAGGAGGATGAATCTTATTTAGCACCATCATCTCAAGCGTGGGTATTACTACCCTATGAGAATGCGTATCTTGCTCAGATGATTGAGTTTAGGGAATCAACCATCCTTGAATACATGACTATTGTGAGGGAATTCACTGAAGTGTTTCTCAAGGAATTGTCTGGTCTTCCTCTTATAAGAGATGTTGAATTCTCAATTGATCTTATACCTAGGGCATTGCTAATATCCAAGAATCCATCTAGGATGACTGTTGTGGAGCTTGATGAGCTAAAGAAACAACTACAGGAGAATCTGGATAAAGGGTTTATACACCCAAGTGCTTCACCATGGGGTGCACCAGTCCTCTTCGTTAAGAAGGATGGGTTAATGTGCCTTTTCATTGATTATCGTGAGCTCAAAAAAATCACGATAAAGAACAAGTATCCTCTGCCTCAAATTGATCACTTGTTCGATCAGCTATGTGGATCACAATACTTCTCCAAGGTAGATTTGTGGTCATGATATTACCAAGTAAGGGTGAAGAAGGAGGATATCCCCAAGACTGCTTTTCATACAAGGTATGGACACTATGAATTCATAGTAATGTCTTTCAGAATCACTAATGCTCCAGCAATCTTCATGGAATTGATGAATAGAGTCTTTAGAGATTACCTTGACAAATTTGTGGTAGTATTTATAGACAATATTCTAATATACTCCAAAATCAAGGAGGAGCATGAGGAGCATCTAAGAACTGTACTAGAGACCTTGTGAAAGGAGAAGATATGTGAAAAGTACAACAAGTGTGAGTTCTGGTTGAAGGAAGTCTCATTATTGGGTCATATCATCATAAGGAATGAGATATCTGTGGATCCCTCAAAGACAGATGAAATTGAGGGATGACTAAGGCCAACATCGGTGATAGATATCCATAGCTTCCTAGGGTTAGCTGGATATTATCACTGATTTGTGAGAAATTTCTCATGATTGTCCAACCCTCTTACCAAGCTAACCCGGATGGGAGTAAAGTTTTCTTGGAGTGATGAATGCGAAGATAGCTTCAAGGACTTGAAAATGAGGCTTATCACTATGTCCATGCTCACACTACCCACAAGTGGAGAACTTTTTGTGGTATTAAATGATGCTTCAAAGAAGGGTTTGGGCTGTGTGTTGATGCAAAATGACAAATTCATTGCTTATGCTTCAAGGTAATTGAAATTCATGAGAAAAACTATCCAACACATAACTTGGAGTTGGTTGTTGTAATATTCGCTTTAAAAATTTGGCGGCATTACCTCTTTGGGGAGAAGTGTGAAATATATACGGATCAAAAAATCCTCAAGTATATATTCACACAGAAAGAGTTGAACATGCTCCAATGAAGATGGTTAGAGATGATCAAAGACTATGATTTCTCAATCCATTACCACCCTAGGAAAGTGAACAAGGTGACGGATGCTCTAAGCCGAAATAACCCAACGATTCTATCATTGATGAGAATTGAAAAGAATCCAATATACTTAGATTTGATGAAGATGGACATGAGAATCATAAAGAAGGGAACATCATCAATACTTTCACAAATGATTGTTCAACCGTCTCTTTTGTAAAGGTTAAAGGATGATCAAAAAGATGATGTGAGAATTTCGAAGAAAGTGGAAACTATTAGAAAAGGGAAATCCTCAGAGTTCAATGTTAATGAAGAAGGAATTTTGATATTTGGGACAAGACTATGTGTTCCATAAAATCTAAAGTTAAAGAATAAACTTTTGGATGATGCACATAGTTAGAATTTCTCCATTAACCCAGGAAACACAAAGATGTATTGAGATCTCTGAGAGTATTATTGATGGAATAACATGAAGAAGGAGATTTATGAGTATACATCAAAGTGTCTGGTATGTCAGCAAGTGAAGGCTAAGAGGCAGAAGTCTAAGAGGATGATGAAACCATTACTCATACCAATATGGAAATGGGAGAATATCACCATGAACTTTGTCACCGGACTTCCGAAGACATCCAAAGGAAACAATCTTATATGGGTTGTTGTGGGTCTTCTTACAAAGACTGCACACTTCATTGCAATTCAAGAGGATTTCTCATCAGATCAATTGACACAGATATACATCAGAGAAGTGGTAAGGCTGCATGGAGTGCCACTATCAATTGTATCCAATCGGGATCCAATATTCACCTATAACTTCTGAAAGAGTTTCCAACACGCTCTGAATACTGAGTTGAACTTCAGTACGACTTATCATCCTCAAACTGATGGTCAATCTGAGTGGACTATCCAAACACTTGATGACATGTTGAGAGTATTCTCAATGGACTTCGAAGGAGGATGAGATCAACATCTTCCTCTGGTTGAGTTCTCTTACAATAACGGTTTCCACTAAATCATCTAAATGACTCCTTATGAAGCCCTTTATGGGAAGAGGTGCAGAACACCGATATGTTGGGATGAAGTTGGGGAGTGAAAACTCCTAGATCCAGAAATGGTTGAAGAAATGGTGGAGAAGGTTAAGACCATCCAACAGCTCGTTAAAGCTGCTCAAAGTTGACAAAAGAGCTATGCTGACAACTGTCAACGAGACCTAGAGTTTGATGTTGGAGATATGGTATTCCTCCACATATCATCGTGGAATAGAGTTATGAGATTTGGGAAGAAGGGAAAGCTTAGTCCAAGGTACATCAGCCCTTTTGAGATCCTTGATCACATTGGAGCAGTGGTCTATCGATTAACACTCCCACCAAACTTGTTTCAAGTACATTATGTATTCCATGTATCATTATTGAGGAAGTACATATCTAATATATCACATGTACTCAATCTAGAGGTGGTACCATTGGACAATGACCTCTCATATGAAGAGAATCCAGTGACGATCTTAGATCGTAGGGAAAAATTTATACGAAATAAGATAATGGCCCGTGTCAAGGTGTTGTGGTGAAACCACATGTTTGAAGAAACAACGTGGGAATCAGAGGAAGTAATGAAGCAAAGTTACCATCATCTATTTTAGTGTGGGAAAAGAAAATTTTGAGGGTGAAATTTCTTAAGGGGGGAAGATTGTAACGACCCAAACTTTTATTAATGAAAATTTCTCTTGATCTGATTAAATGTCTTATTATGTAAAATGGTTATATAAGACATATGCACTTCCTTGGTTTTATATTTTTGGATTTTAAAATACCGTTAATTTTTTTTACCATTGTTAATATAGTTTTTGAACAGTGATCACATGATTAGTATAAATACATGGCTTTAACAAATCCAATTTACTCAGACAAAGGAAGCGATGACCTCATCCAGTAGAATTGCTCCATACGAAGCTCATTTATCGGAGCTTGGAAATGAGGTAGCATCACTGGGTTTCTCTCTTGACCAAGCCCAATTTGAGCTACAACATGTTAAGCTTGAACATAACCACCTACGGGAGAAGTGAAAGTTAATAGAGATTATCACCCGAGCGATGTTATCCGAGCTGCCCAAATGTTTGTCACCATCGCACACCTTACCCTTAGGTCTTATGCGGGTGTTACAAGGGGTTAAGTAAAAAAACCCTATCACTATGATTATGTGCATTATTTTTATATAGAATAAATAATATACATTCATTTTATTATTGTTACTTTGTAAATGGTTTTTAAAGAACAAATAGTATTTTTTGTTAATATTCAATTAAGAAATCTATTTTGATAAATTAATGGATTTTTGAATTAAATAATATTTTAATAAAATATTATTACTAAATTAATTTTTATTAAATATAAATGGTCGTATAATTTTTTATGAATACAATTTGAATTTTTATTAAGGTTTGAAAAACTGTCTTTGTCAAAACCCATGAATTTTCAATAAATATCGGTTTTTATTTTAAAATTGAAAATTTAAATATTTAGAAAATTATTTAGATAAAATGAATATCATTTTTGGATTCATAATGTCTAAATTATCTAATGGTGAATTTTTCATAATTTTCTGAGACGGTCGAATTTTTGGGTAAAAATTAAATACCGTTTAAATATATAATGTGTTTTATGACATCATAATGACCTAATAGTGATTTAATAAAATACTATAAAAATTATTTTTGGAAAATATATATTTTATCTTTAAAATAATGTTATTTTTATATTTTTTTGATTAATTTTATGGTGTCTTAGTGGACCATCCAAAACTTATAAAATATTTTAACTTTTTAAAATGATTTCCTTGAGAGTGTGACTCACCTCCACATAAGCAAGCCTAATATTTTAATAAGTTTGGCCATTAACATCATAAAATAATGTTTTCCACTCTACTTTGGAAAAACCATCGGCAAAAACCATGGATTTGTTTGTGGTTTTTATTAGTTTAGTGTGTAGTGTCCAAAACCTAAATAATAAAGAATTTCATATCATTTCCTATATAAACTCACTCAATCTCCCATTTCTCATCAATAAAAACCTTTTTAGCTCAACCAAACTCTACCCTAATCTCTTTATAATCCTCCCAATCTTCCACAATCTGCCTAGAAGTCTCTCTCAAGCATCTCCCAAGTCTTTTGGATCACACTTCCAAGTAAGGGATTTCTTCCTTTCTCATTTTTGTCCAAATTTATTTATGTTGTTATAAAATTTTATTTTCAATTAAAAATGTTGGGGTATGATTTCAAAACTCCCTCATACTGACCTCCTTATGTTTTAATGATGAGAGACCTCTTTCTCTCTCATTAACTCCTCTCATGTGCACCTGTTACCATGCCGAAATTCCGTAAGGAATTTCTCTCTTCTCATTTACATTCAAGAAATTCTTTTATATTATACATCTAAATTCCATTACATATGTTGGGATATTACATTACATGACCCCCTACTGTCCATTTCATGTATAAATGATGAGATACCCCTTTCTCTCTCATAAACCCATTTTACGATTTTTATTTGACATCGTTATACTGCCGAAGTTACACCAAAATTTTTCATGCCAAAATCATCGTGTAAGTGAATACCGCACTCATTTATCTATAAAAAGTATTCACCTTTATGCACATGTACTTATTGATTATGGACTTACATTTATTCATTCCACATCTCTTATTCGTGGAATAAATTATGATGTTTAATGAACCCATGTTGTATGATCCATGTGGCACACTTATGCATGAAATGAAATGTTTATAAAGGGTGCGCCCTCATAGCACTCTAATGCATTGGGTA
This sequence comes from Viscum album, assembly GCA_963277665.1. Lineage (NCBI taxonomy): Eukaryota > Viridiplantae > Streptophyta > Magnoliopsida > Santalales > Viscaceae > Viscum > Viscum album. Next base: position 1,574,258,841 of record OY728148.1, on the reverse strand, counting down.
AAGATTAGTATCATGATACGTCAGGTGTAATGAGTGTTTACTCATTCAAATTCAAGTTTAATTAGGGTTTACTCATTCTAATTCAAGTGCAATGACGGTTTAGTCATGCTCCATGTGCAATGAGCATTGACTCAAGCTAATATCATGTTAAATGTTGTTGCCACATTTCCATGTTATGATAATCATGTTATATCATGTCTTTATGTTCATGTTTCTCTTGTACTCCATTGATATGCCTATTTCCTAACATATACTATATCCTTCATGTTATGTCTTGTTTACTCCCTTACTGGGCTTTATAGCTCATCTTTTTATTATGCATGTCCTCAGGTTATCTCATGTAATGAAAAGTACGAAGGAATGTTGTGGTCCTGTAAAAGAAGTTTTCAATAAAGATGTTGTGCTTTATGTTATAAGTTGTTATGTAATGTTCCTAATTTTCCCAATACACTATACCTTTCGATCCTTAGAGTTGTCTTAAGTACAAGTTTATGTAATAAATCATGTTTATGTGCGTGATAAAGAGCAGGGTTGTTATAAAGAACCGTGGTATAAAATTATGGTATGATTAGTATAATTCACTGGTATGCAATGAAGTCAGTACATTTGATTATCATGGTTTCCTAGTTAGTACACAAAAAATTTACTTACATGTGCATTTTGTGTGTTACTACTTTGGACATATACTCAAATATATATATTTTATATTTTAGGGGACCGATTAGTATTTACTTGATTATTTTTACACTCACACCCTACACATAAACCTCGGTGGATATAGAACTTTTATATTTGAGATACATGTGAGGGAAAAGGAATAGTAACATAGATTAGAGTTGGTTCATCTCAGTGGGGATGATTTGATGTTCTCATAGTAGTGTGAGGGACCTTTTATTATTTTGAGATGAGATTTGAAATTTTAAGTTAAGATGTGTAAATTTAAAAAGTTTTAAGAATACAACTTTCATCCTCGCTAGCTTCATATCCCAAACAACTATTATTGCATTTTGTTGCTTGAAACTCATGCCCCATCTCTTCTATGTTGCTTGAACCAGTCTGAGCACTAGTCATCCAAAATGATTACCAGTACCTGGTATGGGATGATTTTTTGTTAGAGTAGTTCAAGCAACATAAGTGGATGTCCACAAGAGATGAGAGATGGGTATCGAGCAACAAAATGCAATAATAACTATTCTGAATATGAAACTGATGAGGATGACAGTTGTCTATAACTTTTACCTTTGGATGAATTCATAGGACACCTACTATAGTGGGGTAATTATTTTCTTAAATTCAATTACTCATGTCCTTCAAAATGGATGCACACTAATCATTTGACAAAAAGTATAAATATGGAGTTAAAGAGTTCATCAAGTTTGCAATAGAGCATGCATGAAAACCTTCTCAAACCATTTCTCCATATTTACGCTGTTGTTATTTAAGACAAATTAAATGTTTGACTACTCATGCAGACAATTTCTTTTGCACATGATGATGTTACCAATCTCGAGAAATAACAAACTATTGATGATGAAACTGCATAATTATTAGAGGATAAAAAACATGTTGATGAAAAAAAACAACAATGACGCAACATCATAATGTTGAATAAAATTATCAAGATAATAAGTCAGGGTATAAAATTTGAGGTTGGTTGGAATCAACGCGGCCAACCTATTGACCCCAAAAATTCAATGTTCATTAGTTATCTTGGGGTCACAATGAGGATGAATGTGTCGATTGATATTGATTCATGGCACCACATCCAACCTATAACCAAGGAAATACTTTAGAAATATATAATAGTAATGTTACGACATACTTCCTCTATTTGACCGAAAAATTATATCATGAAACATTGATTTAATTTTCATTATTTCTTGAAGATTTGGTTTATTTTAGAAGATTTCCATAAGAAATTTTCCTTAATGGCCACTCAAAAATCTCATAGAGACTTCGAGACTCTTCTTAATAAGTTGCATCTTAGGGATGCTGAGGGGAAAATAAATCTTCACCCACCAATTAGTTATGCACACATTATAAAACATTAAACACAGACTGCTTTAATCAATCGTCGCAATGAGAAATCATTTCAGATGCATTGCATTCAATAATATATTATTTTTCATTATTTATTTTATCCAACTTGATTCAAAACTGGTAATTTATGAAACAACAAAAGAGTGCTTAAAATAAAGAATGTGTATCAAAACCAATGTGCCCCTATCACAAAGTAAGGATGGAGTACGCTTTATTAGAGAAGAAATCGATCTGTATTTTAAATCAACAATAAAAGTTTAATTATGTGATATGAAATAACATATGTTCCTTTAGACACAAAATTATGACTTGCACCACTGTCGACAAGTACCATAATTGGTACCCTCAAAATGTGTCCTATGAATAACAATGAATTAGCTTTTTCTTCTCTCATACTCCCGAATTCCACACATTCTCCCATTTTCTCCACTTCAGGGAAATTAGGTATCCTCAATTCTACATGTTCAAACTCTTAAATGTACTCATCTACCAAATCGATTTTCCGCAGTGCCTTCAAAAATCTTATTGAATCACCCTTTGTTGTCTTACTGTATCTTTCCATAAGCGTTGGTTTCAACTACACCCACTTCAGACCTGGATTAGTACTCCGCCAAGACATAAACCAATAAAGAGTTGTGCTCCACATACAAATCTATGACAAAGGTAATTTCATGACCTCTAGTGTCCGATTAATCAAAAAATAAGTTTAGAAATTCAACCAAAAGGATTTTCCACTATAAACGAATGCAATTATACTCTCTTTGAAACACTCGTCATACCATCAACCACAATCATGTCGTCTGGAAATGGGCTTCCTCCTTGTCTCCAGTAGACTAACACATTTATGTCACCACTTCCATATAGAAATGTTGTGGATGCCATACTTTTCTTCCCAGATTCTGAACCACAATCCACCTGCAAATCCAACCCCTTGATCTTCTCAATCGTCTCCTCCTCCATATCTCGAATCCTAAGAGAAACTTTTTCCTCAATTTTCTGCAACTGATCATGTAAAATTTTCTGGAACTCAATTTTTCTTTTAACCAACTTATCAAGACAAGCTTGAATGGCCATAATCAACTACCCGTATACCTGATCCATCTCCTCATTCTTCCGCTGTTGATTCTACAATGTCGATTCAATGGTAACAATATTGTTCTTCATTCTTGTCTGCATCTAGGTTGTTTTTCATACAATGAAGACACTAAATTGTTACGTATCTTGATACAAAAAGACACCATAGAAGTATCTAGAAGGAGAAATCAATTTGTATTCAACTATTCTACACAGTTGCAGTCGTGATTTTATAGCAGATGAATAAGGAAACAGAATTACAGTAAAAGAATTCAAGGAGAGACTACCTCATTGAACTACTTCGTTGCTGCAAGTGGAAGATTCTAGAGAGAGACCACCTCTCTTGGTCTCTACTGTTGGAAATGCCTGACCGTTCGACATGAAAACACAAGCGAGAATGGAAAGATGATTGAAGGAAAAAAACTTGAACACAAATGATGTTTTGTGCACCACCAATTGGGATGCTTTTCTGGAGAGGTTTTCATTTCATTATATAGGAAAAAAAACAAGACGTATTTACAACGTAATTAAAACCACGCGGCAGCCTTAATGAGGTCAAACCGTGTTGACTCATCAATGAGGGGGAGAAAAAAAACCGGTGAAATAAATTCTTAATAAAAATAGTCAACAATCACCCCCCTAATTTTTATTGCGTTCTCTGGATCTCAACGACATCGATCTTCGCACGCAACTTCTGAAACTGGCACGCCCAAGTGACTTCATGAGAATGTCTGCAGGCTGCTATTCCTCCCTCGAAACCTTCTCCTTGCTCGCCGCCGGCTTCTCTGTAATGAATGTGGCATGTAGGTGGGCGGGCTTGGATCGTTGGCCGTAATGAAGTGTAACTCACCAGGGTCGATCTTGCGTTGTGCAAACCCAGGCGGTGTTGTCGGACTGATAATGTTGCCGATGGTGCGAAATCGAAGCGGGGCGTCGTCGTGATCAATGTCCAGTGCTTCTACCATATTGGATGGCGGTGAAGCAAACTCCACTGTGGTTGATGCCACGGGTATCACCTTAACCACATCTGGTGTTGCATCTTCTGCTGAGTTCGCACTAATGGGTTTGAGTGATGAGCTCTGGTCTCCAACAGTGTTGCCGGCCTCCACATTCCTTGGTCTACATGCCTTTGTGTGTTCGACGGTGAATGGATCCTCACTACTCCACACAGCTTGTTCACCATGAGCACTCCAATCCCACTGTTTTTCCTCATCGAAGGTGACATTGTGCGTTACATGCACACACTTGCTGACAGGGTCATACATGCGATATGCCTTGGACCAGAACTCGTACCCGATGAAGATCATCAGCGTACTCCGGTCATCCAGCTTCTTCAGGTGAGGCTTCACATTATTAACATGCGCGATGCAGCCAAAGGTGCGAAGAAAGTGCACCGTCGGTCGTTTTCCATGCCAGGCCTCATACGGTGTCATTCCATCAAGGCTCTGAGACGACGCTCGGTTAAGGATGAAGATGGCGGTGGAGACTGCCTCACCCCAAAACATCCCGGGAAGACCCTTAGCCTTCAGCATGCTTTGAGCCATAGACACCACGGTTTGGTTGTGTTGTTCAATGACCTCACCCTGCTGTTGTGAAAAGGGAACCTTGAGTTGTCGTTGTACGCCACGATCAGTACAGTATTCACCGAATTCTACTGAAGTAAAATCGTCACCGTGATTAGTGTGGAGAACCTTCAGCTTGCGCTCTGTCTCCACCTCCACTGTGGCTTGAAAGTGTCTGATTGCTGCTGGAGCCTGGTCTTTGCTTGCAAGAAGTTTGATCCACATGTAGCGGCTCATGTCATCCACGAGTAGCAGAAATTAACAGTTCCCGCTTGGCGTTGTTGGCGTGATCGGCCCAAAAAGATCACCGTGGACAAGGTCGAGGACTTGTTCTGCACGATGCTTCACTTGCTCGGGGAAAGACGCTTGTTGCTGCTTCCCAGTGAGGCAGTTGTCGCAGACTTGATCTATTTGATCAATCCGCGGAAGCCCTCGCACCATATCGTGTTGAGCGATCTTGGGCAGAGAATGGGAGTTCAGGTGGCCGTACCTTTCATGCCATCGCCATGCCACCTCTGACCCCCTTGTTGACAAGCATGTAGGTTGTACAATGCTGAGTCATAGCTTGTACAGCCGGTCAGGGAAGCGCTGCGCCCTAGCCAGCAGGCGTCGTTGCTTGTCCCGAATCTTCATGATGCCTCCCTCGATCAAAACCTGACAAACATTCTCATCGAGTTGTCCGATGCTGATGATGTTGGCGGTGAGGCTCGGGATGAAGTATACCCTCGTGAGTGCGTGGTGCTAACCAGTTTTACAAGTGAATAAGATTGTCCCGCACCCCTCGATATTGACGACAGATCCATCACCAAACTTCACGGTGTCGCGGATCCCAGAGTCAAGCTCAGAGAAGGCAGCACGGGAACCGGTCATGTGGTTTGTGGCACCAGTGTCGAGGTACCACAGGTTGTCGTCGCACGCCTCCCTTTGAGCATGTTGTGCAAAGACCTTCGCCTCGACCACTCGGAGAGGACTGCAATGTGGCAGTGAGGAGTTCGAAGTGGCAGATTGTGGTGGTGGTGTATCGGGCATCACAGTACACGCCCTTACCATAAGGAGTGTCGGATCGTCGTCGTCACCATGGGTTAGAAGAACCTTAGCATGTCTCATCCTACTGCGACAATCGTTGGCCCAATGACCCATTTTTCCGCAGTAGAGACATTGGTCTCTTGAGGCGTCATGACTGTCATTGGATCCCCTATCATCCCTTCGTGGTTGTCGGCGATGCCAGTTGTCAGTCTTGGAGTCGTTGAGGGGTCCATCCCTCGCTGGCCGCTCCTTCATCCGTGCATCCCACTCCTCCTCGGTGAGGAGCAAATTCCCTCCATAGTCGATGGTGGGTGCTGGGTCAAAACGGTCTTCCGCCGCTTTGAGTCTCCCTGTTACCTCCTCCACAGAGAGCGTAGAGATATCGAGGAGCGTCTCAATTGAAAGGGCAATTTGGGAGAACCTGGAGGGGACGACGCGCAAATACTTCTCAACGACCTTATCTTGAGGCTCTGGATCGCCGAGGATCGTGAGTTGGTTGACCATCCTGGTGAGCCGCATTGCGAAGTCATCCACCGATTCGCCGTTGTGAAAAACAATGCCTTCGTACTCCTTGCGGAGCTTTTGAGCATTGGCCTTGTGAACGCGATCAATGCCGATGCGCATGGTCTTCACGGTGTCCCACGCTTCCTTGGCAGTTGCCTTGACGGCGAGTATGGAGATCATCTCCGGCGGGACAGCGCGGAGGATGGCCTCCAGCGCCATCTGATCTTCCTGGAGTTCCGCACCGCCAGTGTCGACGACATCCCAAAGACCGCGTGCTTGAAGCATGACCTTCATCATCAAGGACCAGTCGTTGTAGTTTGTCTTCGTGAGGATCGGGTACGTCACTGATCCCCCGATCTCCTTCACCACTCGATGTACCACCAGAGGGCCGCTACCGCTGTCAACGGGGGGTCTGGGACGTGCCGATGATGTCTGGGAGAGTCGGGGCGATGAGGGCTCGGAGTTCGGCATTGTGGATGAAGTCATCCTCCCTCTGATACCAAATGTTGGAAATGCCTGACCGTTCGACACGAAAACACAAGCGAGAATGGAAAGATGATTGAAGGAAAAAAACTTGAACACAAATGATGTTTTGTGCACCACCAATTGGGATGCTTTTCTGGAGAGGTTTTCATTTCATTATATAGGAAAAAAAACAAGACGTATTTACAACATAATTAAAACCACGTGACAGCCTTAATGAGGTCAAACCTCGTTGACTCATCAATGAGGGGGAGAAAAAAAACCGGTGAAATAAATTCTTAATAAAAATAGTCAACATCTACTTCCAACAGGGCTTCTTTCAAGAAAAATGAAAAGTAAAAGTCTCCCCTAGCCAATCCAACAGTTATATAGCTAGTATTATCCCCCGACCAACTTTCCACGTCATCACGCCCTTCCCTCCATAGCCTTCCTTCTACGATAGGTATGTAAGATAGGAGCTCTAGGCAGCCTGACTGAAACAACCATCCCATCGCTAACAAGTGGTGCATGAAAAATATTTTCAATAAAACAACAAATGTAATACCATTTTAATTTAGAAAAGAAAAAAATAAATGAACAACAAAAAAAGTAACAGAATATTCCAGTCATCTCTGTTAAGCGCATTCATCAAATGTCGCGAAACATTCTTATCAACTTGTATAGTATCTTTAACCTATTCAAATAGTAAGAAATATTAATAATGGGGTCTTAAATGAACTTAGCAATGTTGTAAGTCAAAGAATCATCTATTTGATACATATAGCTAGATAACAACCGCAAACCCCCCCAGACAAGATATTTCATCAAAGAATTAAAGAAAATTGCTGAATAACTGTAACATGCATGAAAAATAAGGAATTCAGAACAAATAAAGAAGGAATTTAGAAGAGTCACATAGTTTCCTTCAACCTAGACCTTTTCCATAAATCACCTGAAAAACCATGGCCACTAAATTAAGGACAACACCAAATCAAATCAGTCAGATAAGAGCAAGCCACATAATTCCTAAAGCGGTATTCATCGTATTGACTTGAGTCCAACTAAAATTAAAATTAAAATAGATTTATTATTATTAAGGAAAACATATAAAGGGATTGATGTAGCGCATCCATGGGGGTAATGAACTTAGATCCTGCCCCCTAAACTTACAAATTTAAGGGTGCACCTTGCAACCTAAAAACCCGAACCTGTTATTTATATACCCAAACCTCGAGCCTAAAATTCTAAATTGTATTTATAATGACCTATGCCTTAAAACAAAATGTGAGTGTAGGGGCCTTATCTCGCTTTTCAAATAGTTGAAACCCAGTTTCATAGGCAGTTCCTAACTTTTAACAAACCTAGGTAAATGTTATGTCTTAAGAACATCATCAGTCAGCCACTTCGTACTAAAAAAACAAAACCATTTAAGAATGAAATTCAAAATAAGAGTGATTGTTATGGGAAAATTTTGTCTCATTAAAATTGAAAATCACGTATATTACCCGGAAACCAGAGTAAATCTACATGACGCAATTACAAGTCTTAATTTAAAATACATGATAAGCTGATTCTGCTGAATCAAATGATAGAGTGAATAAGCATACAACTATGAGTCAAGAAGCATATAGAACTCATGAAACAACTGCTGACTCCGTCATGTCTTGTAAATAAACCAGAAAACAGCTTTATCCATGTATCATCACCAAGCATCACCATCTTCCATCCAATCGTATGAAATTGATCTGTATAAAAAAGTAATCAACCTTTACACACGGGTGGCCAATTGGATGGATTTGATTTAAATATAGTAAGAGTGTCCTAGAAGGTTGTCCTCCAAAAGGGTTTGTGTATTAAAATTGAATGCAACATCTAAGAAGCCGCCAATTGCGCCAGAAACCATATCCTAATAGAACAAAAAAAAGTGAGGGATCCACAATTTCCATTGTAGAATTTGTAGCAAATTCATCGTCTGAAAATCCCAGTCACCTTCAAGCGGGGAATTGCAACGGTTAGAGGTGCAGCTTTGGCATGGTACCCAATGGCCATTCCATTTGATAACAATGATCGACTGTATGGCATTGCATCCATCGAAGATTTTGATGGAAGCTGTGTTGTGGTTCACTGACCACGAATAGAGAAGAATGGAGGGAGAAACCAGCCTTTATTTCAACATGAACAAAGTTACAAGAGACTCCCTCTCTACAACTCTCTCTCTCTCAAACGTGGAGCTCTCTCAACTCTCTTTGGATATAATGAGCTCTTCTTGACTCAGATTGATGAAGGAAGGCACCCCAAGGCCTCCTTATATAGCCATGGTGGAGGAGTCCATGTTTGACATAACTCCTCCACCAATCCCCACCTACCTTCAACAATGGCAGCCTACATATTTTACATGTGCAACAGCCAATGTTGAAGCAGCCATGGTGTTGGTGGGGTTGGTGCACCAGCCACCTATCACGGGCAGCTGAAAAAATATCCATCAATTCTCCCCTCCAGCTGCAATCCGCTGGAGCATCTACAAAGGTCTATCTTCTCCCAATAAACCACCTTTATCAACATATCCACCTAGTTCTCCTTTGTGTGGATCTTCACAAGTCGCGACAGCTATTGATCCATCACTCCGCGTATCCAATGATAGCGAATGTCGATGTGCTTCGTCTGGGAATGGTACATGGAGTTCTTGATCAAGTCCAAAACACGTTGACTATCACAATGAACTTTGTACTACTTCTGGCTGAATCCAAGCTCCTGAAGAAAACACTTTAGCCACAAAACCTCCTTGCCAGCTTCCAAAGTGGAAATGTACTCTGCTTCCGTCGTGGATAAAGCGACGCACTTCTGCAACCTTGACTGCCATGATACAGCTCCTCCTGCAAGAGTATAGATGTATCCTGATGTAGACTTCCTGCTATCAGGATCTCCGTCCATATCCGCATTTGTATATCCCTCCAAGATAGGTTCATCTCCCCCATAGCACAAACATAACTTTGAAGTACCTTTAAGATACCTCAGAATCCACTTGACTGCATCCCAGTGCTGCTTCTCGAGATTGGAGAGAAATCGGCTCACGATTTCCACTGCATGGGAAATGTCAGGTCTCCTACTCACCATAGCATACATCAAGCTTCCAAATGCTGAGGATTGTGGTATCATCTCTATTTCCTCAATTTATTCCTTGGATGAAGGAAATGCAATCTTGCTCAACTTCAAATGACCGGGAATAGGAATGCTCACTGGTTTGGCTTTGTCCATGTTGAAACGTTTTAGAACACGTTCAACATACTTCTCCTAAGATAGCCATAATAGTTTTCTCTTTCTATCATGAATGATATGAATCCCCAATTTTTTTGAGATGCTCCCAAGTCTTTCATATCAAAAGAATTGGATAACTCCTTCTTCAACTGGCTAATCTTCACTGCATCCTTCCAATGATCAACATGTCATCAACATAAAGTAGAAGGGAAACAAAGTTACCATCCTGAAATCTTTGTATGTAGACACCCTGGTCTACCTGTGTCCGCTTGTAGCCATGACTCATCATGAATGAGTCAAACTTCTTGTACCACTTTCTGGGAGCCTATTTCAGTCCATATAAGCACTTCTTCAATTTACAGACGAGGTTTTCTTGTCCAGAAATATCAAATCTGTTAGGCTGCTTCATGTAGATCTCCTCAGAGAGGTCAGCATGAAGAAAAGATGTCTTCACATCCATCTATTCGATCTCCAAGTCCAAGATATCCACTAATCTGAAAATGACTCGAATTGAAGCCATCTTCACCACAGGTGAAAAAATCTCATCAAAGTCGACTCCTTTCTTCTGAAGGAATCCCTTGATAACTAACTGAGATTTGTGCTTGACCTCCCTTTTGTTGTCATCCTTCTTCATCCTGAACACTCATTTGTTCGTTAGTTCCTTCTTACCTTTGGGTAATTCCACCAAATCATATGTTTGGTTCTTCATCAAAGACTCCATATCATCCTCCATTGCATGCAACCACTTAAGTTTTTCGGGATGAGACACTGCTTCCTGGTATCCTTCTGGCTCCCCTTCATCAGTCAGCAGTAAGTAATCTGACTCCAAATATTTTGTTGATGAAATCCTTCCTCGTGAAGATCTTCGAACCTATGAAATGTTAGGTTCGAGAGGCATAACATCACCTAGCTCCTGTGATGGTTCTGCAACTTCTTGTGGAGAGGATTGAGTCTCCCCCTGCTCAATATCCTCCTCCACTAACTTCTGGTCCGCTGCTGATGAGTCTTCTTGCACCTCCTCATCTTCAATGATAAGTGGTGATGGTATAGGTGTTGGATCATGAATTGAGTCCTCGACACTTTCCCTTCGAGTCATTCTAGGATTTTTAATGTCATCGATTGTCTGGTTCTCATGGAACACGACATCTCTGCTTCTGATCACCTTCTTCTCCTTCAAGTCCCAAAGCTTGTATCTGAACTCCTCATCTCCATATCCAATGAAGATTCATGGAGTAGATACCCCGTCTAGCTTCTAACTAAGCTCCTTGGATACATGTGAAAATGCCAAACATCCAAATACTCGTAAATGAGAGTAAGATGGATTTTTACCAGACCATCTATTCTGTGGAATCTCAAAATTCAGTGGGACTGACGGTGATCAGTTGATGAGGTAGCAGGAAACCTGAACAGCTTTTCCCTAGAATGGCTTAGGGATCTTTTCCAAACTCATCATGCTTCTGACCTTCTCCATGATAGTTCTGTTCATCCTTTCTGCAACTCCGTTGTGTTGTGGGGTGTGAGGGACCGTCCTCTCATGTCAGATGCCATGACTCCTGTAATAGGCATCAAATTCTCTGGATGTGTACTCTCCTCCGTTGTCTGAACGAAGACACTTCATCTTCCTTCCAGTTTCACGCTCCACTATGGCGTGGAACATCTTGAAGTATTCCAGTACTTGGTCCTTCATTCTTAATAATAACACACACACACCCTTTGAGATTCATCATCAATAAAGGATAGAAAATATTTGTTACCTCTGAGTGTATCCACCTCCATGGGTCCGCATACATCAGAGTGCACCAGATCCAACAACTCTGATCTCCGTGATGAAGCAGTATTGAATGAAACTCTATGATGCTTCCCATATAAGTATTATTTACAAAGATCAAGTGATGCATCCTTGTCAATACTGATGTACTTCTTCTTCGTTAGGGTATATAACCCTTTTTCACTCATGTGGCCGAGCCTTCTATGCCCCATATTGGATGACGTCTCTCTTTCCACCATGTTGAGCCTGTCTGCACATATCTTCACATGAGTTTTGTACAACGTACCACATATGTTTCCTCTAGTGATGATGATGGCTCCTTTTTTCATTTTCCATGCTCCGTTGCTGAAGATTTTGTCATAGCCTTGTCGATCAAAGACTATACCGGATAACAGGTTGAGCCGAAGGCTTGGAACATGTCGAACATCCTTCAGGCTGATTGTGTATCCAACATTCATCTTGACTTGGATATCACCCATACCAACAATCTCTGCCGAACTGGTATTCCCCATCTTGACTGTACCAAAGTCACCAGTTTGATAAGTCAAGAAATACTCATGATGTGGTGTGATATGGTACGATGCTGCAGTATCGACCACCCATTCTGTGTCTTGGCATGATGTATGAAAGCATGTCTCTTCTTCGTCTTTGGATCAAATAATAACTTCTCCGATGACGCTCACATGTGCGTATTCATTTCTTATTTGTTGGTTTCTACTTTGACCCTTTTCTTGTAACAACTTTCGGCAGTTCTTCTTCATGTGTCCCTCCATGCCACAATGGTAGCATTTGTATGTTGGTCTCCTTCCATCTGTGGAACTTCCTCTGTTCTTGATTTGACCTCTGGTTCCTGCCCCATGAACTCCTCCTTGTTGTCTCCCTCACTTCTCCATAATGAGAGCTTGCGTCTGCTTGAAATTCGCATCCTTCCTTCGGGCATCCTTGTTGAACAGTGCATCCTTTACCATTGCCATGGTAAGTTTTCCTCCAGGCGCCGAGTTGCTGAGTGAGACAACAAGCGTATCTCAACTATCGGGAAGTGTTCAGAGTAAGTGTTTTGCCTAATCTTCATCATTTAGAGTCTTATCGGTGGCCACCAACTGGTTCACCAGGCTTTGGAACTCGCTGGTTTGTTAGGCTATAGAGTTTCCACTCTGTAGTCGAAGATTCATCAACCGCTTCAACAAGAGGATCTTGTTTCGAGTAGTCTTTGACTGGTACGTATTTTCCAACTTTGTCTAAAGTTCATACGCACCAGTCTCTTGAGCAACATGGTGGTAAACACTGTGATCGATCCATTGGCGGATTTGGCCGATCGTCTTCTTGTTCAGCTTCTTCCACTCTGCTTCCTTTGTGGCATCGGGGTTGACTCCCTCATTCTCAATGGGGTAAAAAATATTCTTATCATTGAGGATATATTCCATTAGAGACTTCCAAATGGAGTAGTTCGAAGAAGTCAACATGATCATCCCTCCCATGGATGATCCCTTCATTGGATTTCAATTCAGTTAAAATTGGTGCAGAATCTGAAAAAATGGAGCTCACCGTTGCGTCCTAAACGGTTGAAAATGGTGGAATCGACTCTTGGATTGTCGAAATCGGATACCGATTGATCAAGTTACGATCAAAACAATATCAATGGTCGAGATCGTCCGATGATGTGGCGAAGACGTGTCGATGATGTGGCACGCTGGAGAAGCTACCGGAAAAGTCTCCGGAGCCGGAACAGTACCTTCTTCTCCGGAAAGGGGGTACTGTAGCACCCGAAGTTTGAACAAACTTTGACCGGGCCTAGGAAGCTCGTTTTAGCTCCGTTTTCGATGCCGTTTGCGTCATTGGAATCATATTGACATAGGATTTCAGAATATGCCTTCAATACATGATTCCAGGCAACTTGAATTTTCTGATCACCGGAAAATTTCCACCGCCCGCTGCCGTTTCACCAGAACCGCCTCTGATACCACTTGTTGTGGTTCGCTGACCACGAATAGAGAAGAATAAAGGGAGAAACCAGCCTTTATTTCAACATGAAAAAATTTATAAGAGACTCCCTCTCTACAACTCTCTCTCTCTCAAACATGGAGCTCTCCCGACTCTCTTTGGATACAATGAGCTCTTCTTGACTCAGATTGATGAAGGCACCCCAAGGACTCCTTATATAGACATGGTGGAGGAGTCCATGTTTGACACAACTCCTCCACCAATCCCCACATACCTTCAACAATGGCAGCCTACACATTTTACACGTGCAACATCCAATATTGAAGCAGCCATGGTGCTAGTGGGGTTGGTGCACCAGCCACCTACCACGGGCAGCTGGAAAAATCTCCATCAATATGAGCATCCTTCCCAATCACAAATTCGGCTGGAAGGCCATCAACAACCTGATTTTTTTGGGCTTCAACAAGGATGGGGAATATCTAATATGCTCAGTGAAAAAGAAATAACTTGCACTAAAAATATATTGACATAAAGGCATAATGGCTCACCATAAATATCATTATGTCAAAAGGAGGAGGTGTTGGAGTTGGTGGTCTAGAACCAACTACTTTGTACTTTATTCATTAATAAAAGCCTTATCACATCTTGATTGTTATTCTACGTGACAATGCATGTGATAATGTCCTAAGGACAACTTTTGCATTAATGGGTCATAGCGGATCCCTGCTATGATGAGAACCCGGAAGTGCCATAACACTGTTCTTGAATATATGTTCTATGACCGGATGATATTATTTGAGGGACACAAATAATACAGGGCATTAGGGGTGAGGACTCATAAAACTTTGAGGAACCTTCTCATGGTGTGCGCCCTTAGTAATATCTAGGAGGATATTATGAGAACGAGACCCGCCAGTAGGAAATCCACATTTCATAGTGTCATTGGATGTTCCTATCTGCGGACGTGTGTATTGGTCCTTAAACTTTAAGATTATTATTAATGGGTATTACAACTCACGCACTTAGATGTATTGAAGAAAACTGTGACGACACACTGTTCGCAGTGAGGTAGGATACGTTGGGTGCGTCACGAGTAATACTGCATTAATAGATAATGCGAGAAAGGATTTGTCCCTTTTGTTCCATAATGGGAGTAGATATCTCAGGTCCTTTGATGAAATTGATATAGCCTAAATAAATCCATGGCCATGGTAAGGTATGGGCGAGTTCAATTTCGTGAAGTCAAAGAAAGAATAATCGAGCACATGGGTTGATGGCACTAGCATGCAACCCGCTTGATTGGATATATCGAGACAATGGGATTATATTACATGGTAAGCGTTCGTAGGAGGTGACACGTCATTGCGGCATTAACGTCTTTCTCTATGGGTGCCTTGGCGTGTTGCTAGATGTTAACCTTGGACTTTAGGCAGGCTCCGCCTAATTCCACTAAGAAAGAGGCCTAGAGGGTCACACAATAAGTGTGTCCATGTATCTCAGTTAAATATTAATTTAACAAGTTAAATAAATATTATTCCCGGCTGTGGTTTAATAATTATTTAAGGATTCCTGATCACATTTTTTTCGACACTAGTTATTCGAGAGAATATATTGTGGGCGAAATAATATATATTTATTAGCGAGTAATGCAGTTACATTTATTTAAGAAATAAATAGTCATTACTCAAGGTCTAATAAATATGGTGGAGGAAATAAATAAAATGAAAAAATAAAAGTACATGCCATGTATATTTATATACACTCCGTGTAGTTTGTTTTTCGGGATTTGTCAGAAAATATTGTTTATGTAATTAAATGATATTAAATGTAATACGTTGGGCACATGTCAAGTAATAATGATGGCCAACTGTCATTATTAAGACATGGGGTATTACTAAGAATTAAATGAAATGATTAAATGCTTTCGGGAAATTAATTCATTTTATTATTCTAAGTATTATAATCCCAATTACATTATTGTCACAAAATTAGAGCCATTTTTGTGCACAACAGATTTGGAAATACTCTCAAGCCAAGAGAGAATTCCCTTTCCACCAAGAACGCTTTCAAGTTACGAGAGCGAGATCCTCCACCGGATCAAGGCGGTAGAAGGCGGACATTGCAAGCAAAGGTTCTTCCGTGCTAGTACCCAGAGATCCCTTCGGTGACGTCCAGAGATACGTGGAGCACGTGTGGATCACCGCTAGAGGAATCCTGTACTTGGATTCTATGACGCAACGATGGATCACAGGATCGTGACCGGAGAATCTAAAAAAGAAAGAATTCCATCGAGGTAATTCTTATGAATTAATTAAATTAATTATAACCAACATATGATGATCCTATCTCAACGGTTCCAGGAATCTTCTTTTCTTTTCCGTTCTTCGTTCTATTCCGAAGATCTGGCGTTTTAAATCATGACGGATCTCATATTGAACGTTGTTAACATTAAAATTAAAGTTGGGTAAAAACCCCACCAATGTGCTTCTGTTGCGCCCGAAACCTACAAGTGGTATCAGAGGGGTCATATCGTTGATTATAATTATTTAGTTTTTCGTTTGTGATTTACGTATTTAATAATTTAGTTATTTCAATTCATGTTTAATCGTTCTGGAAATCTGAATCTCGAGATATGTTCCTCCTCCCTCGTTTCTCGTTCACCTCACAGAAATGAATTTTTCTCTTAATTTTGATTAAAATAAAATAGAGGAACTCATCCGGAGGAGCCAAACGTTTCTGGCTATACAAAACCAGAATACACGGCGTGTATTCGGAAGTACACGCCGTGTAGTCTAGGTTCAATGCATTGACTGATCTGCCAAATCAGGCCGTGGATTCTTTCTAAGAATTTAAGACACCGTGTGTTGACCAGAAACATGTGGCACACGATTTCCAGATTACACACCATGTGGTCCAATGAACATGACGTGTAGTCCCTTCGGGTTAGGGTTGGGCCGTGTACCCCGTACATGGCTTGCCTGGTTGGAAATTGTGTAACGTGGAAACTACACGGCGTGTGTCCCACAGAACACGCCGTGTATTCCGAAAATTTTTGAAGTACATTAACACACCCTGTCCTCGGGCGTGTACTTCGGATGGACTATGAAGAAAATTACATGCCGTGTAGTCGGAACTACACGCCGTGTACTCACCCAAATTATGCATATTTATTAAAATTTATTATTATATTATACAAACCCTTGAGACGTGTACCATGGTGTAGGCGTAAAGCTGAGGCACAACACGTGATAGGTGTTTTATATATATATGTTTAATTTAACATCTACGTAATGAATGAGAATTCACCGGGTTTCCTCCAAGGTACAAGTTACGTACAAGGATAATTTTAAATGAATTTATTTGTTTAAAATTATGATGGATGAGAATCTCAAGGAAATTCAGAAAAAGGTTTTAAGATAAAAGGATTGATTAATTAAAGATAATTAATTAATTCGAACGTGATTTATCTTAAACAAGAACGATTAAAGAATTGAATGATAGTTTTATTTATGCATAAATATCATTGCATGTATGGATGATCATGAGCCAGACTGAGACCTTTGTATGTGAATGGTTTCTTTTAATTTATTTATTTAAATTTGTTGGCCTATGAGCCATCTCCTCATTAATATGTAGGGTCTACGCGCCCAAGGATTCTTTTTTGTAAAAATCCCTTTTTACCCCTCACCTGCGTGTGAGATAAATGTATATGTAATGGATGGAGCTCCCAAGCTAGTGGAGGCAGCTCAAGTCAGGAGCCAAGGTGAAACCAATCCAAGGAGATACAAAGGTGGACAGGTGGAAAGCTGTAAACACGAACTTGAAAGGTTCAAGGTGTTTCTCCCCTAGGTCTTGGGTTAGTTCATCAACCGCTAGATAAACTAACCAATAGAAAAGCTCATGATCATACCATTTATTTTATTTCTATCAGTTGCATGGTTTATTTATTGTGGGTGTATTGTCATGATCACACAATTAATGAATTAAACAAGCATGCAATATGAAACTAAAATAAAACCGGATTATACGTAAATATTATCTTAGACATGGTTAATCAATTAAGTATATCCCACTTAATATTAACAAGCATGTAATCAAAGATAATAAAATGGAAATTTATTTATAAGGATAAAATCCCTCAAAAGAAATATTAAGTTAGTATAGCCTTCCATAATCTTGGTTAGAATCGAACCATAGTTCAAAGTGCTTGACCAACCCTAGTTGGGGTGCTTTCAATTATCAGGGAATTCTAATTCAAGGTTTTGGGTTGACTTGACTTGGTTCACATCAAGGGTTGACTGCCATAGTAGGACTTGGTGTGACCAAGAGGCAAAGGTTGAGTAAATCCAAAATAAAAGGATTTCAGGATTGGGGAGTCCACTCAGCGGATCAAGGAGCTACGAGTTAATGCAGTTGGCATTTGGAATGCCTACCTAAAACCCTTAAAGTTGCTTGATCAACCCTATTTAGGGTAATGTTAAGGGCAATATGGATCCTTTCCACTAGAATATTTAGGCAACAGAATATTCCGAAGTCAATGGTGAGGGCTATTGGATTTCGATAAAATAGTGGGAGACTAATAAGTATTAATTTATTTATTTGTCTCAATTTTTGTAATAAATTACTAAACCTTTGCTCATCTTAATTTGTAGAAATGGAAAGAAAATGACTTCAAACATATCATTGCGCACCATACTCGATAAGGAAAACCTTCTCATCGGCACCAATTTCCAAGAATGGCAGAGGCGTTTACACGTCGTCCTTCGCCACGAAAGAAAATTGTATGTGCTGGAAGAGCCTATTACAGTTGCGCCTGGGAAAGAGGTTAGTGATGAGGAATTATCTCTCTACATGAAACACATGGATGATGCCACAGATGTCCAGTGTTTCATACTATCGGCCATGTCCAATGAGCTCTTGAAGCAACATGAAAACATGGATGCGTATAACATGATGTCTCATCTTAAAGATCTCTACCATGAGAAGGCGAGACAGGAGAGGTATGGGATCTCCAATGCTTTGTTTAAAACTAAGATTGAAGAGTCTGCGCCAGCTGAGCCTCATGTAGTCAAGCTTATTGGCTACATTGAACGCCTGTACATCTTAGGGATTAAATTCCCGGATGAGTTGCGTACAGATCTCATACTATCATCACTTCCCAAGACCTTCTCTAGCTTCATTGTCAACTATAATATGAGCGGCAATGAGAAGAGTCTATTAGAGCTTCTGAACTTGATTCGCTAGGTAGATAAGGACATGGGGCGTGACAAACCCGCGATCCTTATGATGAACAATAAAAGGAAGGACAAGGAAAAGGGGCCAAAGACTTATAAACGATTTGAAGCCCTCGAGCACCGTCCCTCCAAGAAGGGGAAGATCTAGAGGCAGGGCAAGGAACGGGAGGCGGTGTGTTTTGCATGTAGCAAGCAGGGCCACTGGAAGAGGAACTTCACCCAGAAGCATGGGAACACTAAAGGTGCATTCGTTATCGAGTGAAATCTTTTTATTTCTACACATTGGTTATTAGATACAGCTTGTGGGGATCACATCTGTATTCAAATGCAGGAACCAAGTAGATTTAGAAAGATCGCCAGAGGGGAGGTGGATCTTCGAGCTGCCAATGGCGCAAGGCTGGCTGCATTGGCTATTGGCGACTACCACCTCTCATTGCCAACTGGCATGATTTTGGTTTTACAAAACTGTTATTTTGTGCCTAGTGTTACCAAGAACATAATTTCTATATCTTGTTTGGATATGGATGGATTTGTTTTCAAGTTTGGAAATAAGGGTTGTCTCTTTTATAAGAACAACGTATGTTATGGTATGACACATTTGAATAATGGTTTGTATGTATTAAATTACGAAAACCAAGTGTTGGCAATCGATAATGAAACAGACTCACATGACTCATACATCACCCAGTTGTGGCATCACCGCCTTGGTCATGTGAACGAGAAGTGCTTGACAAAGCTCTGCCAAGATGGCTATTTATACTCAACTGATCTAAAACCACTTGATAGATGTCATGCTTGTTTACAAGGTAAAATGACCAAGCCTCCTTTTAGTGGACAGGGTGAAAGGGTCACAGAGCTTCTAGGATTGGTACACATGGATGTATGTGGACCATTTCCAGTAGAATCTAGAGGTGGATATTCTTACTTCATTACTTTTACTGATGATTTGAGTAGATACAGATTTGTCTACTTAATGAGGTATAAGTCATAAGCCTTAGAGAAATTTAAGGAATTCAAGAATGAAGTAGAGAATCATCTTGGTAAGAAGATAAAGAAGCTTCGATCAGATCGAGGTGGAGAATATCTGAACCAAGAGTTCATCGATCTTCTACAGGAGTCTGGGATTCTATCTCAACTCACTCCTCCTTATACACCACAGTGGAATGGTGTTAGTGAAATGAGGAACCTCACCTTGTTGGACATGGTGAGGTCGATGATGAGTCATGCGGACCTTCCATTATCCTTTTGGGGATATGCATTACAAACCGCAGCATACACATTAAACTGAGTACCAACTAAGGCGGAAAATGGAATTCCATCCGAGTTATGGAATGGAAGGAAACCCACTTTGTCGCACACACATGTATGGGGATGCGAGGCGTTTGTTAAGGCCTTATCAGGCAACAAACTAGCATCCCAGGGCACGAAGTGTATCTTTATAGGATATCCCAAGGAAACGAAAGGATATTACCTATATAACCCTCAAGATAAGAAAGTGACTGTCGCCAGACAAGCTGTCTTTCTTGATAGGGATCACATCCTCAAGAAGGATAGTAGAAGAAAGATTGACTTCGATGAAGTTGATGCTCAAGATACACAAGAGTTGGTACAGGAAAAATTTCCACAGGACCCCATGGAAGAGGTTCTAGAAACACAAGTACTGTGTAGGATCTCAAGAGAGGTAAGAAAACCAGAGAGATTTGGTTTCCTAGTCACCGAGGATGGTGAATCATTATTGTTGGACAATGATGAACCTCTATCCTACAAGGAAGCATTAGAAATCTCAGAAGCTACAAGATGGCTACAAGCTATGAATTCTAAGATGGATTCCATGTATCACAACCAAGTTTGGGTTCTGGTTGATGAGCTAGTTGATGTAAAGCCTGTTGGATGCAAATGGGTATTCAAGAGAAAGATGGACATGGAAGGTCAAGTTAACACCTATAAGGAAAGGCTAGTGGATAAAGGATTCAAACAACATCAAGTAATTGACTATGATGAAACCTTTTCTCCAGTTTCCATGTTTAAATCCATAAGAATTATACTTGCCATAACAGCTTACCATGACTACGAGATTTGGCAGATGGATGTCAAAACAGCATTCCTTAACGGGAACCTTCAGGAAGATGTCTATATGACACAACCAGAAGGGTTTGTGACACCAGGTGAAGCCAAACAGGGTTGCAAGTTGTAGAAATCCATTTATGGATTGAAGCAAGCATCCAGGTCATGGAACATTCGATTTGATGAAGCCATAAAGGAATTTGGTTTCATTAAGAACGAATGTGAGCCATGTGTTTATAAGCGGTTTAATGGGAATGCGGTCATTATCCTAGTAGTATATGTTGATGACATATTGCTTATTGGAAATGACGTACCAGCCTTACAGTCAGTTAAGGACTGGTTGAACAAATGCTTCTCCATGAAAGATTTAGGTGAAGCAGCCTACATTTTAGGGATCAAGATCATTCGTGATAGATCCAAGAGGTTGCTTGGACTAAGTCAGGGTACATACATTGACCAGATACTAAATAGATTTAGTATGGAAAAATCCAAGAGAGGATTGGTTCCAATGTCACATGGCTTACATCTTTCTAAGAAAATGTGTCCTCAGACACAACAAGAGAAAGATAGGATGAGCAGGATCCCATACGCCTCGACTATAGGATCCATTATGTACGCGATGTTATGTACCAGGCTTGATGTTGCCTATGAACTGAGCATGGTAGGCAGATATCAAGTAGATCCAGGAGAACAACATTGGACTGCTGTTAATACTATCCTTAAGTATCTGAGAAGAACTAAGGATATGTTCCTGGTGTATGGAGGAGACGAGGAGCTTGTCATCAGAGGGTACGATGATGCTGGTTTTCAAACAGATCAGAATGATCTAAATTCGTAATCTTGATATGTTTTATGTCTCAATGGAGGAGCTGTGAGCTGGAAGAGTTCAAATCAGCCAGTTGTCACCGATTCTACAGCGGAGTCTGAGTATATAGCGGCTTCTGATGCAGCCAAGGAAGCCGTCTGGATTCGGAACTTTTTCCAGGAGCTTGATGTGGTGCCAACAGTAAATATCCCATTACATTGTATTGTGATAATATTTCAGCGGTGGCTCTTGCAAAAGAACCAAGGTCACATCAACGGACAAAGCACATACTCTGGAAGTATCACCTCTTGAGGGATTTCTATCAAAGGGGTGAAGTTGTAGTGAGCAGAGTGTCCATGGAAGAGAACGTGGCAGACCCCATGACTAAGGGCCTATCTCAGCAGAAGTATGAATATCATGTGAGAGCTAGCGGGTTAAAGGTTGTTACCAGTTGGCTCTAGTCCAAGTGGGAGTCTGTTGGAGTTGGTGGTCTAGAACCAACTACTTTTTACTTTATTCATTAATAAAATCCTTATCACATCTTGATTGTTCTTCTGCGTGAC
The DNA here is from genome assembly GCA_963277665.1 of Viscum album. Lineage (NCBI taxonomy): Eukaryota > Viridiplantae > Streptophyta > Magnoliopsida > Santalales > Viscaceae > Viscum > Viscum album. Next base: position 1,574,236,543 of record OY728148.1, on the reverse strand, counting down.
AATGCATGTGATAATGTCTTAAGGGCAGCTGTTGCATTAATGGGTCATAGCGGATCCCTACTATGATGAGAACCCGGAAGTGCCATAACACTGTTCTTGAATATATGTTCTATGGATGGATGATATTATTTGAGGGACACAAATAATACAAGTCATTAGGGGTGAGGACTCATAAAACTTTGAGGCACCTTCTCATGGTGTGCGCCCTTGGTAATATCCAGGAGGATATTATGAGAACGAGACCCACTAGTAGGAAATCCACATTTCATAGTGTCATTGGATGTTCCTATATGCGGACGTGTGTATTGGTCCTTAGACTTTACGATTATTATTAATGCATATTACAACTCACGCACTTAGATATATTGATGAAAACTATGACGACACACTGTTCGCAGCGAGGTAGGATACGTTGGGTGCGTCACGAGTAATACTGCATTAATAGATAATGTGAGAAAGGATTTGTCCCTTTTGTTCCATAACGGAAGTAGATATCTCAGGCCCTTTGATGAAATTGATACAGCCTAAATAAATCCATGTCCATGGTAAGGTATGGGCGAGTTCAATTTCAGGATGTCAAAGAAATAATAATCGAGCACATGGGTTGATGGAACTAGCATGCAACCCGCTTGATTGGAGATATAGATACAAAGGGATTATATTACACGGTAAGCGTTTGTAGGAGGTGACACATAATTGAGGCGTTAAATTCTTTCTCTATGGGTGCCTTGGCGTGTTGCTAGATTCTAACCTTGGACTTTAGGCAGGCTCCGCCTAATGCCACTGATAAAGAGGCCTAGAGGGTCATACACTAAGTGTGTCCATGTATCTCAGTTAAATATTAATTTAACAAGTTAAATAAATATTATTCCTGATTGTGGTTTAATAATTATTTAAGGATTCCTGATCGCATTTGTTTCGACACTAGTTATTCGAGAGAATATATTGTGGGAGAAATAATATATATTTATTAGCGAGTAATGCAGTTACATTTATTTAAGAAATAAATAGTCATTACTCAAGGTCTAATAAATATGGTGGAGGAAATAAACAAAATGAAAAAATAAAAGTACACACTGTGTATATTTATATACACACCGTGTAGTTTGTTTTTCGGGATTCGTGAGAAAATATTGTTTATTTAATTAAATGATATTAAATATAATACATTGGGCGCATGTCAAGTAATAATGATGGCCAACTGTCATTATTAAGACATGGGGTATTACTAAGAATTAAATGAAATGATTAAATGCTTTCGGGCAATTAATTCATTTTATTATTCTAAGTATTATAATCCCAATTAAATTATTCTCATAGAATTAGAGCCATTGTTGTGCACAACAGATTTGGAAATACTCTCAAGCCAAGAGAGATTTTCCTTTCCACCAAGAACGCTTTCAAGTTACGAGAGCGAGATCCCCTACCGGATCAAGGCGGTAGAAGGCGGACATCGCAAGCGAAGGTTCTTCTGCGCTAGCACACGGAGATCCCTTCGGCGACATCCAAAGATACGTGGAGCACGTGTGGATCACTGCTAGAGGAATCCTGTACTTAGATTCTACGACGCAACGACGGATCACATGATCGTGACCGGAGACTCCAACGAAGAAATAATTCCATCAAGGTAATTATTATGAATTAATTAAATTAATTATAACCAACATATGATGATCCTATCTCAATGGTTCCTGGAATATTCTTTTCTTTTACGTTCTTCATTCTATTCTGAAGATCCGATGTTTTAAATCGTGACGAATCTCGGATTGAACGTTGTTAACGTTAAAATTAATGTTGGGTAAAAACCCCACCAACGCGCTTCCGCTGTGCCCGGAACCTACAGGAGGTACCTCAGATAGTTCCTGAGTAAGGGGTAGAACAGTAAAAAGAAAAGAAAGAACACAACAACTTTCAGTTTAGGTGTTCATAGGAATTCCAATCGCACCCTATATTAACTGTGTACTCCAGAATTTGTGACAATTCTACACACCACTGAAAAAAGGAGCGGTGATCGCAAAAATATTTTGCGTAAAAATGGGGATGAATAAAAAACGTGAGTCCAGACATAACAGTCTGTTGAAAATTTATTAACAGCAGCTGATTATCCACTATTTTTAATCGACACGATGTCAAAAATTAAGAACTAGATAGCAACATCTAGCATTTCGCATCATGTTTTCCAGCTCAAAAGAAAAAGAAAAAGGAAGAATGATTGCATACAACTTGTCCCACAAGAATGTCGATCCCAATCTCTTGTGAGGGAGAGACTACAGAGATGGAAGGATGGGTGGAGGGAGAGGGAGAGGGAGGGGGGGGGGGAAACCTGATATAATGATCTGAGTCAATGTGGAGGTATGCCACTTGCATTGAAAGATTCCACAGAATCGTAGGTGGGTGATTGAAATATCTCAGCGCCACTAAAAGAGAAGAGAGATGAAAAAATTATTAGAAACTGGAATAGAAGATCATACGCGAAGAAACCAGTAACGTACGTACCTGACGCCTGGCAGGTTCGTTTTGATGGGAAAAAAACCTAAGACTAAGACGACGACACCCACGACTTGAAGAATCACTGCCGCGATGGTCAATAAGCAACTTCCACACATCCGGGAAGCCATGGCGTCCCTGGCTGATCGCACATGCAGAAGCAAGATGAGAGACGAGATAATAATTCAGTGTGATTTGGGGGGGGGGTTATTTTTGAGAGACAAGACCGTATGGGTGTTTAATACGTCTTAAGACCAAGAAAGAGAAAATGGTGTGACAGTTTCTAACTCTCAACGTCGGATCCCTCGCTAAAACATCATCATTTCATTTTTGACTTTGATACTATAGGTGACTGAATCCAAGACTTAAAATATAGAAATGAATATTGAATCAATTACATACACAATAACCTTTTTAGATTTAAAGTTTTTGAGAATTAAAAAAAAACCATTATATAAATAATACTCATGAATTTAGTGAGATATTTTTCCCATTATACCCAACATTTCATATTCCATATTAAGTTTTCAACATCTCACACATACTTTTAAAAACATTTATAAACAAAAATCATTTAATTATCATTTTTCATAATTTGGGAAACTGGAAACATAATAAGGATGATCTCAAATGTTTAGTAAGATTAAACATAATCATTAATAATTAAATGTCTCCAGTGGTCATAATAATAATATAAGGTCATGGGGACGTAATCAAAGTTCATGAGCATAACACAATAATATTCATACTATCAATACCTAGATCATCAATCGTGAAACATGGCATAGATTCTTATCAAAGTCAAGAGTCATAAAAATCAATAATCATGAGCCATGTGATTCAATCTTGATCAAATGAATCGTTAAAACTATAGAAATCATAAAGAAACGTATTTGTATCTTGTAACATCATCTTCATAATTTGTTTTAAACCCGTGTCAGAAATAATCGGAGTTTAGTTAAATCTATAATAGAAATTATTTGGTAACACCTCCCTTCTAATCTATTAAGACAAAGAACACAACTCAATACATTGGAGAGCTATAACGGGTCTCACCCGTCATATAAGCTATATTAGGCTCACCCACCACTATTTGGGTGCACCCATCGTATGAGCTATATCAGGATCACCTGTGAGCTATAATGAGGTTTAACCCTTCGTATAAGCTGTATCGAGTTCACTTATTTCTCATATATAATGCAAAAGTATCATTTAAAGAATAAAACATTAAGAAATATTCACTTTTCAATCACAACAATAATTAATGTTGTTTCTTAGCTTGATTAATCTGTGAAAAAAATGGGTTTCATGATAGTCTCATAATTCATCTAGATAAAGAATAAAGAAGATATAAATACAACATATCCCCAATAGAATATAACATCAAGAGTTGATGATGTTGATGAATGAAAATATCATTAAAAGATCATTAAAAACATTATTGGAGAAAATAACCTCTACACTTTGAGTAACATCAAATGATGTCATCTTAAATGAAAAATGATTTTAAAAAATCACTTGGAACATTTATTGGGAAAAATATCGTTTCTATATTAAAAAAAATTATTTAAAATATAAAACTTTCTCAAATATTAAAGAAAACATTTTCTTGAAAATGAACTTTAGAACTTAAAAATCATGGTTTAAAACATTGAGTGGTCGTGACAGTGGAAAATTATGTTTGTACCGAGTACGTTAAAATAAAGATTACTTTCACATTTTCGATATAAGTTAAAAAATGTCTCGTTCAGAAAACGACAAGAATATTTATTTTAAAACATTTTGTAAAAATCCAATTATGTGTAAAAATCAATTTAAACAATCATAGTAAAATATTTTTGATTTTTTTTAGAAAACATAGATCTAAAAGGAAAAATATTTTTGACTGAAGAGAAAAATGAATTCTAATTTTCTTAAAAAAAATTTCTTATTTAATTTTAAATGCCAAAGAGAGGAAAATTGTAATATTAATTTAAAATTTCCTGAATAAGTAGAGGAGAAGAAAATGGATTTGGTTCAAGAAAATAAGATCATGTTATTTCCTCTCGAAAAACCTTCAACAAAAACAATACTGAAAAGAAAGGAGAATGTATCATAAAGCCTTTACCACTTTGGTAACTCCTCAATCGTAAGCCTCGTGAAAGAATAACATCGGATGAACTTTAAATATCATGAACATAAGGAGATTCATGATATGAAATATCAAAGGAGAAGTAGACACACCTCATAAAAGGAAGATAGATGTATAACATAACATATATCCTAAAGAAGACAATTTGAGACGAGAAATCCTTACAATGATCATAACATTGAAGTGAAAATTAATCAACGAATCGATTATGTGTATCAGATGTAAATCCACATAAAAAATGGAAATAGAACATAAGATAATAAAAAATCATTACACACACTACTACAAAATAGTCCATCAACAGCGCTAGAAAAAAGCACTGATAAAGGTTGTGTTTATCAGAACTAAAATAACGCTAATAAAAGTTACCTTTTATCAATGCTAAAAAATGCTAATAAGGGTTCAAAATTAAATGAAATAATTAATCAAAGGAAAAATTAAAAAAATATTAAAATTTTTATTAATTAAATAATTATTGATAAAAATGAATAAATTATATATAAAAATTATAAAAATTAATAAACAGTATATATTAAATATGCAGATATGTAAAATGAATAAAATGAAATAAACAAATAAAAATTAAGACAGTAAATTAAGAAAAATATAAAAAAAATTATTAATTAAATAGTTATTGATAAGAATGAATAAATTATATATATATATATATATTATAAATATTAATGAATAGTATATATTAAATATAGATATATAAAATAAATAAATTGTATTAATTAAACAAAATAATTAAAAATGAATAAATTAAAAAATTATTTAAAAATTTATTAATGAAACAATTATCAATAAAAACGAATAAGTATAATATATATATATATATATATATATATTAATTATAAATAGTAACAAATAATATATATTAAATATAAATATATAGAAAATGAATAAAATATAATAATTTAGTGTGATTTTGGAGGTTTATTTTTGCGAGACGGGACCGTATGGGCGTTTAATACGTGTTAAGGAACAATAAGGAGACAATGTTGCGACAATTTCAAACTTGCACCATTGAATCCCTCACTAAAACCGTCATCATTTCATTTTTGACTTTGATACCGTTGAAGGTGACTCAATTTTCATCATCCAAGACTAACAACATCGAAATGAATATTGAATCACTTACGTACCCAATAACACTTTAGATTTGAAGTTTTAGAGAATTAGAACAAACTATTACATAAATAATACTCATGAATTCAGTGGGGTATTTTTCCCACTATACCCAACTTTTCATATTCCATATTAAGTTCTCAACACCTCACACAAACTTCATCAGGTTAGAAACCTTTTTAGACACAAATAATTTAATTATCATTTTTTATAATACGGGGAAATGGAAACATAAGAAAGACGATGTCAAATGTTCAGTAAGGTTAAACATAAGCACTAACAATTAAATGTCATCACAGAGCATAGAAATAACACAAGGGTGTGATGAAATAATCAAAGTGCATGAGCATAACACAAGAACATTCATACTATCAATACCTAGATCATCAATCACGAAACATGGCATAAAGACTTATCAAAGTCAAGAGTCATAAAAATCAATAATTATGAGCCATGTGATTTCAATCTTGATCAAATGAATCATCAAAACTATAGAAAGCATAAAGAAAACATATTTTTATCTTGTAACATCATCTTCGTAACCCGTTTTAAACCCATGTTAGAAATAACTGAAGTCTAGTAAAATATATAAGAGAAACTCTCTAGTAACTCCTCCCTTATAATTTATTAAGTCAAAGAATTATACTCAATACAATGGAGAGATATAATGGGGATCACCTGTCATATAATCTATATCAGGCTCAACCGTCGCTATCTGGGTGCACCCATCATATAAGCTATATTGAGCTCACCCATGAGCTATAATGGGGTTCAACCTTTCGTATAAGCTGTATCCAGTTCACTCATTTCTCATATATAATTCTCAAGTACCATTTCAAGAATAAAACATTCAAAAACATTCACTTTTCAATCATAGCAATAATCAAAGTTCTTTCATTGCTTGATTAATCTGTAGAAAAGAAACGAGTTCCATGATAGTCTCATAATTCATCTAGAGAAAGAATAAAGATGATATAAATACAACATATCCCCAATAGAATGTAACATCAAGAGTTTTTGATGTTGATGAATGAAAATATCATTAAAATACCATTAAAAACATTCTTGGAGAAAATAACATGTGCACTTTTAGTAACATCAAATGAGGTCGTCTAAAAAGAAAAATGATTTTAAAAAATCACTTGGAACATTTCTTGGGGAAAATACCGTTTCCATTTTAAAAATGATTATTTAAAATCTAAAACTTTATCAAATATTAAAGAAACCATTTTCTTGAAAATAACCATTAAAACTTAAGAAGGAAACGTTAAAACATTGAGTGGTCATGACAGTGGAAAATTATGTTTGTACCGAGTACGTTAAAACAAAGATTCCTTTCACATTTTTGATAAAAGTTAAAAAGTGTCTCCTTTAGAAAATGACGTGATGGTTTCTTTTAAATTTTTTTGTAAAAATAAAATTATGGGTAAAAATAACTTTAAACAATCATAGTAAAACATTTTTGAATACATTTTTAGAAAACATGGATCTGGAAGGAAAAATATTTTTGACCGAAGAGAGAAATAAAGTCAGATTTTCTTAAAAACATTTTCTTAAATCATTTTAAATTCCAAAGAGAGGAAAATTGAACTATTAATTTAAAATTTAATGAATAATAAAAGGAGAATAAAATATATTTGTTTCAAGAAAATAAGATCATATTATTTCCTCTCAGTGAACCTTCAACAAAAACAATACCGAAAAGAAAGGAGAATGTATCATAAAGCCTTTGCCACTTTCGTAACTCCTCGATCGTAAGCCTCATAAAAAAATAACATCTGATGAACTTTAAATATCACAAACATAAAGAGATTCATGATATAACATATCAAAGGGGAAGTAGATACACCTCATAAAGAAAGATAGATGTATAACATAATATATATCCTAAAGAAGACAATTTGAGACGAGCAATCCTTACAATGGTCATAACGTTGAAGTGAAAATTAATCAGTGAATTGATTATGTGTATCGTATGTAAATCTGCATAACAAATGGAAATACAACATAAGACAGTCAAAAGTCATTACACACACTACTACAAAATAGACCTTCAACAACGTTAGAAAAAAGAGATGATAAAAGTCACGTTTATCAGCATTAAAGAGTGCTGATAAAGGTTACCTTTTATTAGTGCTAAAAAACATTGATAAAAGTCCAAAATAAAATGAAATAATTATCAAATAAAATTATTTTTTTTTAATTAAATAATTATTGATAAAAATGAATAAAATGAATATACATATATATAAATTATAAAAATTAAAAAATAATATATATTAAACATGCAGATGTGTAAAATGAATAAAATGAAAAAAAAAATTAAAATTAAAAAAGAGTAAATTAAGAAAAATATTAAACATTTTATTAATTAAATATTTATTGATAAAAATGAATAAATTTAATATACAAATATATATATTATAAATATTAATAAATAGTATATATTAAATAAAGATATATAAAATGAATAAATTTTACTAATTAAGAAAAACAATTAAAAATGAATAAATTACAAAACTATTTAAAAATTTATCAATGAAACAATTATCAATAAAAATGAAAACATATAATATATATATTAATTATAATATTAATAAATAATATATATTAAATATAAATATATAGAAAATTAATAAAATGTAATAATTAAAAATATATTAATGTCTTATCCATTTTTAATGTTGTTTGATTTTTCAATTTAACATATATCAAACGTGTGTTACATTAATTTCACATACATATATGAAATTAATGCATTTTTATATACAACACACACACACACACAAATATTTACGCAATTAATGAAATCTTATATAAAAACACATGCACCTAATATTTATGTAATTTATTCAAATTTTAGTATATTTTATAATTTCATTATAACATGATACATTTAATATATTATGTTTTTAATCAATCAATTTTATTTATTTAATTTTAATATCATTACAGTTAGGTATTATTTATTCATTTTTAATATTTTTTATTTTTTATTTTATTTTTGAATTTAATCATTCTCTATTATTTATTTATATATATTTATTTATTATCCTTTAGTATTTTCAATATGCATTCATCTTTAATTCAATAAATATATCCATATTTTTTAATAATTTATATTTATTGAATAAAACTTATCTATTTTTTAATATTTTTAAAGTGCAGTCATTTTTAATTATTCATTTTAATAATTTTTAAAATGCATGTATTTAAGATTATATATTCATTAATAATGTTAAAAGCATATTTCTAAATAAATATTTATAAATAAATATACTTATAGATGTATGTTTACTATATTTATAAATTTATATATTTATAATTATTATAAATAAATAAATATTATTTAAAAAAAGTATTTATATAATTATAAATAAATAATTATATATATTTAAATAATTATAAAATTATAATAAATATATTTAAATAATGAATATAATATATTTATACTTATAATATATATATATAAGTATTATTCATATATTTATAAATAAATAATTATATATTTAAATAATTGTAAAATTATAATAAATATATTTAAATAATGAATATATTTATATTTATATATATTTATTATATATATATATATAATTATATATAAATATATAAATATATATAATGATATAAATATATTTATAATTATAAAATTATAATAAATATATTTAAATAATGAATATACTATATATAAAAATATATGAATATTGCTTTTTCAAAAGTATTTCTCATATATCTTTAAATAAATAATTATATATTTAAATAATTATAAAATTATAATGAATATATTTACATAATGAATATATTTATATTTATATATATTTATTAAATATATCTATATTTAAATAATTATATAAATATATATAATGATATAAATATATTTATAATTATAAAATTATAAAAAATATATTTAAATAATGAATATACTATATATATATAAATATATAAATATTATTTTTTAAGTATTATTCATATATTTATAAATAAATAATTATATATTTAAATAATTATAAAATTATAATTAAAATATTTAAATAATGAATATATTTATATTTATATATATATAATATATATATATAATTATATAATTATATATAATTATATAAATATATGTATAATTATAAAATTATAATAAATATATTTAAATAATGAATATATTTATATATATTTACTAAATATATATAATTATATAAATATATATATAATGATATAAATATATTTATAATTATAAATAAATAAATAATTATAAATATACTTATAAATGTATATTTACTGTATTTATAAAATTATATATTTATAATTATCAATAAAAAAATATAATTTTTTTAAAAAAGTATTAATGTAATTATAAATAAATAAATATAATTTTAAATAATTATAAAACTATAATAAAAATATATATAATTATATAAATATGTTTACATTTTTTTATAATTATAATTATAAATCCTTTATCAACGCTTTTTTAGTGCTAATAAAAGTTTCCCCGATATATTTAAAAGAATGCCAACCACGACTCATTCAGTCGTGATTCTCAAGCTCTCACGGAACTCCCCAGCTGCCTGCGCTGCTCCTCTACGTTCTCTCGGGCAAATCAAGGCCAGAATCCAAGGTATGTGATTTTCTCCTTTTCCTCTCTTGTTTGATTTTTTGGGTCCTCTGGTTTGCATTTTTGCACTTTTCTTAACAATAAAGAACCCTGCATGCCATCTCTCTCTCTCTCTCTCTCTCTCTCTCACTTACCTATACCTACCCAATGTCAACCGTACACTACAAACTCATTCCAGCTTTATATGAGACCATTGCGAACTGCATCTTCATCCTCTGTTGCAACAGATGATGATTTTCTTAATGTTTTCGTTATATTATTTCTTGTTACCTTTTAGACAGTGTATATTGTCATTGTTTGAATCTAGTTTCCACAGTATGACATGCACATGAAGATGAAAAAAAGTTTAAAACAATAAGAAGAATCATGAATATATGTGTATCTATTGAGAAAATCATCTTCATAAAATTTAATAGAATGATAGGTGCATATTTTTTCTTAATTAATATTGGATTATTGGGGTTGTATAGGTGAATTATATTTTTGATGGAGGTCATACGATCTTTGCAACGTGAGTAACATTGATGCATTGTTTGATATTGTTCTTTGATTATGTTTATGGATTAAGAATTCATAATCATTATTAATGATACAAAGGGCCATGAGTTTCACAAATAATATTGTGTAAATAAGGATTCATTTCAGTAAGATAGACATACAATACAATACACTTCATACATAAAATTACACATATGCATGCATCTTGCATGAAAATTGTTACTATCTTGAATAGAGATATAATACTTCAATACTCTAGTACAACTAAACTTCACTACCTTTATTTAATCCGTCCTTAGACTCTTGACTAACTTCCATATCTTGATGATGGATTGGACTGCCTCTTTCAAACTAGCATTCCTCTCATCACTTTAGTTCCAAAGTTCCTTGATGACATACCTCCCGATCGAATTGTATTCATTAATCTCCATCAAAGTCGCTGCCATGACTTTGAATACCGCATCTCTCGACCCATTCTTCAACTCTTTCAGCCTTTCATCCTCCTCATTTATAACTTCCTAAGAAAACCAAAAATGAAACCTAAAAATAAATCAAAACATAATGAATGAAATTGATTGGTTTCTTGATAGGCATTTTCTGATGCGACTCACTTGGTTACTTTTTAGAATGTTATAAGAAACTGTTCACTGCGATTGGCGTCTTTGGAGTAAAAGAAAGATAAATACATTTTCATCATCTTTATTTTACTCCAAATACATCAATTACAGTGAACATGGTTGTTGGAAACGCTAATAGAATCTAGAATTTAGGCTATGTTTGGGGAGAAAAAATAGCGATTTAGACAAATGAATAGACTAGGGAATAACTAATTTTATAGATTAAGGGAATCATAATTTATATCAATTTGGAATTGAATGTTCATTCCTTCATTTTTTAAATTTAATATATTAGAATCCATAATTGGATTTGAATGTTCATTCCTTCATTTTTGAAATGTAATATGTTAGAAGCCATAATTCAAATTTCATTTAAGTTATTTTTGAATATGAGTAGGTTTAGAGTATACATGGGATAAATATATTTTTAAAAAATAATAAGTGATAGGTTTTATGTGAGGTATAGGTATGGTATGTTAGAATGTGAGTTACTATAAACATGTTAGTGATTCATTGAGGTCTAGGGTGAGGGTGATGTGAAATCTGCGTTGTTGTTTGTTCTTCTTTATGGTTTTTAGAAGTTAGGTTTAACTAATGTATTGTAGCACCCATTGTGTGGTTCTTTCCTAAGGGAACCAATTATGTTAAGACTTCCCCATATTTCAAATGCACTTACTAAGAAAAATGGCTATGTTATACCCATTTCATGATTTGGATGCAATAAGTACATGTGGTGGTTATCCTTGAGGGAGATTCTAGGGGTATGAGATCTAATATCATGGTACCTATGATGTGGTTATTTCCAAAGGGAGATAAATAATTTTTTCTCATCCTATGATTCAAATTTCAACATCTTATTAGTGAAATAATTTTAATGTTAGGGAAGAACCATGGTATAAACTTAGGGTTTGATTAGTATAATTCACTGGTATGAAATGAAGTCGATACAATTTATTATCATGGTGTCCTAGTTAGTACATAATGAATTGACTTACATGTGTATTTTGAGTGTTACTACTTTGAATATATACTCAAATATATTCATTGTATATTTTAGGGGTCTAATTAGTATTTACTTATTTATTTTTATACTCACACCCTACACATGAACCTCAATGGATATAGAGCTCTTATATTTGATATACAGGTGAGGTAAAAGGACTAGTAACATAGATTAGGGTTGGTGCATCTCAGTGGGGATGATTTGATGTTCTTATAGTAGTGTGAGGTACCCTTTATCATTTTCAAATGAGATTCAAAATTTTAAATTAATATGTGTAAATTTTAAAAAGTTTTAAGAAGACAAATTTCATCCTCACTAGCTTCATATTCCAAACAACTATTATTGCATTTTGTTTCTTGAGACTCATGCCCCATCTCTTCTATGTTGCTTGAACCAGTCTGAGCACTAGTCATCCAAAATGATTACCAGTACCCGATATGGGATGATTTTTTGTTAGATTAGTTCAAGAAACATAGGTGGATGTCCACAAGAGATGAGGGATGAGTATCGAGCAACAAAATGAAATAATAAATATTCAGGAGATGAAGCTGATGAGGATGAAATTTTCTATAACTTTCACTGTTGGATGAATTCATAGGATACATACTATAGTGGGGTAATTCTTTTCTTAAATTCAATTAACCATCTCCTTCAAAATGGATGCATTCTAATCATTTGAAAAAAGAGTATAAATATGGAGTTAAATATTTCATCAAGTTTGTAATAGAGCATGCATGCAAACCTTCTCAAATAATTTCTCCATGTTTATGTTGTTATTATTCAAGACAAATTAAATAATCATGAAAAAAATTTCTTCTACACATGATGATGTTACCAATCTTGAGGAAGAACAAAATATTTATGATTAAACTATAAATTATTAAGGGATAAACAACATGTTGATGAAAAAAACAATGACGACGCAACATCACAATGTTGAATAAAATTATCAAGATAAGAAGTCGGGGTATAAAATTTGAGGTTGGTTGGAATCAACGCGACCAACCTATTGACCCCAAAAAGTCAATGTTTATTAGTTATCTTGGGGTCACAATGAGTAATAATGTGTTGATTGATATTGATTCATGGTTCCATGTCCAACCTTTAACAAAGGAAATCCTTTATAAAGATATAACAATAATGTTATGACATACTTCCTCTATTTTACCGAAAAATTATATAATGAAACATTGATTTAATTTTCATTATTCCTTGAAGAGTTAGTTTATTTTAGAATATTTCCATATGAAATTTTCCTTAATGGCCACTAGAAAATACCATAGAGGATTCCAAACTCTTCTTAAGAAGTTGCATCTTAGGAATACTGAGGGGATAGTAAATCTCCACCCACCAGTTAGTTATGCACACATTATAAAATAGGAAACATGGACTGATTTCATCAATCGTCACAATGAAAAATCATTTCAGGTGAATTGCAGTCGATAATATATTATTTGTTATGATTTATTTTATCCAAATTGATTCAAAACAAGTAATTTATGAAACAAAAAAAGTGCACTGAAAATAATGAATGTGTATCAAAACCAATGTACCCTTATCACAAAGTAAGGATGGAGTACGCTTCATTAGAAAAGAAATTGGTCTATATTTTAAATCAACAATAAAAGTTTAATTATGTGATATGAAACAACATATGTTCCTTTATTTATATGCATATTGATGAATCAAAATATAAATCCAATTCCATCCCACATCATGTGCTATGGAAGGAGGATTTTGTAAATAAGGAGGGTAAACTAGTTGATGAAGACACAAAAATAGTATGGGAAACATGTGTAAGTATGACATAATTATAATTAATTATAATTTATAACAATATTACATAAAAATATCTATTTATATTCATATTTTTTTACATGTTTTAGACACAAGAATTGAAAATGATCATACCGGAAGAAAAGATACTTTCATTAGCTTTGAAGTGACCAGAACAATATGGCAATGTTAGAGGATTAGGTTTTGGAGTATCTCCTCAAACATATTTTGAGAATATAAAACCATATGAAGATACATATAATATTGCAAGATTATTTCAGACAGAAATAGACCCACTATAAGATATTATTGTTTGGACTGGTTTGGTATACCAATGTATAAGAAAAGATCCAAGTGAACCGATGATGGAACAAAGATCCATAAATGAACCAAATGATCCCACCATCTTTGAGGCTAGTCATACCCCCAACCGAAAACCTTACCTAAGTTAATTAATTTTGTCATTAATATTTCTCCTAAATGTGAATCAAATAACTTCTTATAACTTTATTTTACTAAAATTATGCAGGGTTTAGTTGTTTGTGATTTGTATCTATCAACACCCACGCACCGCCTTATTGTGATGGGTATAATGTATAATATCCCAGGATACAAGTTACACAAAAATTTCCTCCCAAAATATTAGATGAGAGTGGGGATTGAGGTAGCTCATAAGCTGATTACTAAGTTTCTTATTCCACTTGATGATCCAGAAGTTACAACAATCAATGATGCTATTGGATCTTTTATAGCATAGACATTTAATCTTTTAAAGATACATGAGGTATTCATTTAACAAATTTTTTCATATGAAAATTCTAGAATGATTGATGATAAAAGTTCTAAAGTGAGGTATGATATTACAGATGGATAAAGCGGTGAAGAAATGGAAGGTCAGATCAAGAAAATCTAGTGAATCAACCAAGAAATGAAAAAGAAATTCTGAGAGTACCTTCTCCCCACCAGTTCTAGAGAAAAATTTATTATCATTACAAATTCATACAGAGACCACATTTAAATATGAAAATATGTCTTACATTCCATATTAAAAAGAAATATATGGATCTTCCATGACAAACTTAATTTCTCTCGAGACTATAAATGATATTCTCAAGCATTAATTGTTGGACGCATTAATTGTGAATAAATACATAAGGTACATTTTCATAATACTTCTATCCAAATAGTGAGATAATATGTTTATTAAAGTTAATAACTATTCATATTTTATACATGTGTTTATATTACTACTATATAAAGGGAAAATTGTAGGAAACATGTTTTGAATTCATTAATACCTATATCATTTATACATCAAAACTTACTTTGGATGATACAAGAATTCATAAGAAAAGAAATGAGTTACTAGAAGCATTTGAGAAAAAAACATTAGATGATAGAATACTTTTGATTCCTACAATGTAGAAGTAAAACTATACACTCTAATCACATAAAATATATTTTTAATTTTTGCATTAATTATTTTTTCTTGTTTTTTAGGCAGCACTAGATGCTGATCGCAGTCAATATGGATACCCCAAATATTTATTTTTTGGATCAAATGCATGGATATCCAATCAACTAACCACACATGATGTGTATTGTGAATATTTAATACACTAAAATCATCATTTTATAGATAAAATTTGAATTATATGTTTCAGTCTGTGTTTTAACAATAATTTTTTATGGTATAACTGCTGATAAATATAGGCTAAATCATGACATGAAGTCAGTGTCTGAAGAGATAAATCTTGTGGATTACTAAAAATGAAAATAATTAAGGTATATATAAAAATATTTAACTAACAAAACATTTCAACACTGTTCTTGAATATATGTTCTATGGATGGATGATATTATTTGAGGGACACAAATAATACAGGTCATTAGGGGCGAGGACTCATAAAACTTTGAGGCACCTTCTCATGGTGTGCGCCCTAGGTAATATCCAGGAGGATATTATGAGAACGAGACCCGCCAGTAGGAAATCCACATTTCATAGTTTCATTGGATGTTCCTATCTGCAGAAGTGTGTATTGGTCCTTAGACTTTAAGATTATTATTAATGGGTATTACAACTCACACACTTAGATATATTGACTAAAACTGTGACGAAACACTGTTCGCAGCGAGGTAGGATACGTTGGGTGCGTCACGAGTAATACTGCATTAATAGATAATGTGAGAAAGGATTTGTCCCTTTTGTTCCATAACGGAGGTAGATATATCAGGCCCTTTGATGAAATTGATATAGCCTAAATAAATCCATGGCCATGGTAAGGTATGGGAGAGTTCAATTTCAGGAAGTCAAAGAAAGAATAATCGAGCACATGGGTTGATGGTACTAGCATGCAACCTGCTTGATTGGAGATATAGAGACAAAGAGATTATATTACACGGTAAGCGTTTGTAGGAGGTGACACATCATTGCGGCGTTAAATTATTTCTCTATGGGTGCCTTGGTGTGTTACTAGACGCTAACCTTGGACTTTAGGCAGGATCCGCCTAATGCCACTGATAAAGAGGCCTAGAGGGTCACACACTAAGTGTGTCCATGTATCTCAGTTAAATATTAATTTAACAAGTTAAATAAATATTATTCCTAACAGTGGTTTAATAATTATTTAAGGATGCCTGATCGCATTTGTTTCGACACTAGTTATTCGAGAGAATATATTGTGGGAGAAATAATATATATTTATTAGCGAGTAATGTAGTTACATTTATTTAAGAAATAAATAATCATTACTCAAGGTCTAATAAATATGGTGGAGCAAATAAATAAAATGAAAAAATAAAATTACATGCTTTGTATATTTAAATACACACTGTGTAGTTTGTTTTTCGGGATTCGTGAGAAAATATTGTTTATTTAATTAAATGATATTAAATATAATATGTTGGGCGCATGTCAAGTAATAATGATGGTCAACTGTCATTATTAAGACATGGGGTATTACTAAGAATTAAATGAAATGATTAAATGCTTTCGGGCAATTAATTCATTTTATTATTCTAAGTATTATAATCCCAATTACATTATTCTCATATAATTAGAGCCATTGTTGTGCACAACAGATTTGGAAATACTCTCAAGCCAAGAGAGAATTTCCTTTCCACCAAGAACGCTTTCAAGTTACGAGAGCGAGATCATCCACCGGATCAAGGCAGTAGAAGGCGGATATCGCAAGCGAAGGTTCTTCTGCGCTAGCACCCGGAGATCCCTTCGGCGGCATCCAAAGATACGTGGAGCAAGTGTGGATCACCGCTAGAGGAATCCTGTACTTGGATTCTAAGACGCAACGACGGATCAAATGATCATGACCGGAGACTCCAACGAAGAAATAATTCCATCGAGGTAATTATTATGAATTAATTAAATTTATTATAACCAACATATGATGATACTATATCAATGGTTCCTGGAATCTTCTTTTCTTTTCCATTATTTATTCTATTCCGAAGATCCGACGTTTTAAATCGTGACGGATCTTGGATTGAACATTGTTAACGTTAAAATTAAAGTTGGGTAAAAACCCCACCAATGCGCTTCCGCTGCACCCGGAACCTACAGGAGGTACCTCGGATAGTTCCTGAGTAAGGGGTAGAATAGTAAAAAGAAAATAAAGAACACGACAACTTTCAGTTTAGGTGTTCATAGAAATTCTAATCGCACCCTATATTAACTGTGTACTCCAGAATTTGTGACAATTCTACACACCACTGATAAAGGAGCGGTGAGTTCAAAAATGTTTTGCGTAATAATGGGGATGAATAAAAAACGTGAGTCCAGACATAACAGTATGTTGAAAATTGATTAACAGAAGCCGATTATCCACTATTTTTAATTGACACGATGTCAAAAATTAAGAACCAGATAGCAACATCTAGCATTTCGCATCATGTTTTCCAGCTCAAAAGAAAAAGAAAAAGGAATAATGCTTGCATACAGCTTGTCCCACAAGAATGTCGATCCCCATCACCTGTGAGGGAGAGACTGCAGAGATGGAAGGATGGGTGGTGGGAGAGGGAGTGGGAGGGGGGAAACCTGATATACTGATCTGAGTCAATGTTGAGGTATGCCACTCACATTGAAAGATTCCACGGAATCGTAGGTGGGTGATTGAAATCTCTCTATGCCACTAAAAGAGAAGAGAGATGAAAAAATTATTAGAAACTCAAATAGAAGATCATACTCGAAGAAACCAGTAACGTACGTACCTGACACCTGGCAGGTTCGGTTTGATGGGAAAAAAACCTAAGACTAAGACGACGACACCCACGACTTGAAGAATCACTGTCGCGATGGTCAATAAGCAACTTCTACACGTCCGGGAAGCCATGGCTTCCCTGGCTGATTGCACCTGCAGAAGCAAGATGAGAGACGAGATAATAATTCAGTGTGATTTGGGGGGGGGGGGTTATTTTTGAGAGACGGGACCATATGGGTGTTTAATATGTCTTAAGACCAAGAAGGAGAAAATGGTGTGACTGTTTCTAACTCTCAACGTCAGATCCCTCGCTAAAACATCATCATTTCATTTTTGACTTTGATACTGTAGGTGACTGAATACAAGACTTAAAATATTGAAATGAATATTGAATCAATTACATACACAATAACCTTTTTAGATTTAAAGTTTTTGATAATTAAAAAAAACCATTACATAAATAATACTCATGAATTTAGTGATATATTTTTCCCATTATACCCAACATTTCATATTCCATATTATGTTTTCAACATCTCACACATACTTTTAAAAAAATTTCTAAGCAAAAATCATTTAATTATCATTTTTCATAATTTGGGAAACTGGAAACATAATAAGGATGATCTAAAATGTTTAGTAAGATTAAACATAATCATTAACAATTAAATGTCGCCAATGGTCATAATAATAACATAAGGGCATGGTGACGTAATCAAAGTTCATGAGCATAACGCAATAATATTCATACTATCAATACCTAGATCATCAATCATGAAACGTGGCATAGATTCTTATCAAAGTCAAGAGTCATAAAAATGAATAATCACAAGCCATGTGATTTCAATCTTGATCAAATGAATCATTAAAACTATAGAAATCATAAAGAAAACGTATTTGTATCTTGTACCATCATCTTCATAATTTGTTTTAAACCAGTGTCAGAAATAATCGGAGTTTAGTTAAATCTATAATAGAAATTATTTGGTAACTCCTCCCTTCTAATCTATTAAGACAAAGAACACAACTTAATACATTGGAGAGCTATAACGGGTCTCACCCGTCGTATAAGCTATATCAGGCTCACCCACCACTATTTGGGTGCACCCATCTATGAGCTATATTAGGCTCACCCATGAGATATAATGAGGTTTAACCCTTCGTATAAGCTGTATCGAGTTCACTTATTTCTCATATATAATGATCGAGTATCATTTAAAGAATAAAACATTAAGAAATATTCAATTTTCAATCACAACAATAATCAATGTTGTTTCATAGCTTGATTAATCTGTGAAAAAAATGGGTTTCATGATAGTCTCATAATTCATCTAGAGAAAGAATAAAGAAGATATAAATACAACATATCCCCAATAGAATATAACATCAAGACTTGATGATTTTGATGAATGAAAATATCATTAAAATATCATTAAAAACATTATTGGAGAAAATAACCTCTGCACTTTGAGTAACATCAAATGATGTCATCTTAAATGAAAAATGATTTTAAAAAATCACTTGGAACCTTTATTGGGAAAAATATCATTTCTATATTAAAAAAACTTATTTAAAATATAAAACTTTCTCAAATATTAAAGAAAACATTTTCTTGAAAATGACCTTTAGAACTTAAAAATCAAGGTTTAAAACATTGAGTGGTCGTGACAGTCGAAAATTATGTTTGTACCGAGTACGTTAAAACAAAGATTACTTTCACATTTTCGATAAAAGTTAAAAAATGTCTCGTTCAGAAAACGATGAGAATATTTATTTTAAAACATTTTGTAAAAATCCAATTATGGGTAAAAATCAATTTAAACAATCATAGTAAAATATTTTTGATTTTTTTATAGAAAACATGGATCTGAAAGGAAAAATATTTTTGACTGAAGAGAAAAATGAAGTCTAATTTTCTTAAAAACATTTTCTTATTTCATTTTAAATGCCAAAGAGAGGAAATTTGTAATATTAATTTAAAATTTCCTGAATAAGTATAGGAGAAGAAAATGGATTTGGTTCAAGAAAATAAGATCATGTTATTTCCTCTCGAAAAACCTTCAACAAAAACAATACTGAAAATAAAGGAGAATGTATCATAAAGCCTTTACCACTTTGGTAACTCCTCAATCGTAAGCCTCATGAAATAATAACATCGGATGAACTTTAAATATAATGAACATAAGGAGATTCATGATATGAAATATCAAAGGATAAGTAGACACACCTCATAAAATGAAGATAGATGTATAACATAACATATATCCTAAAGAAGACAATTTGAGACGAGCAATCTTTACAATGATCATAACATTGAAGTGAAAATTAATCAATGAATCGATTATGTGTATCAGATGTAAATCCACATAAAAAATGGAAATAGAAAATAAGATAATAAAAAATCATTACACACACTACTACAAAACAGTCCTTCAATAGTGCTAGAAAAAAGCACTGATAAAGGTTGCGTTTATCAGAACTAAAATAACGCTAATAAAAGCTACCTTTTATAAATGCTAAAAAATGCTAATAAGGGTTCAAAATAAAATGAAATAATTAATCAAAGGAAAATTAAAAAAATATTAAATTTTTTATTAATTAAATAATTATTGATAAAAATGAATAAATCATATATAAAAATTATAAAAATTAATAAATAGTATATATTAAATATGCAGATATGTAAAATGAATAAAATGAAATAAACAAATAAAAATTAAGATAGTAAATTAAGAAAAATATTAAAAAAATTATTAATTAAATAGTTATTGATAAAAATGAATAAATTTAATATATATATATATTATAAATATTAATGAATAGTATATATTAAATATAGATATATAAAATAAATAAATTGTATTAATTAAAGAAAATAATTAAAACTGAATAAATTAAAAAATTATTTAAAAATTTATTAATGAAACAATTATCAATAAAAACGAATAAGTATAATATATATATATTAATTATAAATAGTAATAATTAATATATATTAAATATAAATATATAGAAAATGAATAAAATATAATAATTTAGTGTGATTTTGGAGGTTTATTTTTGCGAGACGGGACCGTATGGGCGTTTAATACGTGTTAAGGAACAATAAGGAGACAATGTTGCGACAATTTCAAACTTGCACCTTTGAATCCCTCACTAAAACCATCATCATTTCATTTTTGACTTTGATACCGTTGAAGGTGACTCAATTTTCATCATCCAAGACTCACAACATCGAAATGGATATTGAATCACTTACATACCCAATAACCCTTTAGATATGAAGTTTTAGAGAATTAGAACAAACTATTACATAAATAATACTCATGAATTCAGTGGGGTATTTTTCCCACTATACCCAACTTTTCATATTCTATATTAAGTTCTCAATACCTTACACAAACTTCATCACGTTAGAAACCTTTTTAGACACAAATCATTTAATTATCATTTTTTATAATGCGGGGAAATGGAAACATAAGAAAGACGATCTCAAATGTTCAGTAAGGTTAAACATAAGCACTAACAATTAAATGTCATCACAGAGCATATAAATAACACAAGGGTGTGATGAAATAATGAAAGTGCATGAGCATAACACAAGAACATTCATACTATCAATACCCAGATCATCAATCACGAAACATGGCATAAAGACTTATCAAAGTCAAGAGTCATAAAAATCAATAATCATGAGCCATGTGATTTCAATATTGATCAAATGAATCATCAAAACTATAGAAAGCATAAAGAAAACATATTTTTATCTTGTAACATCATATTCGTAACCTGTTTTAAACCCGTGTTAGAAATAACTGAAGTCTAGTTAAATATATAAGAGAAACTCTCTAGTAACTCCTTCCTTCTAATTTGTTAAGTCAAAGAATTATACTCAATGCAATGGAGAGCTATAATGGGGATCACCTGTCATATAAGCTATATCAGGCTCAACCGTCGCTATCTAGGCGCACCCATCATATAAGCTATATTGAGCTCACCCATGAGCTATAATGGGGTTCAACCTTTCGTATAAGCTGTATCAAGTTCACTCATTTCTCATATATAATTCTCAAGTACCATTTCAAGAATAAAACATTCAAAAACATTCACTTTTCAATCATAGAAATAATCAAAGTTCTTTCATTGCTTGTTTAATCTGTAGAAAAGAAACGAGTTCCATGATAGACTCATAATTCATCTAGAGAAAGAATAAAGATGATATAAATACAACATATCCCCAATTGAATGTAACATCAAGAGTTTTTGATGTTGATGAATGAAAATATCATTAAAAGACCATTAAAAACATTCTTGGAGAAAATAACCTGTGCACTTTTAGTAACATCAAATGAGGTCGTCTAAAAAGAAAAATGATTTTAAAAAATCACTTGGAACATTTCTTGGGGAAAATACCGTTTCCATTTTAAAAATGATTATTTAAAATATAAAACTTTATCAAATATTAAAGAAACCATTTTCTTGAAAATAACCATTAAAAATTAAAAAGGAAACTTTAAAACATTGAGTGGTCATGACAGTGGAAAATTATGTTTGTACCGAGTACGTTAAAACAAAGATTCCTTTCACATTTTTGATAAAAGTTAAAAAGTGTCTCCTTTAGAAAATGACGTGATGGTTTCTTTTAAAAAAATTTGTAAAAATAAAATTATGGGTAAAAATAACTTTAAACAATCATAGTAAAACATTTTTGAATACATTTTTAGAAAACATGGATCTGGAAGGAAAAATATTTTTGACCGAAGAGAGAAATAAAGTCAAATTTTCTTA
Source organism: Viscum album (assembly GCA_963277665.1). Classification (NCBI taxonomy): domain Eukaryota; kingdom Viridiplantae; phylum Streptophyta; class Magnoliopsida; order Santalales; family Viscaceae; genus Viscum; species Viscum album. Next base: position 1,574,213,295 of record OY728148.1, on the reverse strand, counting down.
AAAACATTTTCTTAAATCATTTTAAATTCCAAAGAGAGGAAAATTGAACTATTAATTTAAAATTTCATTAATAATAAAAGGAGAATAAAATATATTTGTTTCAAGAAAATAAGATCATATTCTTTCCTCTCAGTGAACCTTCAACAAAAACAATATCGAAAAGAAAGGAGAATGTATCATAAAGCCTTTGCCACTTTCGTAACTCCTCGATCGTAAGCCTCATAAAAGAATAACATCTGATGAACTTTAAATATCACAAACATAAAGAGATTCATGATATAACATATCAAAGGGGAAGTAGATACACCTCATAAAGAAAGATAGATGTATAACATAACATATATCCTAAAGAAGGCAAATTGAGACGAGCAATCCTTACAATGATCATAACATTGAAGTGAAAATTAATCAGTGAATTGATTATGTGTATTGTATGTAAATCTGCATAACAAATGGAAATACAACATAAGACAGTCAAAAGTCATTACACACACTACTACAAAATAGAACTTCAACAACGTTAGAAAAAAGAGATGATAAAAGTCACGTTTATCAGCATTAAAAAGAGTGCTGATAAAGGTTACCTTTTATTAGTGCTAAAAAACATTGATAAAGGTCCAAAATAAAATGAAATAATTATCAAATAAAATTAAAAAATTTAATTTTTTTTATTAATTAAATAATTATTGATAAAAATGAATAAAATGAATATACATATATATAAATTATAAAAATTAATAAATAATATATATTAAACATGCAGATGTGTAAAATGAATAAAATGAAATAAAAAAATTAAAATTAAAAAAGAGTAAATTAAGAAAAATATTAAACATTTTATTAATTAAATATTTATTGATAAAAATGAATAAATTTAATATACAAATATATAGATTATAAATATTAATAAATAGTATATATTAAATATAGATATATAAAATGAATAAATTTTACTAATTAAGAAAAACAATTAAAAATAAATAAATTACAAAACTATTTAAAAATTTATCAATGAAACAATTATCAATAAAAATTAAAACATATAATATATATATTAATTATAATATTAATAAATAATATATATTAAATATAAATATATAGAAAATTAATAAAATGTAATAATTAAAAATATATTAATGTCTTATGCATTTTTAATGTTTGATTTTTCAATTTAACATATATCAAACGTGTGTTACATTAATTTCACATACATATATGAAATTAATGCATTTTTATATACAACACACACACACACAAATATTTACGCAATTAATGAAATCTTATATAAAAACACATGCACCTAATATTTATGAAATTTATTCAAATTTTAGTATATTTTATAATTTCATTATAACATGATACATTTAATATATTATGTTTTTAATCGATCAATTTTATTTATTTAATTTTCATATCATTACAGTTAGGTATTATTTATTCATTTTTAATATTTTTTATTTTTTATTTTATTTTTGAATTTAATCATTCTCTATTATTTATTTATATATATTTATTTATTATGCTTTAGTATTTTCAATATGCATTCATCTTTACTTCAATAAATATATCCATATTTTTTAATAATTTATATTTATTGAATAAAACTTATCTATTTTTTAATATTTTTAAAATGCATGTATTTAAGATTATATATTCATTAATAATGTTAAAAGTATATTTGTAAATAAATATTTATAAATAAATATACTTATAGATGTATGTTTACTATATTTATAAATTTATATATTTATAATTCTTATAAATAAATAAATATTATTTAAAAAAAGTATTTATATAATTATAAATAAATAATTATATATATTTAAATAATTATAAAATTATAATAAATATATTTAAATAATGAATATACTATATTTATACTTATAATATATATATATATATAAGTATTATTCATATATTTATAAATAAATAATTATATATTTAAATAATTGTAAAATTATAATAAATATATTTAAATAATGAATATATTTATATTTATATATATTTATTATATATATATATAATTATATATAATTATATAAATATATATAATGATATAAATATATTTATAATTATAAAATTATAATAAATATATTTAAATAATAATATACCATATATAAAAATATATGAATATTGCTTTTTTAAAAGTATTTCTCATATATCTTTAAATAAATAATTATATATTTAAATAATTATAAAATTATAATGAATATATTTAAATAATGAATATATTTATATTTATATATATTTATTAAATATATATATTTATATAATTATATAAATATATATAATGATATAAATATATTTATAATTATAAAATTATAATAAATATATTTAAATAAGGAATATACTATATATATATAAATATATAAATATTATTTTTTAAGTATTATTCATATATTTATAAATAAATAATTATATATTTAAATAATTATAAAATTATAATTAAAATATTTAAATAATGAATATATTTATATATATATAATATATAAATATATATAATTATATAATTATATATAATTATATAAATATATTTATAATTATAAAATTATAATAAATATATTTAAATAATGAATATATTTATATATATCTACTAAATATATATAATTATATAAATATATATATAATGATATAAATATATTTATAATTATAAATAAATAAATAATTATAAATATACTTATAAATGTATATTTACTGTATTTATAAATTTTTATATTTATAATTATCAATAAAAAAATATAATTTTTTTAAAAAAGTATTAATGTAGTTATAAATAAATAAATATAGTTTTAAATAATTATAAAACTATAATAAAAAAATATATAATTATATAAATATGTTTACATTTTTTTAAAATTATAATTATAAATCCTTTATCAACGCTTTTTTATTTTTGCTAAAAGTTTCCCTGATATATTTAAAAGAATGCCAACCACGACTCATTCAGTCGTGATTCTCAAGCTCTCACGGAACTCCCCTGCTGCCTGCGCTGCTCCTCTACATTCTCTCGGGCGAATCAAGGCTAGAATCCAAGGTATGTGATTTTCTCCTTTTCCTCTCTTGTTTGATTTTTTGGGTCCTGTGGTTTGCGTTTTTGCACTTTTCTTAACAATAAAGAACCCTGCATTCCATCTCTCTCTCTCTCTCTCACTTACCTATACCTACCCAATGTCAAGCGTACGCTACAAACTCATTCCAGCTTTATATGAGACCATTGCGAACTGTATCTTCATCCGCTGTTGCAACAAATGATGATTTTCTTGAGGTTTTCGTTATATTATTTCTTGTTACCTTTTAGATAGTGTATATTGTCATTGTTTGATCTAGTTTCCACAGTATGACATGCACATGAAGATGAAAAAAAGTTTAAAACAATAAGAAGAATCATGAATATATGTGTATCTATTGAGAAAATCATCTTCATAAAATTTAATAGAATGATAGGTGCATATTTTTTCTTAATTAATATTGGATGATTGGGGTTGGATAGGTGAATTATATTTTTGATGGAGGTCATACGATCTTTGCAACGTGAGTAACATTGATGCATTGTTTGATATTGTTCTTTGATTATGTTTATGGACTAAGAATTCATAATCATTATTAATGCTTCAAAGGGCCATGAGTTTCACAAATAAGATTGTGTAAATAAGGATTCATTTCAGTAAGATAGACATACAATACAATACACTTCATACATAAAATTACACATATCCATGCATCTTGCATGAAAATTGTTACTATCTTGAATAGAGATATAATAATTCAATACTCTAGTACAACTAAACTTTACTACCTTTATTTGATCTGTCCTTAGACGCTTGACTGACTTCCATATCTTGATGATGGATTGGACTGCCTCTTTCAAACTAGCATTCCTCTCATCACTGTAGTTCCAAAGTTCCTTGATGACATACCTCCCGATCGAATTGTATTCATTAAACTCCATCAAAGTTGCTGCCATGACTTTGAATACCGCATCTCTCGACCCATTCTTCAACTCTTTCATCCTTTCATCCTCCTCATTTATAACTTCCTAAGAACACCAAAAATGAAACCTAAAAATAAATCAAAACATAATGAATGAAATTGATTGGTTTCTTGATAGGCATTTTCTGATGCGACTCACTTGGTTACTTTTTAGAATGTTATAAGAAACTATTCACTACGATTGGCGTCTTTGGAGTAAAATAAAGATAAATACATTTTCATCATCTTTCTTTTACTCCAAAGACACCAATTACAGCGAACATGGTTGTTGGAAAGCCTAATAGAATCTAGAATTTAGGCTATGTTTGGGGAGAAAAAATAGCGATTTAGACAAATGAATGGACTAGGGAATAAGCAATTTTATAGATTAAGGGAATCCGAATTTATTTCAATTTGAAATTGAATGTTCATTCCTTCATTTTTTAAATGTAATATGTTAGAATCCATAATTGGATTTGAATGTTCATTCCTTCATTTTTGAAATGTAATATGTTAGAAGCCATAATTCAAATTTCATTTAAGTTATTTTCGAATATGAGTAGGTTTAGAGTATACATGGGATAAATATATTTTTAAAAAATATTAAGTGATAGGTTTTATGTGAGGTCTAGGTATGGTATGTTAGAATGTGATTTACTATAAACATGTTAGTGATTCATTGAGGTCTAGGGTGAGGGTGATGTGAAATTTGTGTTGTTGTTTGTTCTTCTTTATGGTTTTTTAGAAGTTAGGTTTAACTAATATATTATAGCACCCATTGTGTGGTTCTTTCTTAAGGGAACCAATTATGTTAAGACTTCCCCATATTTCAAATGCACTTACTAAGAAAAACGGCTATGTTGTACCCATTTCATGATTTGGATTCAATAAGTACATGTGGTGGTTATCCTTGAGGGAGATTCTAGGGGTATGAGGTCGAATATCATGGTACCTATGATGTGGTTATTTGCAGAGGGAGATAAATAATTTTTTCTCATCCTATGATTCAAATTTCAACATCTTATTAGTGAAATAATTTGAATGTTAGGGAAGAACCATGGTATAAACTTAGGGTTTGATTAGTATAATTCACTGGTATGAAATGAAGTCGATACATTTGATTATCATGGTGTCCTAGTTAGTACATAATGAATTAACTTACATGTGTATTTTGAGTGTTACTACTTTGAACATATACTCAAATATATTCATTGTATATTTTAGGGGTCTGATTAGTATTTACTTATTTATTTTTATACTCACACCCTACACATGAACCTCAATGGATATAGAGCTCTTATATTTGATATACAGGTGAGGTAAAAGGACTAGTAACATAGATTAGGGTTGGTGCATCTCAGTGGGGATGATTTGATGTTCTTATAGTAGCGTGAGGGACCTTTTATCATTTTCAAATGAGATTCAAAACTTTAAATTAATATGTGTAAATTTTAAAAAGTTTTAAGAAGACAACTTTCATCCTCACTAGCTTCATATCCTAAACAACTATTATTGCATTTTGTTGCTTGAGACTCATGCCCCATCTCTTCTATGTTGCTTGAACCAGTCTGAGCACTAGTCATCCAAAATGATTACCAGTACCCGATATGGGATGATTTTTTGTTAGATTAGTTCAAGAAACATATTTGGATGTCCACAAGATATGATGGATGAGTATCGAGCAACAAAATGAAATAATAAATATTCAGGAGATGAAGTTGATGAGGATGAAATTTTCTATAACTTTCACCGTTGGATGAATTCATAGGATACATACTATAGTGGGGTAATTATTTTCTTAAATTCAATTAACTATCTCCTTAAAAATGGATGCATTATAATCATTTGAAAAAGAGTATAAATATGGAGTTAAATAGTTCATCAAGTTTGTAATAGAGCATGCATGCAAACCTTCTCAAATAATTTCTCCATGTTTATATTGTTATTATTCAAGACAAATTAAATAATCATGAAAAAAATTTCTTCTACACATGATGATGTTACCAATCTTGAGGAAGAACAAAATATTTATGATTAAACTACAAATTATTAAGGGATCAACAACATGTTGATGAAAAAAAACAATGACGACGCAACATCACAATGTTGAATAAAATTATCAAGATAAGAAGTCGGGGTATAAAATTTGAGGTTGGTTGGAATCAACGCGACCAACCTATTGACCCCAACAAGTCAATGTTTATTAGTTATCTTGGGGTCACAATGAGGAATAATGTGTTGATTGATATTGATTCAAGGTGCCATGTACAACCTATAACAAAGTAAATCCTTTATAAAGATATAAAAATAATGTTATGACATACTTCCTCTATTTTACCAAAAAATTATATAATGAAACATTGATTTAATTTTCATTATTCCTTGAAGAGTTAGTTTATTTTAGAATATTTCCATATGAAATTTTCCTTAATGGCCACTAGAAAATAACATAGAGGATTCCAAACTCTTCTTAAGAAGTTGCATCTTAGGAATACTGAGGGGATAGTAAAGCTCCACCCACAAGTTAGTTATTCACACATTATAAAATAGGAAACATGGACTGATTTTATCAATCGTCACAATGACAAATCATTTTAGGTGAATTACAGTCGATAAAATATTATTTTTTATTATTTATTTTATCCAAATTGGTTCAAAACAAGTAATTTTTGAAACAAAAAAGTGCACTGAAAATAATGAATGTGTATCAAAACCAATGTACCCCTATCACAAAGCAAGGATGGAGTACGCTTCATTAGAGAAGAAATTGGTCTATATTTTAAATCAACAATAAAAGTTTAATTATGTGATATGAAACAAAATATGTTCCTTTATTTATATGAAGATTGATGAATCAAAATATAAATCCAATTCCATCCCACATCATGTACTATGGAAGGGGGATTTTGTAAATAAGGAGGGTAAACTAGTTGATGAAGACACAAAAATAGTATGGGAAACATGTGTAAGTATGACATGATTATAATTAATTATAATTTATAACAATATTACATAAAAATATCTATTTATGTTCATATTGTTTTACATGTTTTAGACACAAGAATTTAAAATGATCATACCGGAAGAAAAGCTACTTTCATTAGCTTTGAAGCGACCAGAACAATATGGCCACGTTAGAGGATTAGGTTTTGGAGTATCTCCTCGAAAATATTTTGAGAAGATAAAACCATATGATGATACATATAATATGGAAAGATTATTTTAGACACAAATAGACCCACTATAAGATATTATTGTTTGGACTGGTTTGGTATACCAATGTATAAGAAAAGATCCAAGTGAACCGATGATGGAACAAAGATCCATAAATAAACCAAATGATCCCACTAGCTTTGAGGCTAGTCATACCCCCAACCGAAAACCTTACCTAAGGTAATTAATTTTGTCATTAATATTTCTCCTAAATGTGAATCAAACAACTTCTGATAACTTTATTTTACTAAAATTCTGCAGGGTTTATTTGTATGTGATTTGTATCTATCAACACCCACGCACCACCTTATTGTGATGGGTATAATGTATAATATCCCAGGAGACAAGTTACACAACAATTTCCTCCCAAAATATTATATGAGAGTGGGGATTGAGGTAGCTCATAAGCTGATTACTAAGTTTCTTATTCCACTTGATGATCCAGAAGTTACAATAATCAATGATGCTATTGGAGCTTTCATAGCATAGACATTTAATCTTTTAAAGATACATGAGGTATGCATTTAACAATTTTTTTCATATGAAAATTCTAGAACGATTGATGATAAAAGTTCTAAATTGAGGAATGATATTACATATGGATAAAGCAGTGAAGAAATGGAAGGTCAGATCAAGAAAATATAGTGAATCAACCAAGAAATGAAAAAGAAATTCCGAGAGTACCTTCTCCCCGCCAGTTCTAGAGAAAAATTTATTATCATTACAAATTCATACATATACCACATTTAAATATGAAAATATGTCTTAAATTCTATATTAAAAAGAAATATATGGATCTTCCATGACAGACTTAATTGCTCTTGAGACTATAAATGAGATTCTCAAGCATGAATGGTTGGACGCCTTAATTGCGAATAAATACATAAGGTACATTTTCATAATACTTCTATCCAAATAGTGAGATAATATGTTTATTAAAGTTAATAACTATTCATATTTTATACATGTGTTTATATTACTACTATATAAAGGGAAAATTGTAGGAAGCATGATTTGAATTCATTAATACCTATATCATTTCTACATCAAAACTTACTTTGGATGATACAAGAATTCATAAGAAAAGAAATGAGTTACTAGAAGCATTTGAGAAAAAAACATTAGATGATAGAATCCTTTTTATGCCTACAATGTAGAAGTAAAACTATACACTCTAATCACATAAAATATATTTTTAATTTTTTCATTACTTGTTTTTTTTTGTTTTTTAAGCAGCACTAGATGCTGATCGCAGTCAATCTGGATACCCCAAATATTTATTTTTTGGATCCAATGCATGGATATCCAATCAACTAACCACACATGATGTGTATTGTGAATATGTAATACACTAAAATCATCATTTTATAGATAAAATTTGAATTATATGTTTCAGTCTGTGTTTTAACAAGAATTTTTTATGGTATAACTGCTGATAAATATAGGCTAAATCATGGCATGAAGTCAGTGTCTGAAGAGATAAATCTTGTAGATTACTACAAATGAAAATAATTAAGGTATATATAAAAATATTTAACTAACAAAACATTTAAACACTGTTCTTGAATATATGTTCTATGGCTGGATGATATTATTTGAGGGACACAAATAATACAGGTCATTAGGGGTGAGGACTCATAAAACTTTGAGGCACCTTCTCATGGTGTGCGCCCTTGGTAATATCCAGGAGGATATTATGAGAACGAGACCCGCCAGTAGGAAATCCACATTTCATAGTGTCATTGGATGTTCTTATCTGCGGATGTGTGTATTGGTCCTTATACTTTAAGATTATTATTAATGGGTATTACAACTCACGCACTTAGATATATTGATGAAAACTGTGACGACACACTTTTCACAGCGAGGTAGGATACGTTGTGTGCGTCACGAGTAATACTACATTAATAGATAATGTGAGAAAGTATTTGTCCCTTTTGTTCCATAATGGAAGTAGATATCTCAGGCCCTTTGATGAAATTGATATAGCCTAAATAAATCCATGGCCACGGTAAGGTATGGGTGAGTTCAATTTCCGGAAGTCAAAGAAAGAATAATCGAGCACATGGGTTGATGGTACTAGCATGCAACCCGCTTGATTGGAGATATAGAGACAAAGGGATTATATTACACGATAAGCGTTTGTAGGAGGTGACACATCATTGCGGTGTTAAATTCTTTCTCTATGGGTGTCTTGGCGTGTTGCTAGATGCTAACCTTGGACTTTAGGCAGGATCCACCTAATGACACTGATAAAGAGTCCTAGAGGGTCACACACTAAGTGTGTCCATGTATCTCAGTTAAATATTAATTTAACAAGTTAAATAAATATTATTCCTGACTGTGGTTTAATAATTATTTAAGGATGCCTGATCGTATTTGTTTCGACACTAGTTATTCGAGAGAATATATTGTGGGAGAAATAATATATATTTATTAGTGAGTAATGCAGTTACATTTATTTAAGTAATAAATAATCATTACTCAAGGTAAAATAAATATGATGGAGGAAATAAATAAAATGAAAAAATAAAAGTACACGTTGTGTATATTTATATACACACTGTGTAGTTTGTTTTTCGGGATTCGTGAGAAAATATTGTTTATTTAATTAAATGATATTAAATATAATATGTTGGGCGCATGTCAAGTAATAATGATGGTCAACTGTCATTATTAAGACATGGGGTATTACTAAGAATTAAATGAAATGATTAAATGCTTTCGGGAAATTAATTCATTTTATTATTCTAAGTATTATAATCCCAATTACATTATTCTCATAGAATTAGAGCCATTGTTGTGCACAACAGATTTGGAAATACTCTCAAGCCAAGAGAGAATTTCCTTTCCACCAAGAACGCTTTCAAGTTACGAGAGCGAGATCCTCCACCGGATCGAGGCGGTAGAAGGCGGACATCGCAAGCGAAGGTTCTTCTACGCTAGCACCCGGAGATCCCTTCGGCGACATCTAGAGATACGTGGAGCAAGTGTGGATCACCGCTAGAGGAATCCTGTACTTGGATTCTACGACTCAACGACGGATCACATGATCGTGTCCGGAGACTCCAATGAATAAATAATTCCATCGAGGTAATTATTATGAATTAATTAAATTAATTATAACCAACATATGATGATCCTATCTCAATGGTTTCGGGAATCTTCTTTTCTTTTCCGTTATTCATTCTATTCTGAATATCCGACGTTTTAAATCGTGACAGATCTTGGATTGAACATTGTTAACATTAAAATTAAAGTTGGGTAAAAACCCCACCAACATGCTTCCAGTGCGCCCGGAACCTACAGGAGGTACCTCGGATAGTTCCTAAGTAAGGGGTAGAACAGTAAAAAGAAAAGAAAGAACACGACAACTTTCAGTTTAGGTGTTAATAGGAATTCCAATCGCACCCTATATTAACTGTGTACTCCATAATTTGTGACAATTCTACACACCACTTACAAAGGAGCGGTGAGTGCAAAATTTTTTTGAGTAATAATGGGGATGAATAAAAAACGTGAGTCCAGACATAACAGTCTATTGAAAATTGATTAACAGAAGCTGATTATCCACTATTTTAATTGACACGATGTCAAAAATTAAGAACCAGATAGCAACATCTAGCATTTCGCATCATGTTTTCCAGCTCAAAATAAAAAGAAAAAGGAATAATGATTGCATACAGCTTGTCCCACAAGAATGTCGATCCCAATATCTTGTGAGGGAGAGAATGAATAGATGGAAGGATGGGTGGAGGGAGAGGGAGAGGGAGGGGGGGAAACCTGATATACTGATCTGAGTCAATGTGGAGGTATGCCACTCACATTGAAAGATTCCACGGAATCGTAGGTGGGTGATTGAAATCTCCCAGCGCCACTAAAAGAGAAGAGAGATGAAAAAATTATTAGAAACTGGAATAGAAGATCATACGCGAAGAAACCAGTAACGTACGTACCTGATGCCTGGAAGGTTCGGTTTGATGGGAAAAAAACCTAAGACTAAGACGACGACACCCACGACTTGAAGAATCACTGCCGCGATGGTCAATAAGCAACTTCCGCACGTCCGGGAAGCCATGGCATCCCTGGATGATCGCACATGCCGAAGCAAGATGAGAGACGAGATAATAATTCAGTGTGATTTGGGGGGGGGGGGTTATTTTTGAGAGACGAGACCATATGGGTGTTTAATACGTCTTAAGACCAAGAAGGAGAAAATGGTGTGACAGTTTCTAAATCTCAACGTCGGATCCCTCGCTAAAACATCATCATTTCATTTTTGACTTTGATACTGTAGGTGACTGAATCCAAGACTTAAAATATTGAAATGAATATTGAATCAATTACATACACAATAACCTTTTTAGATTTAAAGTTTTTGAGAATTAAAAAAAACCATTACATAAATAATACTCATGAATTTAGTGAGATATTTTTCCCATTATACCCAACATTTCATATTCCATATTAAGTTTTCAACATCTCACACATACTTTTAAAAACATTTCTAAACAAAAATCATTTAATTATCATTTTTCATAATTTGGGAAACTGGAAACATAATAAGGATGATCTCAAATGTTTAGTAAGATTAAACATAATCATTAACAATTAAATGTCTCTAGTGGTCATAATAATAACATAAAGGCATGGTGACGTAATCAAAGTTCATGAGCATAACACAATAATATTCATACTATCAATACCTAGATCATCAATCCTGAAACATGGAATAGATTCTTATCAAAGTCAAGAGTCATAAAAATCAATAATCACGAGCCATGTGATTTCAATATTGATCGAATGAATCATTAAAACTATAGAAATCATAAAGAAAACGTATTTGTATCTTGTAACATCATCTTCATAATTTGTTTTAAACCCGTGTCAGAAATAATCAGAGTTTAGTTAAATCTATAATAGAAATTATTTGGTAACTCCTCCCTTCTAATCTATTAAGACAAAGAACACAACTCAATACATTGGAGAGCTATAAAAGGTCTCACACTACTGGAAATTTGGGCTATATCCATAGTTCTAAACCGTGGCTATAGGACCTCAAACTGTGGCTATAGGTAATAGCCATGGTTTGATGAACCGTGGCTAAGTTTTGCGTGGCTATAGGCCTAAACCTATAGCCCCGGTTCCAAACCGTGGCTATATAACTATAGACACGGTTGAAACCGTGGCTATAGGTATAGAGCCACAGTTCTAATCGTGGCTGTATACCTAATGCCACGGTTTTAACTGTGGCTATACTAGAGGCCGGACAGGCTTTATAGCCGCGGTTGGAAACCGTGGAGTTAGGTCTATAGCCACGGTTAAAAACCGTGGCAATAAACCAATAGCCACGGTTTAAAACCGTGGCTATAGGGTGTGCACATACATAAAAAAAATACCCCCAACCCCCTGGACACCCCCTGGACACCCCCTGGACACCCCCTGGACACCCCCCTGGACACCCCCTGGACACCCCCTGACACCCCCCTGACACCCCCCTGACACCCCCCTGACACCCCCCTGGACACCCCCCTGGACACCCCCTAGACACCCCCCTGGACACCCCCTGGACACCCCCTAGACACCCCCCTGAACACCTCCTGCACCCCTCCCCTATGCCTTGCAGACCCCCCCTGCCCTCCTCCCCACTGCCTTGCAGACACCCCCCCCCGCACCAGTCCCCCCCTGCACCAGCACACCCCCCTACCCCCCACCTGCACACCCTCTCCCTGCCCCCCCACCTGCAATGCATTTCAACTTTTAACTCAGCTCACAAGAAAAAACGAATCAAAAAATAGGCAGGAAGAATATGAAAAAAAACTTATTAAAGCAGCAAGTTCACCCTTCACAATAAATTCATAGATTCTAAAACCTTTCCAAAGTAGCACATCACAACTATAAGCAACTCCAAGCCAAAGCATCCTTTGTCAAACTCATGCCCCAGTGAATCCACTTCAATATTTTTCTTCAAGGATCATCATTTAAATACCTTCATTTCCACAACCATAAAATGAAAAAATTACAAAATAAAAGACATTATGAATGGCATAAATATATGCATGATGTGACACTACTCCAATAGAAGAAAATAGATCATAATCTAATAAATCAATATATAACTTAGCCAAATTGAGTCATCTAAAACCACACAAAATTTAATTCAGTTAGCATGCTTGCAATACAAATGAAACCTACTAAATTAACTGTAAAAGTAGTTTAATTCATAAATTTTTCTTATGCAAAATTCATGATTACAATAAATCTTTATTTTTATAGTAATCCAACTAAAATATACAAATTGTTTTTAACTTCTAAATATTCAATTCATGAGGAAATATGAACTCATAATTATACTACATGATATAGAACTAAAATTTAAGAATGATATGTAAGTAAGTTAGTCTAAACCCCGGGACACCCCTCCCCCTGCCCCCCCACCTGCACACACCCCTTGGACACCCCATAAACCCCGGGACACCCCCTGGACACCCCCTGGACCCCACCCCAGGATAGACCCCCCCAGACCCTGGACACCCCTGCTAGTCCTGCCAGTCCCCCCTGCCAGTCCCCCCTACACCCTGCTAGTCCCCACCTGCTAGTCCCCCCTGCCCCCTGCTAGTCCCCCCTGCCAGCCCCCTGCTTGTCCCCCTGCCAGCCCACCCCCCTGCCCCCTGCCACCCCCCTGCCAGCCCCCCCTGCTTGTCCCCCTGCCAATCCACCCCCTGCCCCTGCCAGTCCCCCCTGCCCCCTGCCACACCCCCTGCTAGTCCCCCCTGCCAGCCCCCCCTGCTTGTCCCCCTGCCAGCCTACCCCCTTGCCCCCTGCCAGTCCCCCCCTTCCCCCTGCCACACCCCCTGCTAGTCCCCCCTGCCACCCCTTCCAGTCCCCCTGCCCCCTGCCACCCACCTGCTTGTCCCCCTGCCAGTCCCCCTGCCCCCTGCTAGTCCCCCCTGCCCCTGCTAGTCCCCCCTTCCACCCCCTGCCAGCTCCCCCCTGCCCCTTCCCCCTGCTAGTCCCCCCTGCCACCCCCTGCTTGTCCCCCTTCCAACCCACCCCCAGCCCCCTGCCAGTCCCCCCTGCCCCCTGCCACACCCCCTGCCAGTCCCCCCTGCCCCCTGCCACCCACCTGCTTGTCCCCCTGCTTGTCCCCCCCTGCCACCCCCTGCCAGTCCCCCCTGCCCCCTGCCACCCACCTGCTTGTCCCCCTGCTAGTCCCCCCTGCCCCCTACTAGTCCCCCCCTGCCCCCTGCTAGTCCCCCCTGCCACCCCCTGCCAGCCCCCCTGCCCCCTGCCCCCTGCTAGTCCTCCTGCCACCCCCCTGCTTGTCCCCCTGCCAGCCCCCCCTGCCCCCTGCCAGTCCCCCCTGCCCCCTGCCACCCCCTACTAGTCCCCCCTGCCCCCTGCTAGTCCCCCCCTGCCACCCCCTGCCAGTCCCCCCTGCTAGTCCACCTGCCATCCCCCCTGCCACCTGCCAGCCCCCCTGCCCCTGCTAGTCCCCCTGCCCCCTGCTAGGCCCCTGCCAGTCCCCTGCTAGTCCCCCTTCCCTTGATCTGATAACCAAGTTTATGTGATCTGATAACCACAACATCTTCAACACTGCCAGATTCAGGTTTAACAGGTACCAATTCACCAATTCTGACATGTTTAGCAGCATGAGATAAGGCAGGAACAGAATGAACTACATCAGATTTACAGACCATGTTTTGAACAGGATTACACCCTTCAACAATATGTTTAAATCTCAAATCTTATCTTGACCTAGGGACAACATCATAGTGTTCTTCACATTGAATGGACAACCAGAGATCAAAAATGCCCTTCTTAAAATCAAGAAAGATGAGATTATCCAGAATCTCAGTTTTTAATCCAGAAGTTAAAACATATATATCAGTATAAAATTCCAAAATTCCCCTACTATTCCCCCTGCCCCCCTAGACACCCCTCCCTCCCCCCTAGACACCCCCCATGGACCACCCCCCGGACAGACCCTAGACAAGCAGACCCCCCTTGCACCCCCCCTGGACAGCCCCCTTGCACCCCCTGGATATCCCCCTTGAACACCCCCTGCACCCCTTGCACCCCATAGACACCCCCCTTCACCCCATGCCCCCCATTGAACACCCCCCTGCACCCCACTGGACAACCCCCATGCCCCCCGGACAGCCCCCTTGCGCACCCCAACTAGACAGCCCCCTGCCCCCCCCACCTGTATCCCCCCCTGCCAGCCCCCCCCTCCTGGACCCCCCCCCCCCCCCGCACCCACCCCCAACCTGGACACCCCCCCTTTCACCGCACCTGCACCCTCCCCCCTGCCCCGCAGCACCCCCCGGACAACCCTCCCCACCTGCACCCCCCTGCCCCGCAGCACCCCCCTGCCCCGCAGCACCCCCTGCCTGGACAGCCCCCCCCCCTCCTGGACACCTCCCCCCTGCCTAGACACCTCCCCCCTACCTGGACACCTCCCCCCTGGACACACATGATCTATGAAAAATAGAAACAAGAATTAAACAATGACATTACACATCAATTCAGGATTACAATATTCTCATAGCAACAAAAATGAAATTCTGTATAGAAACGATTCAATTACATAGAATAAAATCATGAGAATAAAAAACCATATTCAAGATATACATTCCCAGGGGATATGGATTCTTGTATAAAGAACCAAACTAGTAAGTCTGAATAGATTCTAGTAGCAGCCATGATTAAAAATAGCACAAGATAACACATAACATTCTAAGTGCAGGAAAACCAAATTTGATATATTAAATGAACAAAGTGTACCACTCTTCGCTTGTATGCATGGAACTGTTCCACTAAATCAACAATAACTTCCTGCTTGAGACCCTATAGGAAAACAAAAACATTACCAGTAGATAAGGTAGAGATTTCCATTGAAAACTCAAAAATCTTTTACACGTGAATAATTCATCGGTTTCAAATTCCAGAACTTTTTATCAGAAATGCAATCACACCTGCCCCCCACTGGACACCCCTGGACACCACCCACTGGACACCCCTGGACACCACCCACTGGACACCCCTGGACACCACCACCTGGACCCCCACTGGACACCCTTAGACACCACACCTGGAAACCACCTGGACCCCCTAAACCCCAGGACACCCCCTGGACACCACCCCTGGACCCCCTCCCCCTGCTGGACAGCCCCCCCTGCTGGACAGCCCCCCCTGTTGGCCCAATGAAATTTCCTCATTACTGTCATAGCAGAATAGAGTTGTAGCATAGGGTGTAAGGTTACCTTCAGTGAAAACCTACTCATTAAGTGTCCATAATGGACCAGCTAGTGATGGTGATATCAGAACTGGATAAAAGAGAGAACTTATCCTTGTCAGGCTTATGGTGAGCTGGGAATTAGTTTTTGGGCAATGTGGATGTAAACAAAACAGTAGGGACGGTTCAAGAACTTTTCTAAATTTTGTGTGCTTTGAGGACATGAAACCCGACTTGCAAGCTGTTCTGTTCGACACCTTGGCGGTGGGTGGGGGTTATTAAATGGAGGGGCTGCTGTTGGTGGGGGGATACGAATTGTTTAGTATTGCTTTCAGCTATAGGAGCTGAATTGGATAAGGTTTCTATTAAATTTATCACAATAACGGGGTCGAATATTAGTTAATAATTAGAAGATTAGTCTACTCAAATAACTTCTTTAGGTGGATCTTTTTGGCTAGAAGGTGGTCATGGTTTCATTTGGCGGGTTGGTGCCCATTTCCTTATATTTGAATGTGTGATATCTAAGAGTGTCCAACACAAATTTGTTCTTGGTGTAGGTTCATCTTCCTATACCTGATTTTCTTGACCCTTGGAGGATCATGGGACTGAGTATTATTTCTACACAACATCAGGATCTGTTGGGAGAATAGTAGGGTGATTCAGCAATTCAAATTTGTTTTCATGAGCTTAGTGTACTATTTTTTAAGACACCCAACTATTAAACTTCTACTATTTTTATAACAATTTTCCCACTTTCCTTCATCCGAGTCAATGGTGGAAACATATAAATCACGTGGTGGTGGCAGTCCCAGCATCACATTCCTAGAATCTATCACCCTATACATGAAATTTTTTAAGAAAAAACACTCTTGAATGTTGTGTCATAGTATCCATTGGAAGAGATAATATTATGGTCAGTCATCAAGACTTGCATCATCATCCCTGTTCAGCATTGGTAGGTGAATAAAGTTATAATTCATAGTGTCTAAAAAGTATCAATAGACACGATCTTATCATAATTAGTAGATTTTCTTCCTTTTCTCCTTTAATTGATTTCTTTTGGATCACCTCTTCTAGTCGTGTCAATGAAGAGGATGTTTTTGACATCTAGGGGGACCTACACTATTCGGTGTAGGGCATGGAGTTCTTGATAGTGTAGGGGGTATATTAAGCATAACATAAGCTATTTCATCTCTTCCCACTATTTTTTCTTGGGGCTGATGGAGTTTCCCTGGACTTGAGATTAGTACTTTTCAAGGAATCCTCTATTCATTGGGAAATGGTAGAGAAATATCGTTCCCCAACTGTATACATCAACAAGATGAATTGTGTTGACATCTCGTCATGGGGATTGTTGATGCACATGGAAAAAAATAGAATGCATGTTTCCAGAACAACAGAAATTTAAGAACAACAAAATAACAAAAACAAAATGCAATAGAACAAACAAAAATAATAACTAATCCAAAACAGAATTCAAAAACAGAATGCAATAGAACAAACAAAATAATGAAAACAGAATGCATGTTTGGACACCCCCCACCCCTGCAATGAAAGATTTTTTCAAGATGATGAATAATTGCAAAGAGTTTATGTGAAAAGTGTTTGAAAATTTTGTTAAAAAAGTGATCCATGCTTTGGAGAAATTGCATAAAGTATCCATGAATGTCAGTGATGCTCAGTTGGAAGTGAAGATTAAGAAAATAAAAGAGTTTAATGACTCTTTATTTGAGAGATTCCAAATGCGAGGATCATACCCCTTCCCCCCTGCCACCCCCCTATATAGCTTCCCTTGCACCCCCTGCACATCCCCCTCCCCCTAGACAACCCCCCTGGACACCCCTACCTACCCCCTAGAAACCCCCCATGGACCCCCCCCAGACACCCATCCCTCCCCCCTAGACCCCCTGATAAGTGCAAAATTGTACAGAAATTCTACAAGCCATACTCTATTAATACTTCGTTGAAAGATGCTCTGAAAGGGAAAAATATTAATACCAAACACTATGTTAGAAAAAAATAAAAAGAAGGTTAAAAAGAGGTCACCTGGGATAACAATTCTGCTACTAGTAAATCCTAGGAAGACTTAGTAGAGGAATAAGAATCCCAAGGATGTGTTCATGCTGAAACTAGTAACTCTAATGGTGCGGAAATACTAAGTGATTTTTCTAAAGAATCCTTAATTTTCTAAGAGGCATCAGATTATATTCTCTCTTTTTCTTTAAATATGTAGTCTGAATCCCTATTTTGGAGTTTATTACCTCAGAATTATTAAAAAAAGTTGATATGGATGACAGACTTGCAGCTGGATTTTCTCAGGCTACTCTCTCTATGAAATTGTCAGAGCACACACCTTCTCAACATATAAATATCAGTATAAAAGATTTATACCCTATAATGAAAGGATTACAAACCAGGGAAGATTATTTTAGGTTGGGGATCTAGCTCACTATAAAGCAAGTTTATTTTACCAACCATTACAATAAGAGAGAGTTGAGAAGCTCCAATTAAAAAAGTGAAACTGAGAAATAACAGAAAGGGGGACTTTCCCCCATTCAGAAACAATGATGTGTATCCTCTTCTAGAATTTCCAGGGGCTAGCCAACCCTAGAACATTATGTTGCCTTAGGCTTCTTGTGAGTAAACAGAAACCTAATTTCATTGGCATCTCTGAGCTAAAATCTAATAACATCACTTATGGTTCTTTTTTTCCCAAAATGGTAATTCTTTTCTATGTTCTGTGAAAGATATCACTAGTATTGAAATAATTTTATTGGTTTTCCATCATAATGTTACTCATCCTTCCATTTTTTGAGTGGACAACCAAATTATCACTTGCACCTTCCTTAATGAGGATCAGATATCTTTTTGTTAAATGGTTTATGCTTTCTACTGTTACATCAGTTGAAGAACTCATTGGAAACACATGAATGATATTTCAAGAGTTATATTAGATCCCTCGGTTATAATGGGATATTACAATGATATTTTACATGCAGATGACAAGATTGGACATGTTTCCAATGCTACCACAATGAGATATTTCAGAGCTTGTATTGAGGAATTAAAACTTATTGAAACCAATCTGATTGGTTCCAAATACACTTGGTATAGGAGGAATCTAAATGGAAGTAGGGCCTATAGGGTTGACCGTGCCTTTGGTAATCACTCTCTTCATGGAAGTTGGAAAACCATCTCTTGTGTCACTCTAGTAAAGCACAATTCTGATCACCATCCAATTCTTACAACCTTCATTTCTAAGGGGGACAAGCTAACAATTCCCTATATGTTTAATAATTCTTGGACCATCCAATTCTTACAACCTTCAGATGCTTTCCCTGAAATTTGGAATTCACTCAACCACTCCATGATTACCTCCTTAGATATTATCCACCAAGGAAAAGAGTAAAATTAAGGATACACTACAACCACATACTGAAGTGGTTGAACCCCTTACACATGAGGAAGGATTTTCTCAATAGGTAGAAGATTTGAAATAATTGAGAAGAATCAATGAATAACTTCTCTGAGGTAGCGTTCCTGCTGGATATATTCTATAAGAAGATCCTCAACTCATACTCCCAACTTGAGCACCTTATCAAAGAGGGTTATCTACCGCAACTAGAATTAAGATGAAACATCCTATCAACATGGGGTACCAACAACCAACATAAATGAATCAAGAAATAGAAAATAGAGAGTTCCCAACATTTTTTACACAACCAAAACATGTCTAGGAGCATCATTACAGACCTCACCCTATAGGTTACACATGACATATACTAATAGGGCTGCCACATTTTACTCTACCTGCTGTTGCACCTATTCATGCTCCTTCTCAGATAGACATTCCTCAAGGGCTCATAAAAACTATTGATTCTCTAATGGATTGATTAGAATCCATAGAGGTATAGTAGGAATTGGTACAACTATAAAAAAAGCCTTACCCTAAAGGGGGTGATCTGAATTTTCCCCACTAAATTTGGGAAACACTACATTTCCAATTTTCAATGGTTTAGGGGACCCAAAGAAGAATTTTACCCATTTTGTGTCCCGTTGTGATTCCATGATGGGGACCCCTAAAAAATAAGTAGTGAAACCAAAGATCTTTATACAGAAATTATAGGGACCAAAATTTGTAGGGTACACCAGTTCATCGACTCAATCAATTACAGGGTGGGAAGATCTCTATTGGATGTTTCTGTTCCAATTCAGCTTGATTTTATAGAATAAAACCATACTAAATCTCTCAAACTACACATGGTAGGATAATGAGAGGGTTTTATATTTCATTTTGTGGTGAAAGGAGTTTACATACTCCTTAAGCCAACATTTTCCTCAAGAATATTTTTTGTTCATCTGTATATAGAATTTTCATGATGATTTTCACATACCACTCACCCCTGTTAAATATATAGGAGTGTTTTTGGATCTTGCCACAATTTCATAAATAAGGGAAGAATTCATAGCATGAACCAAGTCTAATTCCTATTTAATTCCCCCTGCTGGACACCCCTTCGCACCCCCCTGCTGGACATCCCCTCCCCCTGCCTGAACACCCCTCCCCCCTGCTGGACAGCCCCTCCCCCTGCCTGGACACCCCCCCTGCTGGACACCCCTCCCCCCTGCTGGACAGCCCTCCCCCCTGCTGGACAGCCCCTCCCCCCTGCTGGACAGCCCCTCCCCCTGCCTGGACACCCCTCCCTCCCTACTGGACAGCCCCTCCCCCTGCCTGGACACCCCTCCCCCCTGCTGGACAGCCCTCCCCCTGCTGAACAGCCCTCCCCCCTGCTGGACAGCCCTCACCCTACTGGACAACCCTCCCCCCTGCTGGACAGCCCTCCCCCCTGCCGGACAGCCCTCCCCCCTGCCGGAAAACCCCTCCCCCCGGACACCCCTCCCCCTTGCCCCCTCCCCCCCTCCACCCTGCCCCCTACACCCCTCCACCCTGCCCCCTGCCCCACTCCACCCAGCCCCCTATCATACTTCAATACATCCCGAAGATATTATCAAAAACACTTCAAGACATAAAATGACTATTTTCAACAAATATAACAAAGTACCAAAACATATGATGCAAGAACCACAAATCCAAGACCCCTCTCAAAATACATGATGTAGTATGGTAAAAAGAAATAAATGAACTTACCAACATGTTACCATCATACAAAATGGTTCCTTAAGAGTACTTTGGGTGCATCTTTCTTTTTCACCCTAAGCCTATATTTTACCTACAAGAAATAAAGAAAAAAAGATCAAAATAAATCATAAGTAATTATATAGAGAATAAATAATTGATAAGAAATATATTTGTGTTTATGTGCCTGAATACAAACATGTATCCTGCAAAAATAGTAGATGCAAGAACCACAAATCAAAGCTTACTTGAGAGGAAAATGTTTTGTTTTGAAAAGTTACTATTAGAAATTAGAGCTTCAAAAATTTCATCACCAGTTGCACCCTATCTTCATCAAACTATAAAAGGTTTATGGAAGAAAGAAGGTGATACAATCATATCGAGCACAACAATTGAGTACCGTAGAATTCAGCTCATAAAAAAGATTTTAGAATTGAAACCATAAAACTATGATTAAATTTTTATTTTATGTTTGTAAAACTACATGTGAACAAAATAATATGTTAATATCACTCTAATCAAAACCAATAACTGAGAAGTGAAGTTCACATAGATGCCCATTACCAAGAATGAATGTTCCCCCTTGCTTATCAGTTGCATGCCAACGTGCCCGCATTAGAACCAACACCAACCACCTCTTCCTATGGTAGAAATGATTAATTAGATATATGCATCAATTTGTAACAATAATGATTTTTTTTATCTAATTACAAACAAAGAATATAACTAATATATTAAAAACAAAATAAATGAAGAACATAGAGTTCAAACAATCACACAAAATGCATGAATGATACCCACTAGTTACTATATTAACAACTTCAACACATATTCATGGGTTTTAAAGTAGATGCATGTTAACATTTGAAGTTCAAAAATGTTTTTTTTAGTAAAACATTAAAATAAGCATACACACCAGAATTTCAATACACAAAGGTAGTAAAAAGGAAGCAACAACCAACAGATTTAACAAGATGATTTCAGCATACAAAATTTATTAAAAGGCAACTTCCAACCATTTATTTCAACTAAAAAAAAGAAGTGAATTTTCAAGTTTAAGTAGAAAAATCACAGAATTTAAACTATTACTCCCATGGTGTAGATGCTTTATTCATTTGAGATCATTGGAAAAAATTTCCCTTCTTTTCTTGTTGACTAAATACCTTTGGTTTCCAAAATTTCATCTCCTATAAGTGTAAACATATACATTAATTTATAAAATTTAAAGTTCAAAACAGAACAAATTTGGTGCTTTAATTTAGATATTTGGTAGTGTCTGTGGATCATGGTCAGTGAATCCTATAATGGAGATGAAATTGGATTCGATAGAGTAGATGATGGAATGGTTTCTAAAATAATTAGAACTCATGGAAATGAATATAGATGAAGTGCTACAGCCATCCGAGTAGTATCGAGTGTAGGAAAAATGATTGAAGGGGCTATCAAATAGAAGAATCGAAGAATTATTATCAAGTAAACACTGCGACAAATAGAAGAATCGAAGCACCCATCATTAACACACCTGTGCGAGGAGAGCGCGGCGCGGAGGAGGTGTCGGCGAGGAGGCGTCGGGGAGGAGGGCGTGGCAAGGAGGCGTCGGCGAGGAGGGCACGACGAGGAGGAGGGCACGGCGAGGAGGGCGCGACGAGGAGGGAGCGGCGCAGAGGAGGTGTCAGCAAGGAGGCTTCGGGGAGGAGGAGGGTGTGGCGAGGAGGAGGAATCGCGAGGGGGGGGGGGAGAAGTAGCCCGATAGGTTTGGGAAAAAAAACGGGGCTACTGCATATAGCCACGGATGAAGATATTAATGTGGAAGTATATAAGATATAGCCACGGACCTATAGAACCGTGGTTATAGTTCTGTGGCTATAGGTCAGATTTGTAGTAGTGTCACCCGTTGTATAAGCTATATCAGGCTCACCCACCACTATTTGGGTGCACCCATCGTATGAGCTATATCAGGCTCACCCGTGAGCTATAATGAGGTTTAACCCTTCGTATAAGCTGCATCGAGTTCACTTATTTCTCATATATAATGCTCAAGTATCATTTAAAGAATAAAACATTAAGAAATATTCACTTTTCAATCACAACAATAATCAATGTTGTTTCATAGCTTGATTAATCTGTGAAAAAAACGGGTTTCATTATAGTCTCATAATTCATCTAGAGAAATAATAAAGAAGATATAAATACAACATATCCCCAATAGAATATGACATTTAGAGTTGATGATGTTGATGAATGAAAATATCATTAAAAGATCATTAAAAACATTATTGGAGAAAATAACCTCTGCACTTTGAGTAACATCAAATGATGTCTTCTTAAATGAAAAATGATTTTAAAAAATCACTTGGAACATTTCTTGGGAAAAATATCGTTTCTATAATAAAAAAACTTATTTAAAATATAAAACTTTCTCAAATATTAAAGAAATTTTTTTCTTGAAAATGACCTTTAGAACTTAAAAATCAAGGTTTAAAACATTGAGTGGTCGTGATAGTGGAAAATTATGTTTGTACCGAGTACGTTAAAACAAAGATTACTTTCACATTTTCGATAAAAGTTAAAAAATGCATCGTTCAGAAAACGACGAGAATATTTATTTTAAAACATTTTGTAAAAATCCAATTATGGGTAAAAATCAATTTAAACAATCATAGTAAAATATTTTTGATTTTTTTTAGAAAACATGGATCTAAAAGGAAAAATATTTTTGACTGAAGAGAAAAATGAAGTCTAATTTTCTTAAATTTTTTTTATTTCATTTTAAATGCCAAAGAGAGGAAAATTGTAATATTAATTTAAAATTTCCTGAATAAGTAGAGGAGAAGAAAATAGATTTGGTTCAAGAAAATAAGATCATGTTATTTACTCTCGAAAAACCTTCAACAAAAACAATACTGAAAAGAAAGGAGAATGTATCATAAAGCATTTACCACTTTGGTAACTCCTCAATCGTAAGCCTCGTGAAAGAATAACATCGGATGAACTTTAAATATCATGAACATAAGGAGATTCATGATATGAAATATCAAAGGAGAAGTAGACACACCTCATAAAAGGAAGATAGATGTATAACATAACATATATCCTAAAGAAGACAATTTGAGACGAGCAATCCTTACAATGATCATAACATTGAAGTGAAAATTAATCAATGAATCGATTATGTGTATCTGATGTAAATCCACATAAAAAATGGAAATAGAACATAAGATAATAAAAAATCATTACACACACTACTACAAAACAGTCCTTCAACAGCGCTAGAAAAAGCACTGATAAAGGTTGCGTTTATCAGAACTAAAATAACGCTAATAAAAGTTACCTTTTATCAATGCTAAAAAATGCTAATAAGGGTTCAAAATAAAATGAAATAATTAATCAAAGGAAAATTAAAAAAATATTAAAATTTTTATTAATTAAATAATTATTGATAAAAATGAATAAATCATATATAAAAATTATAAAAATTAATAAATAGTATATATTAAATATGCAGATATGTAAAATGAATAAAATGAAATAAACAAATAAAAATTAAGACAGTAAATTAAGAAAAATATTAAAAAAATTATTAATTAAATATTTATTGATAAAAATGAATAAATTTAATATATATATATATATATATATATTATAAATATTAATGAATAGTATATATTAAATATAAATATATAAAATAAATAAATTGTATTAATTAAACAAAATAATTAAAACTGAATAAATTACAAAATTATTTAAAAATTTATTAGTGAAACAATTATCAATAAAAATGAATAAGTATAATATATATATATATATATTAATTATAAATAGTAATAAATAATATATATTAAATATAAATATATAGAAAATGAATAAAATATAATAATTTAGTGTGATTTTGGAGGTTTATTTTTGCGAGACGGGACCGTATGGGCGTTTAATACGTGTTAAGGAACAATAAGGAGACAATGGTGCGACAATTTCAAACTTGCAACTTTGAATCCCTCGCTAAAACCGTCATCATTTCATTTTTGAATTTGATACTATTGAAGGTGACTCAATTTTCATCATCCAAGACTCACAACGTCAAAATGAATATTGAATCACTTACATACCCAATAACCCTTTAGATTTGATGTTTTAGAGAATTAGAACAAACTATTACATAAACAATACTCATGAATTCAGTGGGGTATTTTTCCCACTATACCCAACTTTTCATATTCCATATTAAGTTCTCAACACCTTACACAAACTTCATCACGTTAGAAACCTTTTTAGACACAAATCATTAAATTATCATTTTTTATAATGCGGGGAAATGGAAACATAAGAAAGAAGATCTCAAATGTTCAGTAAGGTTAAACATAAGCACTAACAATTAAATGTCATCACAGAGCATAGAAATAACACAAGGGTGTGATGAAATAATCAAAGTGCATGAGCATAACACAAGAACATTCATACTATCAATACCTAGATTATCAATCATGAAACATGGCATAAAGACTTATCAAAGTCAAGAGTCATAAAAATCAATAATCATGAGCCATGTGATTTCAATCTTGATCAAATGAATTATCAAAACTATAGAAAGCATAAAGAAAACATATTTTTATCTTGTAACATCATCTTCGTAACCCGTTTTAAACCCGTGTTAGAAATAACTGAAGTCTAGTTGAATATATAAGAGAAAATCTCTAGTAACTCCTCCCTTCTAATTTGTTAAGTCAAAGAATTATACTCAATGCAATGGAGAGCTATAATGGGGATCACCGGTCATATAAGCTATATCAGGATCAACCGTCGCTATCTGGGAGCACCCATCATATAAGCTGTATTGAGCTCACCCATGAGCTATAATGGGGTTCAACCTTTCATATAAGATGTATCAAGTTAACTAATTTCTCATATATAATTCTCAATTACCATTTCAAGAATAAAACATTAAAAAACATTCACTTTTCAATCATAGCAATAATCAAAGTTCTTTCATTGCTTGATTAATCTGTAGAAAAGAAACGAGTTCCATGATAGTCTCATAATTCATCTAGAGAAAGAATAAAGATGATATAAATACAACATATCACCAATAGAATGTAACATCAAGAGTTTTTGATGTTGATGAATGAAAATATCATTAAAAGACCATTAAAAAAATTCTTGGAGAAAATAACCTATGTACTTTTAGTAACATCAAATGAGGTCGTCTAAAAAGAAAAATGATTTTAAAAAATCACTTGGAACATTTCTTGGGGAAAATACTGTTTCCATTTTAAAAATGATTATTTAAAATCTAAAACTTTATCAAATATTAAAGAAACCATTTTCTTGAAAATAACCATTAAAAATTAAAAAGGAAACTTTAAAACATTGAGTGGTCATGACAGTGGAAAATTATGTTTGTACCGAGTACGTTAAAACAAAGATTCCTTTCACATTTTTGATAAAAGTTAAAAAGTGTCTCCTTTAGAAAATGACGTGATTGTTTCTTTTAAAAAAATTTGTAAAAATAAAATTATGGGTAAAAATAACTTTAAACAATCATAGTAAAACATTTTTGAATACATTTTTAGAAAGCATGGATCTGGAAGGAAAAATATTTTTGACCGAAGAGAGAAATAAAGTCAAATTTTCTTAAAAAAATTTTCTTAAATCATTTTAAATTCCAAAGAGAGGAAAATTGAACTATTAATTTAAAATTTCATGAATAATTAAAGGAGAATAAAATATATTTGTTTCAAGAAAGTAAGATCATATTATTTCCTCTCAGTGAACCTTTAACAAAAACAATACCGAAAAGAAAGGAGAATGTATCATAAAGCCTCTGCCACTTTCGTAACTCCTTGATCGTAAGCCTCATAAAAGAATAACATCTGATGAACTTTAAATATCACAAACATAAAGAGATTCATGATATAACATATCAAATGGGAAGTAGATACACCTCATAAAGAAAGATAGATGTATAACATAACATATATCTTAAAGAAGACAATTTGAGATGAGCAATCCTTACAATGATCATAACGTTGAAGTGAAAATTAATCAGTGAATTGATTATGTGTATCGTATGTAAATCTGCATAACAAATGGAAATACAACATAAGACAGTCAAAAGTCATTACACACACTACTACAAAATAGACCTTCAACAACGTTAGAAAAAAGAGATCATAAAAGCCACGTTTATCAGCATTAAAAAGAGTGCTGATAAAGGTTACCTTTTATTAGTGCTAAAAAACATTGATAAAGGTCCAAAATAAAATGAAATAATTATCAAATAAAATTAAAAAAAGTAAATTTTTTTATTAATTAAATAATTATTGATAAAAATGAATAAAATGAATATACATATATTTAAATTATAAAAATTAATAAATAATATATATTAAACATGCAGATGTGTAAAATGAATAAAATGAAATAAAAAAATTAAAATAAAAAAAGAGTAAATTAAGAAAAATATTAAACATTTTATTAATTAAATATTTATTGATAAAAATGAATAAATTTAATATACAAATATATAGATTATAAATATTAATAAATAGTATATATTAAATATAGACATATAAAATGAATAAATTTTACTAATTAAGAAAAACAATTAAAAATGAATAAATTACAAAACTATTTAAAAATTTATCAATGAAACAATTATCAATAAAAATGAAAACATATAATATATATATTAATTATAATATTAATAAATAATATATATTAAATATAAATATATATAAAATTAATAAAATGTAATAATTAAAAATATATTAATGTCTTATTCATTTTTAATGTTGTTTGTTTTTTCAATTTAACATATATCAAACGTGTGTTACATTAATTTCACATACATATATGAAATTAATG
Organism: Viscum album; assembly: GCA_963277665.1. Taxonomy (NCBI): domain Eukaryota; kingdom Viridiplantae; phylum Streptophyta; class Magnoliopsida; order Santalales; family Viscaceae; genus Viscum; species Viscum album. The sequence continues at coordinate 1,574,184,877 of OY728148.1, read as the reverse complement.
AATTTTTATATACAACACACACACACACACAAATATTTACGCAATTAATGAAATCTTATATAAAAACACATGCACCTAATATTTATGTAATTTATTCAAATTTTAGTATATTTTATAATTTCATTATAACATGATACATTTAATATATTATGTTTTTAATCAATCAATTTTATTTATTTAATTTTAATATCATTACAGTTAGGTATTATTTATTCATTATTAATATTTTTTATTTTTTATTTTATTTTTGAATTTAATCATTCTCTATTATTTATATATATATATTTATTTATTATGCTTTTGTATTTTCAATATGCATTCATCTTTACTTCAATAAATATATCCATATTTTTTAATAATTTATATTTATTGAATAAAACTTATCTATTTTTTAATATTTTTAAAGTGCAGTCATTTTTAATTATTCAATTTTACTAATTTTTAAAATGCATGTATTTAAGATTATATATTCATTAATAATGTTAAAAGCATATTTGTAAATAAATATTTATAAATAAATATACTTATAGATGTATGTTTACTATATTTATAAATTTATATATTTATAATTCTTATAAATAAATAAATATTATTTAAAAAAAGTATTTATATAATTATAAATAAATAATTATATATATTTAAATAATTATAAATAAATAATTATATATATTTAAATAATTATAAAATTATAATAAATATATTTAAATAATGAATATACTATATTTAAACTTATAATATATATATATATAAGTATTATTCATATATTTATAAATAAATAATTATATATTTAAATAATTGTAAAATTATAATATATATATTTAAATAATGAATATATTTATATTTATATATATTTATTATATATATATATATAATTATATAAATATATATAATGATATAAATATATTTATAATTATAAAATTATAATAAATATATTTAAATAATGAATATACTATATATAAAAATATAAGAATATTGATTTTTTAAAAGTATTTCTCATATATCTTTAAATAAATAATTATATATTTAAATAATTATAAAATTATAATGAATATATTTAAATAATGAATATATTTATATTTATATATATTTATTAAATATATATATATTTATATAATTATATAAATATATATAATGATATAAATATATTTATAATTATAAAATTATAATAAATATATTTAAATAATGAATATACTATATATATATAAATATATAAATATTATTTTTTAAGTATTATTCATATATTTATAAATAAATAATTATATATTTAAATAATGATAAAATTATAATTAAAATATTTAAATAATGAATATATTTATATTTATATATATAATATATATATATATAATTATATAATTATATATAATTATATAAATATATTTATAATTATAAAATTATAATAAATATATTTAAATAATGAATATATTTATATATATTTACTAAATATATATAATTATATAAATATATATATAATGATATAAATATATTTATAATTATAAATAAATAAATAATTATAAATATACTTATAAATGTATATTTACTGTATTTATAAAATTATATATTTATAATTATCAATAAAAAAATATAATTTTTTTAAAAAAGTATTAATGTAATTATAAATAAATAAATATAATTTTAAATAATTATAAAACTATAATAAAAAAATATATAATTATATAAATATGTTTACATTTTTTTATAATTATAATTATAAATCCTTTATCAACGCTTTTTTAGTGCTGATAAAAGTTTCCCCAATATATTTAAAAGAATGCCAACCGCGACTCATTCAGTCGTGATTCTCAAGCTCTCACGGAACTCCCCTACTGCCTGCGCTGCTCCTCTACGTTCTCTCAGGCGAATCAAGGCTAGAATCCAAGGTATGTGATTTTCTCCTTTTCCTCTCTTGTTTGATTTTTTGGGTCCTGTGGTTTGCGTTTTTGCACTTTTCTTAACAATAAAGAACCCTGCATGCCATCTCTCTCTCTCTCTCTCTCACTTACCTATACCTACCCAATGTCAAGCGTACGCTACAAACTCATTCCAGCTTTATATGAGACCATTGCGAACTGCATCTTCATCCACTGTTGCAACAGATGATGATTTTCTTGATGTTTTCGTTATATTATTTCTTGTTACCTTTTAGATAGTGTATATTGTCATTGTTTGAATCTAGTTTCCACAGTATGACATGCACATGAAGATGAAAAAAAGTTTAAAACAATAAGAAGAATCATGAATATATGTGTATCTATTGAGAAAATCATCTTCATAAAATTTAATAGAATGATAAGTGCATATTTTTTTCTTAATTAATATTGGATGATTGGGGTTGAATAGGTGAATTATATTTTTGATGGAGGTCATACGATCTTTGCAACGTGAGTAACATTGATGCATTGTTTGATATTGTTCTTTGATTATGTTTATGGACTAAGAATTCATAATCATTATTAATGCTACAAAGGGCCACGAGTTTCATAAATAAGATTGTGTAAATAAGGATTCATTTTAGTAAGATAGACATTAAATATAATACACTTCATACATAAAATTACACATATGCATGCATCTTGCATGAAAATTGTTACTATCTTGAATAGAGATATAATACTTCAATACTCTAGTACAACTAAACTTCACTACCTTTATTTAATCCATCCTTAGACGCTTGACTGACTTCCATATCTTGATGATGGATTGGACTGCCTCTTTCAAACTAGCATTCCTCTCATCACTATAGTTCCAAAGTTCCTTAATGACATACCTCCCGATAGAATTGTATTCATTAATATCCATCAAAGTCGCTGCCATGACTTTGAATACCGCATCTCTAGACCCATTCTTCAACTATTTCAGCCTTTCATCCTCCTCATTTATAACTTCCTAAGAACACCAAAAATGAAACCTAAAAATAAATCAAAACATAATGAATGGAATTGATTGGTTTCTTGATAGGCATTTTCTGATGCGACTCACTTGGTTACTTTTTAGAATGTTATAAGAAACTGTTCACTGCGATTGGCGTCTTTGGAGTAAAAGAAAGATAAATACATTTTCATCATCTTTCTTTTACTCCAAAGACACCAATTACAGTGAACATGGTTGTTGGAAAGGATAATAGAATCTAGAATTTAGGCTATGTTTGGGGAGAAAAAATAGCGATTTAGACAAATGAATGGACTAGGGAATAACAAATTTTATAGATTAAGGGAATCAGAATTTATTTCAATTTGGAATTGAATGTTCATTCCTTCATTTTTTAAATGTAATATGTTAGAATCCATAATTGGATTTGAATGTTCATTCCTTCATTTTTGAAATGTAATATGTTAGAAGCCATAATTCAAATTTCATTTAAGTTATTTTCGAATATGAGTAGGTTTAGAGTATACATGGGATAAATATATTTTTAAAAAATAATAAGTGATAGGTTTTATGTGAGGTCTAGGTATGGTATGTTAGAATGTGAGTTACTATAAACATGTTAGTGATTCATTGAGGTCTAGGGTGAGGGTGATGTGAAATTTGTGTTGTTTTTTGTTCTTATTTATGGTTTTTTAGAAGTTAGGTTTAACTAATGTATTGTAGCACCCATTGTGTGGTTCTTTCCTAAGGGAACCAATTATGTTAAGACTTCCCCATATTTCAAATACACTTACTAAGAAAAACGGCTATGTTATACCCATTTCATGATTTGGATGCAATAAGTACATGTAGTGGTTATCCTTGAGGGATATTCTAGGGGTATGAGGTCGAATATCGTGGTACCTATGATGTGGTTATTTCCAGAGGGAGATAAATAATTTTTTCTCATCCTATGATTCAAATTTCAACATCTTATTAGTGAAATAATTTGAATGTTAGGGAAGAACCATGGTATAAACTTAGGGTTTGATTATTATAATTCACTGGTATGAAATGAAGTCGATACATTTGATTATCATGGTGTCCTAGTTAGTACATAATGAATTGACTTACATGTGTATTTTGAGTGTTACTACTTTGAACATATACTCAAATATATTCATTGTATATTTTAGGGGTCTGATTAGTATTTACTTATTTATTTTTATACTCACACCCTACACATGAACCTCAATGGATATAGAGCTCTTATATTTGATATACAGGTGAGGTAAAAGGACTAGTAACATAGATTAGGGTTGGTGCATCTCAGTGGGGATGATTTGATGTTCTTATAGTAGCGAGAGGGACCTTTTATCATTTTCAAATGAGATTCAAAATTTTAAATTAATATGTGTAAATTTTAAAAAGTTTTAAGAAGACAACTTTCATACTCACTAGCTTCATATCCTAAACAACTGTTATTGCATTTTGTTACTTGAGACTCATGCCCCATCTCTTCTATGTTGCTTGAACCAGTCTGAGCACTAGTCATCCAAAATGATTACCAGTACCCGATATGGGATTATTTTTTGTTATATTAGTTCAAGAAACATATGTGGATGTCCACAAGAGATGAGGGATGAGTATCGAGCAACAAAATGAAATAATAAATATTCAGGAGATGAAGCTGATGAGGATGAAATTTTCTATAACTTTCACCGTTGGATGAATTCATAGGATACATACTATAGTGGGGTAATTCTTTTCTTAAATTCAATTAACTATCTCCTTCAAAATGGATGCATTCTAATCATTTGAAAAAAGAGTATAAATATGGAGTTAAATAGTTCATCAAGTTTGTAATAGAGCATGCATGCAAACCTTCTCAAATAATTTCTCCATGTTTATATTGTTATTATTCAAGACAAATTAAATAATCATGAAAAAAATTTCTTCTACACATGATGATGTTACCAATCTTGAGGAAGAACAAAATATTTATGATTAAACTACAAATTATTAAGGGATCAACAACATGTTGATGAAAAAAACAATGAAGACGCAACATCACAATGTTGAATAAAATTATCAAGATAAGAAGTCGGGGTATAAAATTTGAGGTTGGTTGGAATCAACGCGACCAACCTATTGAACCCAACAAGTCAATGTTTATTAGTTATCTTGGGGTCACAATGAGGAATAATGTGTCGATTGATATTGATTCATGGCGCCATGTCCAACCTATAACAAAGGAAATCCTTTAGAAAGATATAAAAATAATTTTATGACATACTTCCTCTATTTTACCGAAAAATTATATAATGAAACATTGATTTAATTTTCATTATTCCTTGAAGAGTTAGTTTATTTTAGAATATTTCCATATGAAATTTTCCTTAATGGCCACTATAAAATAACATAGAGGATTCCAAACTCTTCTTAAGAAGTTGCATCTTAGGAATACTGATTGGATAGTTAAGCTCCACCCACAAGTTAGTTATGCACACATTATAAAATAGGAAACATGGACTGATTTCATCAATCGTCACAATGACAAATCATTTCAGGTGAATTACAGTCGATAATATATTATTTTTTATTATTTATTTTATCCAAATTGGTTCAAAACAAGTAATTTATGAAACAAAAAAAGTGCACTGAAAATAATGAATGTGTATCAAAACCAATGTACCCCTATCACAAAGCAAGGATGGAGTACGCTTCATTAGAGAAGAAATTGGTCTATATTTTAAATCAACAATAAAAGTTTAATTATGTGATATGAAACAATATATGTTCATTTATTTATATGCAGATTGATGAATCAAAATATAAGTCCAATTCCATCCCACATCATGTACTATGGAAGGTGGATTTTGTAAATAAGGAGGGTAAACTAGTTGATGAAGACACAAAAATAGTATGGGAAACATGTGTAAGTATGACATAATTATAATTAATTATAATTTATAACAATATTACATAAAAATATCTATTTATGTTCATATTGTTTTACATGTTTTAGACACAAGAATTGAAAATGATCATACTGGAAGAAAAGCTACTTTCATTAGCTTTGAAGTGACCAGAACAATATGGCCACGTTAGAGGATTAGGTTTTGGAGTATCTCATCGAACATATTTTGAGAAGATAAAACCATATGAAGATATATATAATATGGAAATATTATTTCAGACACAAATAGACCCACTATAAGATATTATTGTTTGGGCTGGTTTGGTATACCAATGTATAAGAAAAGATCCAAGTGAACCGATGATGGAACAAAGATCCATAAATGAACCAAATGATCCCACTATCTTTGAGGCTAGTCATACCCCCAACCGAAAACCTTACCTAAGGTAATTAATTTTGTCATTAATATTTCTCCTAAATGTGAATCAAACAATTTCTGATAACTTTATTTTACTAAAATTCTGCAGGGTTTAGTTATATGTGATTTGTATCTATCAACACCCACGCACCCCCTTATTGTGATGGGTATAATGTATAATATCCCAGGAGACAAGTTACACAACAATTTCCTCCCAAAATATTAGATGAGAGTGGGGATTGAGGTAGCTCATAAGCTGATTACTAAGTTTCTTATTCCACTTGATGATCCAGAAGTTACAACAATCAATGATGCTATTGGAGCTTTCATAGCATAGACATTTAATCTTTTAAAGATACATGAGGTATGCATTTAAAAAAAAATTTCATATGAAAATTCTAGAACGATTGATGATAAAAGTTCCAAAGTGAGGTATGATATTACAGATGGATAAAGCGGTGAAGAAATGGAAGGTCAGATCAAGAAAATCTAGTGAATCAACCAAGAAATGAAAAATAAATTCTGAGAGTACCTTCTCCCCGCTAGTTCTAGAGAAAAATTTATTATAATTACAAATTCATACAGAGACCACATTTAAATATGAAAATATGTCTTACATTCTATATTAAAAAGAAATATATGGATATTCCATGAGAGACTTAATTTCTCTCGAGACTATAAATGAGATTCTCAAGCATGAATGGTTGGACGCCTTAATTGCGAATAAATACATAAGGTACATTTTCATAATACTTCTATCCAAATAGTGAGATAATATGTTTATTAAAGTTAATAACTATTCACATTTTATACATGTGTTTATATTACTACTATATAAAGGGAAAATTGAAGGAAGCATGATTTGAATTCATTAATACCTATATCATTTCTACATCAAAACTTACTTTGGATGATACAATAATTCATAATAAAAGAAATGAGTTACTAGAAGCATTTGATAAAAAAACATTAGACGATAGAATCCTTTTGATGCCTACAATGTAGAAGTAAAACTATACACTCTAATCACATAAAATATATTTTTAATTTTTGCATTACTTATTTTTTTTTGTTTTTTAGGCAGCACTAGATGCTGATCGAAGTCAATCTGGATACCCCAAATAGTTATTTTTTGGATCCAATGCATGGATATCCAATCAACTAACCACACATGATGTGTATTGTGAATATGTAATACACTAAAATCATCATTTTATAGATAAAATTTGAATTATTTGTTTCAGTCTGTGTTTTAACAAGAATTTTTTATGGTATAACTGCTAATAAATATAGGCTAAATCATGGCATGAAGTCAGTGTCTGAAGAGATAAATCTTGTGGATTACTACAAATGAAAATAATTAAGGTATATATAAAAATATTTAACTAACAAAACATATAAACACTGTTCTTGAATATTTGTTCTATGGCTGGATGATATTATTTGAGGGACACAAATAATACAGGTCATTAGGGGTGAGGACTCATAAAACTTTGAGGCACCTTCTCATAGTGTGCGCCCTTGGTAATATCCAGGATGATATTATGAGAACGAGACCCGCCAGTAGGAAATCCACATTTCATAGTGTCATTGGATGTTCCTATCTACGAACGTGTGTATTGGTCCTTAGACTTTAAGATTATTATTAATGGGTATTACAACTCACGCACTTAGATATATTGACGAAAATTGTGACGAAACACTGTTCGCAGCGAGGTAGGATACGTTGTGTGCGTCACGAGTAATACTGCATTAATAGATAATGCGAGAAAGGATTTGTCCCTTTTGTTCCATAACGGAAGTAGATATCTCAAGCCCTTTGATGAAATTGATATAGCCTAAATAAATCCATGGCCATGGTAAGGTATGGGCGAGTTCAATTTCAGGAAGTCAAAGAAAGAATAATCAAGCACATGGGTTGATGGCATTAGAATGCAACCCGCTTGATTGGAGATATAGAGACAAAGGGATTATATTACACGGTAAGCGTTTGTAGGAGGTGACACATCATTGCGGCGTCAAATTATTTCTCTATGGGTGCCTTGGCGTGTTGCTAGATGCTAACCTTGGACTTTAGGCAGGCTCCGCCTAATGCCACTGATAAAGAGGCCTAGAGGGTCACACACTAAGCGTGTCCGTGTATATCAGTTAAATATTAATTTAACAAGTTCAATAAATATTATTCCTAACTGTGGTTTAATAATTATTTAAGGATGCCTGATCGCATTTTTTTCGACACTAGTTATTAGAGAGAATATATTGTGGGCGAAATAATATATATTTATTAGCGATTAATGCAGTTACATTTATTTAAGAAATAAATAATCATTACTCAAGGTCTAATAAATATGGTGGAGGAAATATATAAAATGAAAAAAATAAAAGTACACACTGTGTATATTTATATACACACTGTGTAGTTTGTTTTTCAGGATTTGTGAGAAAATATTGTTTATTTAATTAAATGATATTAAATATAATACGTTGGGAGCATGTCAAGTAATAATGATGGTCAACTGTCATTATTAAGACATGGGGTATTACTAAGAATTAAATGAAATGATTAAATGCTTTCGGGAAATTAATTCATTTTATTATTCTAAGTATTATAATCTCAATTACATTATTCTCATAGAATTAGAGCCATTGTTGTTCACAACAGATTTGGAAATACTCTCAAGCCAAGAGAGAATTTCCTTTCCACCAAGAATGCTTTCAAGTTATGAGAGTGAGATCCTCCACCGGATCAAGGCGGTAGAAGACGGACATCGCAAGCAAAGGTTCTTCTACTTTAGCACCCAGAGATCCCTTCGGTGACATCCAGAGATACGTGGAGCAAGTGTGGATCACCGCTAGAGGAATCCTGTAGTTGGATTCTACGACGCAATGACGGATCACATGATCGTGACCGGAGACTCCAACGAAGAAATAATTCAATCGAGGTAATTATTATGAATTAGTTAAATTAATTATAACCAACATATGATGATCCTATATCAATGGTTCTGGGAATATTCTTTTCTTTTCCGTTCTTCATTCTATTCTGAAGATCCGACATTTTAAATCGTGACGGATCTCGGATTGAACGTTGTTAACATTAAAATTAAAGTTGGGTAAAAACCCCACCAATGCGCTTCCGCTGCACCCGGAACCTACAGGAGGTACCTTGGATAGTTCCTGAGTAAGGGGTAGAATAGTAAAAAGAAAAGAAAGAACACGACAACTTTAAGTTTAGGTGTTCATAGGAATTCCAATCACACCCTATATTAACTGTGTACTCCAGAATTTGTTACAATTCTACACACCACTGACAAAGGAGCGGTGAGCGCAAAAATGTTTTGCATAATAATGGGGATGAATAAAAAACGTGAGTCCATACATAACAGTCTATTGAAAATTGATTAACAGAATCTGATTATCCACTATTTTTAATTGACACGATGTGAAAAATTAAGAACCAGATAGAAACATCTAGCATTTCACATCATGTTTTCTAGCTCAAAAGAAAAAGAAAAAGGAAGAATGCTTGCATACAACTTGTCCCACAAGAATGTCGATCCCAATCTCTTTTGAGGGAGAAACAAAAGAGATGGAAGGATGGGTGGAGGGAGAGGGAGAGGGAGGGGGGGGGGAACCTGATATACTGATCTGAGTCAATGTGGAGGTATGCCACTCGCATTGAAAGATTCCACGGAATCGTAAGTGGGTGATTGAAATCTCTCAGCGCCACTAAAAGAGAAGAGAGATGAAAAAATTATTAGAAACTTGAATAGAAGATCATACGCGAAGAAACCAGTAACGTACATACCTGACGCCTGGCGGGTTCGGTTTGATGGGAAAAAAACCTAAGACTAAGATGACGACACCCATGACTTGAAGAATCACTGCTGCGATGGTCAATAAGCAACTTCCACACGTCTGGGAAGCCATGGCGTCCCTGGCTGATCGCACATACAGAAGCAAGAGGAGAGACGAGATAATAATTCAGTGTGATTTGGGGGGGTTTATTTTTGAGAGACGGGACCGTATGGGTGTTTAATACGTCTTAAGACCAAGAAGGAGAAAATGGTGTGACAATTTCTAACTCTCAACGTCGGATCCCTCGCTAAAACATCATCATTTCATTTTTGACTTTGATACTGTAGGTGACTGAATCCAAGACTTAAAATATTGAAATGAATATTGAATCAATTACATACACAATAACCTTTTTAGATTTAAAGTTTTTGAGAATTAAAAAAAACCATTACATAAATAATACTCATGAATTTAGTGAGATATTTTTCCCATTATACCCAACATTTCATATTCCATATTAAGTTTTCAACATCTCACACATAATTTTAAAAAAATTTCTAAACAAAAATCATTTAATTATCATTTTTCATAATTTGGGAAACTGGAAATATAATAAGGATGATCTCAAATGTTTAGTAAGATTAAACATAATCATTAACAATTAAATCTCTCCAGTGGTCATAATAATAACATAAGGGCATGGTGACGTAATCAAAGTTCATGAGCATAACACAATAATATTCATACTATCAATACCTAGATCATCAATCGTGAAACATGGAATATATTCTTATCAAAGTCAAGAGTCATGAAAATCAATAATCACAAGCCATGTGATTTCAATCTTGATCAAATGAATCATTAAAACTATAGAAATCATAAAGAAAACGTATTTGTATCTTGTAACATCATCTTCATAATTTGTTTTAAACTCGTGTCAGAAATAATCAGAGTTTAGTTAAATCTATAATAGAAATTATTTGTTAACTCCTCCCATATAATCTATTAAGACAAATAACACAACTCAATACATTGGAGAGATATAACGGGTGTCACCCGTCGTATAAGATATATCAGGCTCACCCACCACTATTTGGGTGCACCCATCGTATGAGCTATATCACGCTCACCCGTGAGCTATAATGAGTTTTAACCCTTCTTATAAGCTGTATCGAGTTCACTTATTTCTCATATATAATGCTCAAGTATCATTTAAAGAATAAAACATTAAGAAATATTCACTTTTCAATCACAACAATAATCAATGTTGTTTCATAGCTTGATTAATCTGTGAAAAAAAAACGGGTTTCATGATAGTCTCATAATTCATCTAGAGAAAGAATAAAGAAGATATAAATACAAAATATCCCCAATAGAATATAACATCAAGAGTTGATGATATTGATGAATGAAAATATCATTAAAAGAGCATTAAAATCATTATTGGAGAAAATAACCTCTGCACTTTGAGTAACATCAAATGACATCGTCTTAAATGAAAAATGATTTTAAAAAATCACTTGGAACATTTCTTGGGAAAAATATCGTTTCTATATTAAAAAAAATTATTTAAAATATAAAACTTTCTCAAATATTAGAGAAAACATTTTCTTGAAAATGACCTTTAGAACTTAAAAATCAAGGTTTAAAACATTGAGTGGTCGTGACAGTGGAAAATTATGTTTGTACCGAGTACGTTAAGACAAAGATTACTTTCACATTTTTGATAAAAGTTAAAAAATGTCTCGTTCAGAAAACGACGAGAATATTTATTTTAAATTTTTTTGTAAAAATCCAATTATGGGTAAAAATCAATTTAAACAATCATAGTAAAATATTTTTGATTTTTTTTAGAAAACATGGATCTGAAAGGAAAAATATTTTTGACTGAAGAGAAAAATAAAGTTTAATTTTCTTAAAAACATTTTCTTATTTCATTTTAAATTACAAAGAGAGGAAAATTTTAATATTAATTTAAAATTTCCTGAATAAGTAGAGGAGGAGAAAATGGATTTGGTTTAAGAAAATAAGATCATGTTATTTCCTCTCGAAAAACCTTCGACAAAAACAATACTGAAAAGAAAGGAGAATGTATCATAAAGCCTTAACCACTTTGGTAACTCCTCAATCGTAAGCCTCGTGAAAGAATAACATCAGATGAACTTTAAATATCATGAACATAAGGAGATCCATGATATGAAATATCAAAGGAGAAGTAGACACACCTCATAAAAGGAAGATAGATGTATAACATAACATATATCCTAAAGAAGACAATTTGAGACGAGCAATCCTTACAATGATCATAACATTGAAGTGAAAATTAAACAATGAATCGATTATGTGTATCAGATGTAAATCCACATAAAAAATGGAAATAGAACATAAGATAATAAAAAATCATTACACACACTACTACAAAACAGTCCTTCAACAGCGCTAGAAAAAAGCGCTAATAAAGGTTGCGTTTATCAGAACTAAAAAAACGCTAATAAAAGTTACCTTTTATCAATGCTAAAAAATACTAATAAGGGTTCAAAATAAAATAAAATAATTAATCAAAGGAAAATTAAAAAAATATTAAATTTTTTATTAATTAAATAATTATTGATAAAAATGAATAAATTATATATAAAAATTATAAAAATTAATAAATAGTATATATTAAAAATGCAGATATGTAAAATGAATAAAATGAAATAAAAAAATAAAAATTAAGACAATAAATTAAGAAAAATATTAAAAAAATTATTAATTAAATAGCTATTGAGAAAAATGAATAAATTTAATATATATATATATATTTTAAATATTAATGAATAGTATATATTAAATATAGATATATAAAATAAATAAATTGTATTAATTAAACAAAATAATTAAATCTGAATAAATTACAAAATTATTTAAAAATTTATTAATGAAACAATTATCAATAAAAACGAATAAGTATAATATACATATATATATTAATTATAAATAGTAATAAATAATATATATTAAATATAAATATATAGAAAATGAAAAAAATATAATAATTTAGTGTGATTTTGGAGGTTTATTTTTGCGAGACGGGACCGTATGGGCGTTTAATACGTGTTAAGGAACAATAAGAAGACAATGTTGTGACAATTTCAAAATTGCACCTTTAAATCCCTCGCTAAAACCTTTATCATTTCATTTTGGACTTTGATACCGTTGAAGGTGACTCAATTTTCATCATCCAAGACTCACAAAATCGAAATGCATATTGAATCACTTACATACCCAATAACCCTTTAGATTTGAAGTTTTAGAGAATTAGAACAAACTATTACATAAATAATACTCATGAATTCAGTGGGGTATTTTTCCCACTATACCCAACTTTTCATATTCCATATTAAGTTCTCAACACCTCAAACAAACTTCATCACGTTAGAAACCTTTTTAGATACAAATCATTTAATTATCATTTTTTATAATGCGGGGAAATGGAAACATAATAAAGACGATATCAAATGTTCAGTAAGGTTAAACATAAGCACTAACAATTAAATGTCATCACAGAGCATAGAAATAACACAAGGGTGTGATGAAATAATCAAAGTGCATGAGCATAACACAAGAACATTCATACTATCAATACCTAGATCACAAATCACGAAACATGGCATAAAGACTTATCAAAGTCAAGAGTCATAAAAATCAATAATAATGAGCCATGTGATTTCAATCTTGATCAAATGAATCATCAAAAATATAGAAAGCATAAAGAAAACATATTTTTATCTTGTAACATCATCTTCGTAACCCGTTTTAAACCCGTGTTAGAAATAACTGAAGTCTAGTTAAATATATAAGAGAAACTCTTTAGTAACTCCTCCCTTCTAATTTGTTAAGTCAAATAATTATACTCAATGCAATGGAGAGCTATAATGGGGATCACCTGTCATATAAGCTATATCAGGCTCAACCGTCGCTATCTGGGCGCACCCATCATATAAGCTATATTGAGCTCACCCATGAGCTATAATGGGGTTCAACCTTTCGTATAAGCTGTATCAAGTTCACTCATTTCTCATATATAATTCTCAAGTACCATTTCGAGAATAAAACATTAAAAAACATTCACTTTTCAATCATAGCAATAATAAAAGTTCTTTCATTACTTGATTAATCTGTAGAAAAGAAACGAGTTCCATGATAGTCTCATAATTCATCTAGAGAAAGAATAAAGATGATATAAATACAACATATCCCCAATAGAATGTAACATCAAGAGTTTTTGATGTTGACGAATGACAATATCATTAAAATACCATTAAAAAAATTCTTGGAGAAAATAACCTGTGCACTTTTAGTAACATCAAATGAGGTCGTCTAAAAAGAAAAATGATTTTAAAAAATCACTTGGAACATTTCTTGGGGAAAATACGGTTTCCATTTTAAAAATGATTATTTAAAATCAAAAAATTTATCAAATATTAAAGAAACCATTTTCTTGAAAATAACCATTAAAACATAAAAAGGAAACTTTAAAACATTGAGTGGTCATGACAGTGGAAAATTATGTTTGTACCGAGTACGTTAAAACAAAGATTCCTTTCACATTTTTGATAAAAGTTAAAAAGTGTCTCCTTTAGAAAATGACGTGATGGTTTCTTTTAAAATTTTTTGTAAAAATAAAATTATGGGTAAAAATAACTTTAAACAATCATAGTAAAACATTTTTGAATACATTTTTAGAAAACATGGATCTGGAAGGAAAAATATTTTTGACCGAACAGAGAAATAAAGTCAGATTTTCTTAAAAACGTTTTCTTAAATCATTTTAAATTCCAAAGAGAGGAAAATTGAACTATTAATTTAAAATTTCATGAATAATAAAAGGAGAATAAAATATATTTGTTTCAAGAAAATAAGATCATATTATTTCCTCTCAGTGAACCTTCAACAAAAACAATACCGAAAAGAAAGGAGAATGTATCATAAAGCCTTTTCCACTTTCGTAACTCCTCGATCGTAAGCCTCATAAAAGAATAACATCTGATGAAATTTAAATATCACAAACATAAAGAGATTCATGATATAACATATCAAAGGGGAAGTTGATACACCTTATAAAGAAAGATAGATGTATAACATAACATATATCCTAAAGAAGACAATTTGAGACGAGCAATCCTTACAATGATCATAACATTGAAGTGAAAATTAATCAGTGAATTGATTATGTGTATCGTATGTAAATCTGCATAACAAATGGAAATACAACATAAGACAGTCAAAAGTCATTACACACACTACTACAAAATAGACCTTCAACAACGTTAGAAAAAAGAGATGATAAAAGTCACGTTTATCAGCATTAAAAAGAGTGCTGATAAAGGTTACCTTTTATTAGTGCTAAAAAACATTGATAAAGGTCCAAAATAAAATGAAATAATTATCAAATAAAATTAAAAAAAGTAAATTTTTTTATTAATTAAATAATTATTGATAAAAATGAATAAAATGAATATAAATATATATAAATTATAAAAATTAATAAATAATATATATTAAACATGCAAATATGTAAAATGAATAAAATGAAATAAAAAAATTAAAATTAAAAAAGAGTAAATTAAGAAAAATATTAAACATTTTATTAATTAAATATTTATTGATAAAAATGATTAAATTTAATATACAAATATATAAATTATAAATATTAATAAATTGTATATATTAAATATAGATATATAAAATGAATAAATTTTACTAATTAAGAAAAACAATTAAAAATGAATAAATTACAAAACTATTTAAAATTTTTTCAATGAAACAATTATCAATAAAAATGAAAACATATAATATATATATTAATTATAATATTAATAAATAATATATATTAAATATAAATATATAGAAAATTAATAAAATGTAATAATTAAAAATATATTAATGTCTTATTCATTTTTAATGTTTGATTTTTCAATTTAACATATATCAAACGCGTGTTACATTAATTTCACATACATAATTGAAATTAATGCATTTTTATATACAACACACACACACACAAATATTTACGCAATTAATGAAATCTTATATAAAAACACATGCACCTAATATTTATGCAATTTATTCAAATTTTAGTATATTTTATAATTTCATTATAACATGATACATTTGATATATTATGTTTTTAATCAACCAAATTTATTTATTTAATTTTAATATCATTACAATTAGGTATTATTTATTCATTTTTAATATTTTTTATTTTTTATTTTATTTTTGAATCTAATCATTCTCTATTATTTATTTATATATATATATTTATTATGCTTTAGTATTTTCAATATGCATTCATCTTTACTTTAATAAATATATCCATATTTTTTAATAATTTATATTTATTGAATAAAACTTATCTATGTTTTAGTATTTTTAAAGTGCAGTCATTTTTAATTATTCAATTTTACTAATTTTTAAAATGCATGTATTTAAGATTATATATTCATTAATAATGTTAAAATCATATTTTTAAATAAATATTTATAAATAAATATACTTATAGATGTATGTTTACTATATTTATAAATTTATATATTTATAATTCTTATAAATAAATAAATATTATTTAAAAAAAATATTTATATAATTATAAATAAATAATTATATATATTTAAATAATTATAAAATTATAATAAATATATTTAAATAATGAATATACTATATTTATACTTATAATATATATATATAAGTATTATTCATATATTTATAAATAAATAATTATATATTTAAATAATTGTAAAATTATAATAAATATATTTAAATAATGAATATATTTATATTTATATATATTTATTATATATATATAATTATATAATTATATATAATTATATAAATATATATATATAATGATATAAATATATTTATAATTATAAAATTATAATAAATATATTTAAATAATGAACATACTATATATAAAAATATATGAATATTGCTTTTTTAAAAGTATTTCTCATATATCTTTAAATAAATAATTATATATTTAAATAATTATAAAATTATAATGAATATATTTAAATAATGAAAATATTTATATTTATATATATTTATTAAATATATATATATTTATATTATTATATAAATATATATAATGATATAAATATATTTATAATTATAAAATTATAATAAATATATTTAAATAATGAATATACTATATATATATAAATATATAAATATTATTTTTTAAGTATTATTCATATATTTATAAATAAATAATTATATATTTAAATAATTATAAAATTATAATTAAAATATTTATATAATGAATATATTTATATTTATATATATAATACATATATATATAATTATATAATTATATATAATTATATAAATATATTTATAATTATAAAATTATAATAAATATATTTAAATAATGAATATATTTATATATATTTACTAAATATATATAATTATATAAATATATATATAATGATATAAATATATTTATAATTATAAATATACTTATAAATGTATATTTACTATATTTATAAAATTATATATTTATAATTATCAATAAAAAAATATAATTTTTTTAAAAAGTATTAATGTAATTATAAATAAATAAATATAATTTTAAATAATTATAAAACTATAATAAAAAAAATATAATTATATAAATATGTTTACATTTTTTTATAATTATAATTATAAATCCTTTATCAACGCTTTTTTATTGGTGATTAAAGTTTCCCCGATATATTTAAAAGAATGCCAACCGCGACTCATTCAGTCGTGATTCTCAAGCTCTCACGGAACTCCCCTGCTGCCTGCGCTGCTCCTCTACGTTCTCTCGGGCGAATCAAGGCTAGAATCCAAGGTATGTGATTTTCTCCTTTTCCTCTCTTGTTTGATTTTTTGGGTCCTGTGGTTTGCATTTTTGCACTTTTCTTAACAATAAAGAACCCTGCATGTCGTCTCTCTCTCTCTCTCTCTCACTTACCTATACCTACCCAATGTCAAGCGTACGCTACAAACTCATTCCAGCTTTATATGAGACCATTGCGAACTGCATCTTCATCCGCTGTTGCAACAGATGATGATTTTATTGATGTTTTCGTTATATTATTTCTTGTTACCTTTTAGATAGTGTATATTGTCATTGTTTGAATCTAGTTTCCACAGTATGACATGCACATGAAGATGAAAAAAAGTTTAAAACAATAAGAAGAATCATGAATATATGTGTATCTATTGAGGAAATCATCTTCATAAAATTTAATAGAATGATAGGTGCATATTTTTTCTTAATTAATATTGGATGATTGGGGTTGCATAGGTGAATTATATTTTTGATGGAGGTCATACAATCTTTGCAACGTGAGTAACATTGATGCATTGTTTGATATTATTCTTTGATTATGTTTATGTATTAAGAATTCATAATCATTATTAATGCTACAAAGGGCCATGAGTTTCACAAATAAGATTGTGTAAATAAGGATTCATTTCAGTAAGATAGACATACAATACAATACACTTCATACATAAAATTACACATATGCATGCATCTTGCATGAAAATTGTTACTATCTTGAATAGAGATATAATACTTCAATACTCTAGTACAACTAAACTTCACTACCTTTATTTAATCCGTCCTTAGACGCTTGACTGACTTCCATATCTTGATGATGGATTGGATTGCCTCTTTCAAACTATCATTCCTCTCATCACTGTAGTTCCAAAGTTCCTTGATGACATACCTCCTGATCGAATTGTATTCAATAATCTCCATCAAAGTCACTGCCATGACTTTGAATACCGCATCTCTCGACCCATTCTTCAACTCTTTCAGCCTTTCATCCTCCTCATTTATAACTTCCTAAGAACACCAAAAATGAAACCTAAAAATAAATCAAAACATAATGAATGAAATTGATTGGTTTCTTGATAGGCATTTTTTGATGCGACTCACTTGGTTACTTTTTAGAATGTTATAAGAAACTGTTCACTGCAATTGGCGTCTTTGGAGTAAAACAAATATAAATACATTTTCATCATCTTTCTTTTACTCTAAAGACACCAATTACAGTGAACATGGTTGTTGGAAAGGCTAATAGAATCTAGAATTTAGGCTATGTTTGGGGAGAAAAAATAGCGATTTAGACAAATGAATGGACTAGGGAATAACCAATTTTATAGATTAAGGGAATCAGAATTTATTTCAATTTGGAATTGAATGTTCATTCCTTCATTTTTTAAATGTAATATGTTAGAATCCATAATTGGATTTGAATGTTCATTCCTTCATTTTTGAAATGAAATATGTTAGAATCCATAATTCAAATTTCATTTAAGTTATTTTCGAATATGAGTAGGTTTAGAATATACATGGGATAAATATATTTTTAAAAAATAATAAGTGATAGGTTTTATGTGAGGTCTAGGTATGGTATGTTAGAATGTGAGTTACTATAAACATGTTAGTGATTCATTGAGGTCTAGGGTGAGGGTGATGTGAAATTTGTGTTGTTGTTTGTTCTTCTTTATGGTTTTTTAGATTTAGGTTTAACTAATGTATTGTAGCACCCATTGTGTGGTTCTTTCTTAAGGGAACCAATTATGTTAAGACTTCCCCATATTTCAAATGCACTTACTAAGAAAAATGGCTATGTTATACCCATTTCATGATTTGGATGCAATAAGTACATGTGGTGTTTATCCTTGAGGGAGATTCTAGGGGTATGAGGTCGAATATCATGGTACCTATGATGTGGTTATTTCCAGAGGGAGATAAATAATTTTTTCTCATCCTATGATTCAAATTTCAACATCTTATTAGTGAAATAATTTGAATGTTAGGGAAGAACCATGGTATAAACTTAGGGTCTGATTAGTATAATTCACTGGTATGAAATGAAGTCGATACATTTGATTATCAAGGTGTCCTAGTTAGTACATAATGAATTGACTTACATGTGTATTTTGAGTGTTACTACTTTGAACATATACTCAAATATATTCATTGTATATTTTAGGGGTCCGATTAGTATTTACTTATTTATTTTTATACTCACACCCTACACATGAACCTCAATGGATATAGAGCTCTTATATTTGATATACTGGTGAGGTAAAAGGACTAGTAACATAGATTAGGGTTGGTGCATCTCAGTGGGGATGATTTGATGTTCTTATAGTAGCGTGAGGGACCTTTTATCATTTTCAAATGAGATTCAAAATTTTAAATTAATATGTGTAAATTTTAAAATGTTTTAAGAAGACAAATTTCATCCTCACTAGCTTCATATACCAAACAACTATTATTGCATTTTGTTGCTTGAGACTCATGCCCCATCTCTTCTATGTTGCTTGAACCAGTCTAAGCACTAGTCATCCAAAATGATTACCAGTACCCGATATGGGATGATTTTTTGTTAGATTAGTTCAAGAAACATAGGTGGATGTCCACAAGAGATTAGGGATGAGTATTGAGTAACAAAATGAAATAATAAATATTCAGGAGATGAAGCTGATGAGGATGAAATTTTCTATAACTTTCACCGTTGGATGAATTCATTTGATACATACTATAGTAGGGTAATTCTTTTCTTAAATTCAATTAACCATATCCTTCAAAATGGATACATTCTAATCATTTGAAAAAAGTGTATAAATATGGAGTTAAATAGTTCATCAAGTTTGTAATAGAGCATGCATGCAAACCTTCTCAAATAATTTCTGCATGTTTATGTTGTTATTATTCAAGACAAATTAAATAATCATGAAAAAAATTTCTTCTACACATGATGATGTTACCAATCTTAAGGAAGAACAAAATTTTTATGATTAAACTACAAATTATTAAGGGATCAACAACATGTTGATGAAAAAAACAATGATGACGCAACATCACAATGTTGAATAAAATTATCAAGATAAGAAGTCGGGGTATAAAATTTGAGGTTGGTTGGAATCAACGCGACCAACCTATTGACCCCAACAAGTCAATGTTTATTAGTTATCTTGGGGTCACAATGAGGAATAATGTGTTGATTGATATTGATTCATGGCGCCATGTCCAACCTATAACAAAGGAAATCCTTTAGAAAGATATAACAATAATGTTATGACATACTTCCTCTATTTTACCGAAAAATTATATAATGAAACATTGATTTAATTTTCATTATTCCTTGAAGAGTTAGTTTATTTTAGAATATTTCCATATGAAATTTTCCTTAATGGCCACTAGAAAATAACATAGAGGATTCCAAACTCTTCTTAAGAAGTTGCATCTTAGGAATACTGAGGGGATAGTAAACCTCCACCCACAAGTTAGTTATGCACACATTATAAAATAGGAAACATGGACTGATTTCATCAATCATCACAATGAAAAATCATTTCAGGTGAATTACTGTCGATAATATATTATTTTTTATTATTTATTTTATCCAAATTGGTTCAAAACAAGTAATTTATGAAACAAAAAAAGTGCACTGAAAATAATGAATGTGTATCAAAACCAATGTACCCCTATCACAAAGCAAGGATGGAGTACGCTTCATTAGAGAAGAAATTGGTCTATATTTTAAATCAAAAATAAAAGTTTAATTATGTGATATGAAACAACATATGTTCCTTTATTTATATGCATATTGATGAATCAAAATATAAATCCAATTCCATCCCACATCATGTACTATGGAAGGAGGATTTTGTAAATAAGGAGGGTAAACTAGTTGATGAAGACACAAAAATAGTATGGGAAACACGTGTAAGTATGACATAATTATAATTAATTATAAATTATAACAATATTACATAAAAATATCTATTTCTATTCATATTGTTTTACATGTTTTAGACACAAGAATTGAAAATGATCATACCGGAAGAAAAGCTACTTTCATTAGATTTGAAGCGACCAGAACAATATGGCCACGTTAGAGGATTAGGTTTTGGAGTATCTCCTAGAACATATTTTGAGAAGATAAAACCATATGAAGATACATATAATATTGCAAGATTATTTCAGACACAAATATACCCACTATAAGATATTATTGTTTGGACTGGTTTGGTATACCAATGTATAAGAAAAGATCCTAGTGAACTGATGATGGAACAAAGATCCATAAATGAACCAAATGATCCCACTAGCTTTGTGGCTAGTCATACCCCCAACTGAAAACCTTACCTAAGTTAATTAATTTTGTCATTAATATTTCTCCTAAATGTGAATCAAACAACTTCTGATAACTTTATTTTACTAAAATTATGCATGGTTTAGTTGTATGTGATTTGTATCTATCAACACCCACGCACCGCCTTATTGTGATGGGTATAATGTATAATATCCGAGGAGACAAGTTACACAACAATTTCCTCCCAAAATATTAGATGAGAGTGGGGATTGAGGTAGCTCATAAGCTGATTACTGAGTTTCTTATTCCACTTTATGATCCATAAGTTACAACAATCAATGATGCTATTGGAGCTTTCATAGCATAGAAATTTAATCTTTTAAAGATACATGAGGTATGCATTTAAAAAATTTTTTCATATGAAAATTCTAGAACGATTGATGATAAAAGTTCTAAAGTGAGGTATGATATTACAGATGGATAAAGCGGTGAAGAAATGGAAGGTCAGATCAAGAAAATCTAGTGAATCAACCAAGAAATGAAAAAGAAATTCTGAGAGTACCTTCTCCCCGCCAGTTCTAGAGAAAAATTTATTATCATTACAAATTCATACAGAGACCACATTTAAATATGAAAATATGTCTTACATTCCATATTAAAAAGAAATATATGGATCTTCCATGACAGACTTAATTGCTCTTGAGACTATAAATGAGATTCTCAAGCATGAATGGTTGGACGCCTTAATTGAGAATAAATACATAAGGTACATTTTCATAATACTTCTATCCAAATAGTGATATAATATGTTTATTAAAGTTAATAACTATTCATATTTTATACATGTGTTTATATTACTACTATATAAAGGGAAAATTGTAGGAAGCATGATTTGAATTCATTAATACCTATATCATTTCTACATCAAAACTTACTTTGGATGATACAAGAATTCATAAGAAAAGAAATGATTTACTAGAAGCATTTGAGAAAAAAACATTATATGATATAATCCTTTTGATGCCTACAATGTAGAAGTAAAACTATACACTCTAATAACATAAAATATATTTTTAATTTTTGCATTACTTATTTTTTTTTGTTTTTTAGGCAGCACTAGATGCTGATCGCAGTCAATATGGATTCCCCAAATATTTATTTTTTGGATCCAATGCATGGATATCCAATCAACTAACCACACATGATGTGTATTTTGAATATGTAATACACTAAAATCATCATTTTATAGATAAAATTTGAATTATATGTTTCAGTCTGTGTTTTAACAATAATTTTTTATGGTATAACTGCTGATAAATATAGGCTAAATCATGGCATGAAGTCAGTGTATGAAGAGATAAATCTTGTGGATTACTACAAATTAAAATAATTAAGGTATATATAAAAATATTTAACCAACAAAACATTTCAACACTGTTCTTGAATATATGTTCTATGGCTGGATGATATTATTTGAGGGACACAAATAATACAGGTCATTAGGGGTGAGGACTCATAAAACTTTGAGGCACCTTCTCATGGTGAGTGCCCTTGGTAATATCCAGGAGGATATTATGAGAATGAGACCCGCCAGTAGGAAATCCACATTTCATAGTGTCATTGGATGTTCCTATCTGCAGACGTGTGTATTGGTCCTTAGACTTTAAGATTATTATTAATGGGTATTACAACTCACACACTTAGATATATTGATGAAAACTGTGATGACACACTGTTCGCAGCGATGTAGGATACGTTGGGTGCGTCACGAGTAATACTGCATTAATAGATAATGCGAGAAAGGATTTGTCGCTTTTGTTCCATAACGAAAGTAGATATCCCAGGCCCTTTGATGAAATTGATATAGCCTAAATAAATCCATGGTCATGGTAAGGTATGGGCGAGTTCAATTTCAGGAAGTCAAAGAAAGAATAATCGAGCACATGGGTTGATGGTACTAGCATGCAACCCGCTTGATTGGAGATATAGAGACAAAGGGATTATATTACACGGTAAGCGTTTGTAGGAGGTGACACATCATTGCGGCATTAAATTATTGATCTATGGGTGCCTTGGCGTGTTTCTAGACACTAACCTTGGACTTTAGGCAGGCTCCGCGTAATGCCACTAATAAAGAGGCCTAAAGGGTCACACACTAAGTTTGTCCATGTATCTCAGTTAAATATTAATTTAAAAAGTTAAATAAATATTATTCTTGACTGTGGTTTAATAATTATTTAAGGATGCCTGATCACATTTGTTTCAACACTAGTTATTCGAGAGAATATATTGTGGGCGAAATAATATATATTTATTAGCGAGTAATGCAGTTACATTTATTTAAGAAATAAATAATCATTACTCAAGGTCTAATAAATATGGTGGAGGAAATAAATAAAATGAAAAAATAAAAGTACACGCTGTGTATATTTATATACACACCGTGTAGTTTTTTTCGGGATTCGTGAGAAAATATTGTTTATTTAATTAAATGATATTAAATATAATATGTTGGGCGCATGTCAAGTAATAATGATGGTCAACTGTCATTATTAAGACATGGGGTATTACAAAAAATTAAATGAAATGATTAAATGATTTCGGGCAATTAATTCATTTTATTATTCTATGTATTATAATCCCAATTACATTATTCTCATAGAATTAGAGCCATTGTTGTGCAAAACAGATTTGGAAATACTCTCAAGCCAAGAGAGAATTTCCTTTCCACCAAGAACGCTTTCAAGTTACGAGAGCGAGATCCTCCACCGGATCAAGGCGGTAGAAGGCGGACATCGTAAGCGAAGGTTCTTCTGCGCTATCACCCGAAGATCCCTTCGGCGACATCCAGAGATACGTGGAGCAAGTGTGGATCACCGCTAGAGGAATCCTGTACTTGGATTCTACGACGCAACGACGGATCACATAATCGTGACCGGAGACTCCAACGAAGAAATAATTCCATCGAGGTAATTATTATGAATTAATTAAATTAATTATAACCAACATATGATGATCCTATCTCAACGGTTCCGAGAATCTTCTTTTATTTTACGTTCTTCATTCTATTCTGAAGACCCAACATTTTAAATCGTGACGTATCTTGGATTGAACTTTGTTAACGTTAAAATTAAAGTTGGGTAAAAACCCCACCAACGCGCTTCCGCTGCGCCCGGAACCTACAGGAGGTACCTCAGATAGTTCCTGAGTAAGGGGTAGAACAGTAAAAATAAAAGAAAGAACATGAAAACTTTCAGTTTAGGGGTTCATAGGAATTCCAATTTCACCCTATATTAACTGTGTACTCTAGAATTTGTGACAATTCTACACACCACTAACAAAGGAGTGGTGAGTGCAAAAATGTTTTGCGTAATAATGGGGATGAATAAAAAACATGAGTCCAGACATAACAGTCTGTTGAAAATTGATTAATAGAAGCCGATTATCCACTATTTTTAATTGAAACGATGTCAAAAATTAAGAACCAGATAGCAACATATAGCATTTCGCATCATGTTTTCCAGCTCAAAAGAAAAAGAAAAAGGAATAATGCTTGCATACAGCTTGTCCCACAAGAATGTCGATCCATATCTCTTGTGAGGGAGAGACTGCAGAGATGGAAGGATGGGTGTAGGGAGAGGGAGAGGGAGGGGGGAAACCTGATATACTGATCTGAGACAATGTGGAGGTATGCCACTCGCATTGAAAGATTCCACAGAATCATAGGTGGGCGATTGAAATATCTCAACGCCACTAAAAGAGAAGAGAGATGAAAAAATTATTAGAAACTGGAATAGAAGATCATACGTGAAGAATCCAGTAACGTACGTACCTGACGCCTGGCAGGTTCGGTTTGATGGGAAAAAAACCTAAGACTAAGACGACGACACCCACGACTTGAAGAATCACTACCGTGATGGTCAATAAGCAACTTCTGCACGTCCGGGAAGCCATGGCGTCCCTGGCTGATCGCACATGCAGAAGTAAGATGAGAGACGAGATAATAATTCAGTGTGATTTGGGGGGGTTTATTTTTGAGAGACGGGACCGTATGGGTGTTTAATACGTCTTAAGACCAAGAATGAGAAAATGGTGTGACAGTTTCTAACTCTCAACGTCGGATCCCTCGCTAAAACATCATCATTTCATTTTTGACTTTGATACTGTAGGTGACTGAATCCAAGACTTAAAATATTGAAATGAATATTGAATCAATTACACACACAATAACCTTTTTAGATTTAAAGTTTTTTAGAATTAAAAAAACCATTACATAAATAATACTCATGAATTTAGTGAGATATTTTTCCCATTATACCCAACATTTCATATTCCATATTAAGTTTTCAACATCTCACACATACTTTTAAAAACATTTCTAAAAAAAAATCATTTAATTATCATTTTTTATAATTTGGGAAACTGGAAACATAATAAGGATGATCTCAAATGTTTAGTAAGATTAAACATAATCATTAACAATTAAATGTCGCCAGTGGTCATAATAATAACATAAGGGCATGGTGACGTAATCAAAGTTCATGAGCATAACACAATAATATTCATACTATCAATACCTATATCATCAATCGTGAAACATGGCATATATTCTTATCAAAGTCAAGAGTCATAAAAATGAATAATCACAAGCCATGTGATTTCAATCTTGATCAAATGAATCATTAAAACTATAGAAATCATAAAGAAAACGTATTTGTATCTTGTGACATCATCTTCATAATTTGTTTTAAACCCGTGTCAGAAATAATCAGAGTTTAGTTAAATCTATAATAGAAATTATTTGGTAACTCCTCCCTTCTAATCTATTAAGACAAAGAACACAACTCAATACATTGGAGAGCTATAATGGGTCTCACACTATTGGAAATTTGGGCTATAGCCACGGTTCTAAACCGTGGCTATAGGTAATAGCCACGGTTTGAGGAACCGTGGCTAAGTTTTGCGTGGCTATAGGCCTAAAACCAGAGCCACAGTTTCAACCATGGCTATACTAGAGGCCGGACAAGCTTTATAGCCACGGTTGGAAACCGTGGAGTTAGGTCTATAGCCACGGTTAAAAATCGTGGCAATAAACCAATAGCCACAGTTTAAAACCGTGGCTATAGGGTGTGCACATATATAAAAAAAAATACCCCCAACCCCTTGGACACCCCCTGGACACCCCCTGGACACCCCCTGGACACCCCCTTGACACCCCCTTGACACCCCCTGGACACCCCCTGGACACCCCCTGGACACCCCCTGGACACCCCCTGGACACCCCCCTGACACCCCCCTGACACCCCCCTGACACCCCCCTGACACCCCCTAGACACCCCCTTGGACACCCCCTGGACACCCCATAGACACCCCCCTGGACACCCCTGGACACCCCCTAGACACCCCCCTGAACACCTCCTGCACCCCTCCCCTATGCCCTGCAGACCCCCCCTGCCCTCCTCCCCACTGCCTTGCAGACACCCCCCCCCCCGCACCAGTCCCCCCCCTGCACCAGCACACCCCCTACCCCCCCACCTGCACACCCTCTCCCTGCCCCCCACCTGCAATGCATTTCAACTTTTAACTCAGCTCACAAGAAAAAACGAATCAAAAAAACAGGCAGGAAGAATATGAAAAAAAACTTATTAAAGCAGCAAGTTCACCCTTCACAATAAATTCATAGATTCTACAACCTTTCCAAAGTAGAACATCACAACTATAAGCAACTCCAAGCCAAAGCATCCTTTGTCAAACTCATGCCCCAGTGAATCCACTTCAATATTTGTCTTCAAGGATCATCATTTAAATACCTTCATTTCCACAACCATAAAATGAAAAAATTACAAAATAAAAGAAATTATGAATGGCATGAATATATGCATGATGTGACACTACTCCAATAGAATAAAATAGATCATAATCTAATAAATCAACATATAACTTATCCAAATTGAGTAATCTAAAACCACACAAAATTTAATTCAGTTAGCATGCTTGCAATACAAATGAAACCTACTAAATTAACTGTAAAAGTAGTTTAATTCATAAATTTTTATTATGCACAATTCATGATTAAAATAAATCTTTATTTTTATAGTAATCCAACTAAAATATACTGATTGTTTTTAACTTCTAAATATTCAGTTCATGAGGAAATATGAACTCATAATTATACTACATGATATAGAACTAAAATTTAAGAATGATATGTAAGTAAGTTAGTCTAAACCCCGGGACACCCCCTCCCCCCACCGCCCCCACCTGCACACACCCCTTGGACACCCCATAAACCCCGAGACACCCCCTGGACCCCACCCCAGGACACCCCCCATACCCTGGACACCCCTGCCAGTCCCCCTTGCCAGTCCCCCCTACCCCCTACTAGTCCCCACCTGCCAGTCCCCCCTGCCCCCTGCTAGTCCCCCCTGCCAGCCCCCCCTGCTTGTCCCCCTGCCAGCCCACCCCCTGCCCCCTGCCACCCCCCTGCCAGCCCCCCTGCTTGTCCCCCTTCCACCCCACCCCCTACCCCCTGCCAGTCCCCCCTGCCCCCTGACACACCCCTGCTAGTCCCCCCTGCCACCCCCCTGCCAGTCCCCCTGCCCCCTGCCACACCCCCTGCTAGTCCCCCCTGCCACCCCCTGCCAGTCCCCCCTGCCCCCTGCCACCCACCTGCTTGTCCCCCTGCTTGTCCCCCTGCCAGCCCCCCTGCCCCTGCTAGCCCCCCCTGCCCCCTGCTAGTCCCCCCTGCCACCCCCTGCCAGCTCCCCCCTGCCCCCTGCCCCCTGCCACCCCCCTGCCAGCCCCCCTGCTTGTCCCCCTGTCAGCCCACCCCCTGCCAGTCCCCCCCTGACCCCTGCCACACCCCCTGCTAGTCCCCCCTGCCACCCCCTGCCAGTCCCCCCTGCCCCCTGCCACCCACTTGCTTGTCCCCCTGCCCCCTGCTAGCCCCCCCCTGCCCCTGCTAGTCCCCCCCTGCCCCCTGCTAGTCCCCCTGCCACCCCCTGCCACCCCCCTGCCCCCTTCTAGTCCCCCCTGCCACCCCCTGCTTGTCCCCTTGCCAGCCCCCCCTGCCCCCTGCCAGTCCCCCCTGCCCCCTGCCACCCCCTGCTAGTCCCCCCCTGCCCCTGCTAGTCCCCCCCTGCCACCCCCCCTGCAGTCCCCCCTGCTAGTCCACCTGCTAGCCCCCCTACCCCCGGCCATCCCCCCTGCCCCTGCTAGTCCCCCTGCCCCCTGATAGGCCCCTGCCAGTCCCCTGCTAGTCCCCCTTCCCCCTGATCTGATAACCAAGTTTATGTGATCTGATAACCACAACATCTTCAGCACTGCCAGATTCAGGTTTAACAGGTACCAATTCACCAATTCTGACATGTTTAGTAGCATGAGATAAGGCAGGAACAGACTGAACTACATCAGATTTACAGACCATGTTTTGAACAGGATTACACCCTTCAACAATATGTTTAAAGCCCAAATATTATCTTGACCTAGGGACAACATCATAGTGTTATTCACATTGAATGGACAACCAGAGATCAAAAATTCCCTTCTTAAAATCAAGGAAGATGAGATTATCCAGAATCTCAGTTTGTAATCCAGAAGTCAAAACATATATATCAGTATAAAATTCCAAAATTCCCCTACTATTCCCCCTGCCCCACCCCTGGACACCCCTCCCTCCCCCCTAGATACCCCCATGGACCACCCCCCCCGGACAGACCCTAGACAAGCAGACCCCCCTTGCACCCCCCTGGACAGCCCCCTTGCACCCCCTGGACAGCCCCCTTGAACACCCCCTGCACCCCCTGCACCCCTTGAACCCCCTGGATAGCCCCTGGACACCCTCCCTGCACCCCATGCCCCCCATTGAACACCCCCTGCAACCCACTGGACAACCCCTATACCCCCCGAACAGTCCCCTTGCGCACCCCAACTGGACAACCCCCTGCCCCCCCACCTGTATCCCCCACTGCCAGCCCCCCCTCTTGGACACCCCCCCGCACCCACCCCCAACCTGGACACCCCCCTTTCACCGCACCTGCACCCTCCCCCTGCCCCGTAGCACCCCCCGGACAACCCTCCCCACCTGCACCCCCCTGCCCCGCAACACCCCCTGCCCCACAGCACCCACTGTCTGGACAGCCCCCCCCCCTCCTGGACACCTCCCCCCTGCCTGGACACCTCCCCCCTGCCTGGACACCTCCCCCCTAGACACACATGATCTATGAAAAATAGAAACAAGAATTAAACAAAGGCATTACACATAAATTCAGGATTACAATATTCTCATAGCAACAAAAATGAAATTCTGTATAGAAACGATTCAATTACATAGAATAAAATCATGAGAATAAAATACCATATTCAAGATATACATTCCCAGGGGATATGGATTCCTGTATAAAGAACCAAACTAGTAAGTCTGAATAGATGCTAGTAGCAGCCATGATTAAAAATAGCACAAGATAACACATAACATTCTAAGTGCAGGAAAACCAAATTTTATATATCAAATGAACAAAGTGTACCACTCTTCGCTTGTATGCATGGCACTGTTCCACTAAATCAACAATAACTTCCTGCTTGAGACCCTGCATGAAAACACAAACATTACCAGTAGCTAAGGTAGAGATTGCCATTGAAAACTCAAAAAGCTTTTACACGCGAATAATTCATCTGTTTCAAATTCCATAACTTTTTATCAGAAATGCAATCACACCTGCCCCCCACTGGACACCCCTGGACACCACCCACTGGACACCCCTGGACACCACCACCTGGACCCCCACTAGACACCCTTAGACACCACACCTGGACACCACCTGGACCCCCTAAACCCCGGGACACCCCCTGGACACCACCACTGGACCCCCTCCCCCTGCTGGACAGCCCCCCCTGTTGGCCTAATGAAATTTCCTCATTATTGTCATAGCAGAATAGAGTTGTAGCATAGGGTGTAAGGTTAACTTCAGTGAAAACCTACTCATTAAGTGTCCATAATGGACCAGCTAGTGATGGCGGTATCAGAACTGGATAAAAGAGAGAGCTTATCCTTGTCAGGCTTATGGTGAGCTGGGAATTAGTTTTTGGGCAATGTGGATGTAAACAAAACAGTAGGGATGGTTCAAGAACTTTTCTAAATTTTGTGTGCTTTGAGGACATGAAACCCAACTTGCAAGATGTTCTGTTCGACACCTTGGCGGTGGGTGGGGGTTATTAAATGGAGGGGCTGCTGTTGGTGGGGGGATACGAATTGTTTAGTATTGCTTTAAGCTATAGGAGCTGAATTGGATAAGGTTTCTATTAAATTTATGACAATAACAGGGTCGAAGATTAGTTACTAATTAGAAGATTAGTCTACTCAAATAACTTCTTTAGGTGGATCTTTTTGGCTAGAAGGTGGTCATGGTTTCATTTGGCGGGTTGGTGCCCATTTACTTATATTTTCATGTGTGATATCTAAGAGTGTCCAACACAAATTTGTTCTTGGTGTAGGTTCATCTTCCTATACCTGATTTTATTGACCCTTGGAGGATCATGGGACTGAGTATTATTTCTACACAACATCAGGATCTGTTGGGAGAATAGTAGGGTAATTCAGTAATTCAAATGTTTTTTCATGAGCTTAGTGGACTATTTTTTAAGACACCCAACTATTAAACTTCTATTATTTTTATAACAATTTTTCCCACTGTCCTTCATCTGAGTCAATGGTGGAAACATATAAACCATGTGGTGGTAGAAGTCAAGCATCACATTCCTAGAATCTATCACCCTATACATGAAAAATTTGAAGAAAAAACACTCTTGAATGTTGTGTCATAGTATCCATTGGAAGAGATAATATTATGGTCAGTCATCAAGACTTGCATCATCATCCCTATTCAGCATTGGTAGGTGAATAAAGTTATAATTCATAGTGTCTAGAAAGTATCAATAGACATGACCTTATCATAATTAGTATATTTTATTCCTTTTCTCCTTTAATTGATTTCTTTTGGATCACCTCTTCTAGTCGTGTCAATGAAGAGGATGTTTTTGACATCTAGGGGGACCTGCACTATTCGGTGTAGGGCATGGAGTTCCTGCTAGTGTAGGGGGTATATTAAGCATAACAGAAGCTATTTCATCTCTTCCCACTATTTTTTCTTGGGGATGATGGAGTTTCCCTGGACTTGAGATTAGTACTTTTTAAGGAATCCTCTATTCGTTGGGAAATGGTAGAGAAATATCGTTCCCCACCTGTATACATCAACAAGATGAATTGTGTTGATATCTCGTCATGGGGATTGTTGATGCACATGGAAAAAAATAGAATGCATGTTTCCAGAACAACAGAAATTTAAGAACAACAAAATAACAAAAACAAAATGCAATAGAACAAACAAAAATAACAACTAATCAAAAACAGAATGCAAAAAACAGAATGCAATAGAACAAACAAAATAATGAAAACAGAATGCATGTTTGGACACCCCCACCCCTGCAATGAAATATTTTTTCAAGATGATGAAGAATTGCAAAGAGTTTATGTGAAAAGTGTTTGAAAATGTTGTTAAAAAAGTGATCCATGCTTTGGAGAAATTGCATAAAGTATCCATGAATGTCAGTGATGCTCAGTTGGAAGTGAAGATTAAGAAAATAAAAGAGTTTAACGACTCTTTATTTAAGAGATGCCAAATGAGAGGATCACCCCCCTTCCCCCCTGCCACCCCCCCTATATAGCTTCCCTTGCACCCCCTGCACATCCCCCCTTGCACCCCCCTGCACATCCCCCCTTGCACCCCCTGCACATCCCCCCTCCCCCCTAGACAACCCCACTGGAAACCCCTCCCTCCCCCCTAGAAAACCCCCCTAGACACCCCTCCCTCCCCCCTAGACACCCCCCCATGGACGCCCCCCCAGACACCCCTCCCCCCCCCTATACCCCCTGATAAGTGCAGAATTGTACAGAAATTCTGCAAGCCATCCTCTATTAATACTTCGTTGAAAGATGCTATGAAAGGGAAAAATATTAATACCAAACACTATGTTAGAAAAAAATACAAAGAAGGTTAAAAAGAGGTCACCTGGGATAACAATTCTGCTACTAGTAAATCCTAGGAAGACTTAGTAGAGGAATAAGAATCCCAAGGACGTGTTCATGCTGAAACTAGTAACTCTAATGGTGCGGAAATACTAAGTGATTTTTCTAAATAATCCTTAATTTTCCAAGAGGCATCGGATTATATTCTCTCTTTTTCTTTAAATCTGCAGTCTGAATCCATCTTTTGGAGTTCATTACCTCATAATTATTAAAAAAAGTTGATATGGATGATAGACTTGCAGCTGGATTTTCTCAGGTTGCTCTCTCTATGCAATTGTCAGAGCACACACCTTCTCAACATATAAACATCAGTATAAAAGATTCATACCCTATAATGAAAGGATTACAAACTAGGGAAGATTATTTTAGGTTGGGGATCCAGTTCACTATAAATCAAGTTTATTCTACCAACCATTCCAACAAGAGAGAGTTGAGAAGCTCCAATTAAAAAAGTGAAACTGAGAAATAACAGAAAGGGGGAATTTCCCCCATTCAGAAACAATGATGTGTATCCTCTTCTAGAATTTCCAGGGGCTAGCC
This sequence comes from Viscum album, assembly GCA_963277665.1. Taxonomy (NCBI): domain Eukaryota; kingdom Viridiplantae; phylum Streptophyta; class Magnoliopsida; order Santalales; family Viscaceae; genus Viscum; species Viscum album. The sequence continues at coordinate 1,574,151,143 of OY728148.1, read as the reverse complement.
AACCCTAGAACATTATGTTGCCTTAGGCTTCTTGTGAGTAAACGGAAACCTGATTTCATTGGCATCTCTGAGATAAAATCTAATAACATCACTTATGGTTCTTTTTTTCCCAAAATGGTAATTCTTTTATATTTTCTGTGAAAGATATAACTAGTATTGAAATAATTTTCTTGGTTTTCCATAATAATGTTACTAATCCTTCCATTTTTTGAGTGGACAACCAAATTATCACTTGCACCTTCCTTAACGAGGATCAGATCTCTTTTTGTTAAATGGTTTATGCTTTCTACTATTACATCAGTCGAAGAACTCATTGGAAACACATGAATGATATTTCAAGAGTTATATTAGATCCCTAGGTTATAATGGTAGATTCCAATGCTATTTTACATGCAGATGACAAGATTGGACATGTTTCCAATGCTACCACAATGAGATATTTCAGATCTTATATTGAGGAATTAAAACTTATTGAAACCAATCTGATTGGTGCCAAATACACTTGGTATAAGAGGAATCTAAATGGAAGTAGGGCCTGTAGGGTTGACCGTGCCTTTGGTAATCACTCTCTTCATGGAAGTTGGAAAACCACCTCTTGTGTCACTCTAGTAAAGCACAATTCTGATCACCATCCAATTCTTACAACCTTCATTGCTAAGGGGGACAAGATAACAATTCCCTATATGTTTAATAATTCTTGGACCATCCAATTCTTACAACCTTCAGATTATTTCCCTGAAATTTGGAATTCACTCAACCACTCCATGATTACCTCCTTAGATATTATCCACCAAGGAAAAGAGTAAAATTAAGGATACACTGCAACCACATACTGAAGTGGTTGAACCCCTTACACATGAGGAAGGATTTTCTCAATAGGTAGAATATTTGAAATAATTGAGAAGAATCAATGAATAACTTCTCTGAGGTAGCGTTCCTACTGGATATATTCTATAAGAAGATCCTCAACTCGTACTCCCAACTTGAGCACCTTATCAAAGAGGGTTCTTTACTGCAACTAGAATTAAGATGAAACATCCTATCAACATGGGGTACCAACAACCAACATACATGAATCAAGAAATAGAAAATAGAGAGTTCCCAACATTTTTTACACAACCAAAACATGTCTAGGAGCATCATTATAGAACTCACCCTATAGGTTACACATGACATATACTAATAGGGATACCACATTTTACTCTACCTGCTGTTGCACCTATTCATGCTCCTTCTCAGCTAGACATTCCTCAAGGGCTCATAAAAACTATTGATTCTCTAATGGATTGATTAGAATCCATAGAGGTATAGTGGGAATTGGTAAAACTATAAAACAAGCCTTACCCTAAAGGGGGTGATCTGAATTTTCCCCACTAAATTTGGGAAACACTACATTTCCAATTTTCAATAGTTTAGGGGACCCAAAGAAGAATTTGACCCATTTTGTGTCCCGTTGTGATTCCATGATGGGGACCCCTAAAAAATAAGTAGTGAAACCTAAGATCTTTATACAGAAATTATAGGGACCAAAATTTGTAGGGTACACTGGTTCATCGACTCAATCAATTACAGGGTGGGAAGATCTCTATTGGATGTTTCTGTTCCAATTCAGCTTGATTCTATAGAAGAAAACCATACTAAATCTCTCAAACTACAAATGGTAGGATAATGAGAGGGTTTTATATTTCATTTTGTGGTGAAAGGAGTTGACATACTCCTTAAGCCAACATTTTCCTCAAGAATATTTTTTGTTCATCTGTATATAGAATCTTTATGATGATTTTCACATACCACTCACCCCTGTTAAATATATAGGAGTGTTTTGGGATCTTGCCACAATTTCATAAATAAGGGAAGAATTCATAGCATAAACCAAGTCTAAGTCCTATTTAATTCCCCCTGCTGGACACCCCTCCTCCCCCCCTGCTGGACAGCCCCTCCCCCTGCCTGGACACCCCCCTGCTGGACACCCCTCCCCCCTGCTGGACACCCCTCCCCCTGCTGGATAGCCCTCCCCCCTGCTGGACAGCCCCTCCCCCCTGCTGGATAGCCCCTCCCCCTCCCTGGACACCCCTCCCTCCCTGCTGGACAACCCCTCCCCCTGCCTGGACACCCCTCCCCCCCTGCTGGATACCCCTACCCCCTGCTGGACAACCCTCCCCTGCTGAAAAGCCCTCCCCCCTGCTGGACAGCCCTCCCAACTGCTAGACAGCCCTCCCCCCTGCCGGACAGCCCTCCCCCCTGCCGGACAACCCCTCCCACCGGACACCCCTCCCCCCTGCCCCCTCCCCCCCTCCACCCTGCCCCCCTACACCCCTCCACCCTGCCCCCTGCCCCCCTCCACTCATCCCCCTATCATACTTCAATACATCCCGAAGATATTATCAAAAACACTTCAAGACATAAAATGACTATTTTCAACAAATATAACAAAGGACCAAAATATATGATGCAAGAACCACAAATCAAAGACCCCTCTCAACATACATGATGTAGTATGGTAAAAAGAAATAAATGAACTTACCAACATGTTACCATCATACAAAATGGTTCCTTAAGAGTACTTTGGGTGCATATTTCTTTTTCACCCTAAGCCTATATTTTACCTACAAGAAATAAAGAAAAAAAGATCAAAATAAATCAGAAGTAATTATGTAGAGAATAAATAATTGATAAGAAATATATTTGTGTTTATGTGCCTCAATACAAACATGTATCCTGTAAAAATAGTAGATGTAAGAACCACAAATCAAAGCTTACTTGAGAGGAAAATGTTTTGTTTTGAAAAGTTACTATTAGAAATTAGAGCTTCAAAATTTTTATCACCAGTTGCACCCTATCTTCAACAAACTGTAAAAGGTTTATGGAAGAAAGAAGGTGATACAATCATATCGAGCACAAAAATTGAGTACCGTAGAATTCAGCTCATAAAAAAGATTTTAGAATTGCAACCATAAAACTATGATTAAATTTTTATTTTATGTTTGTAAAACTAAATGTGAAAAAAATAATATGTTAATATCACTCTAATCAAAACCAATAACTGAGAAGTGAAGTTCACATAGATGACCATTACCAAGAATGGATGTTCCCCCTTGCTTGTCGGTTGCATGCCAACGTGCCCCCATTAAAACCAACACCAACCACCTCGTCCTTTGGTAGAAATGATTAATTAGATATATGCATCAATTTGTAACAATAATGAATTTTTTTATCTAATTACAAACAAAGAATATAACTAATATATTAAAAACAAAAGAAATGAAGAACATAGAGTTCAAACAATCACACAAAATGCATGAATGATACCCACTAGTTACTATATTAACAACTTCAACACATATTCAGGGGTTTTAAAGTAGATGCATGTTAACATTTGAAGTTCAAAAATGATTTTTAGTAAAACATTAAAATAAGCATACACACTAGAATTTCAATACACAAAGGTAGTAAAAAAGGAAGCAACAACCAAAAGATTTAACAAGATGATTTCATCATACAAAATTTATTAAAAGGAAACTTCCAACCATTTATTTCAACTAAAAAAAAGAAGTGAATTTTCAAGTTTAAGTAGAAAAATCACAGAATTTAAACTATTACTCCCATGGTGTAGATTCTCTATTCATTTGAGATCATTGGAAAAAATTTCCCTTCTTTTCTTGTTGACTAAATACCTTTGGTTTCCAAAATTTCATCTCCTATAAGTGTAAACATATACATTAATTTATAAAATTTAAAGTTCAAAACAGAACAAATTTGGTGATTTAATTTAGAGATTTGGTAGTGTCTGTGGATCATGGTCAGTGCATCCTATAATAGAGATGAAATTGGATTCAATAGAGTAGATGATGGAATGGTTTCTACAATAATTAGAACTCATGGAAATGAAGATAGATGAAGCGCTGCAGCCATCCGAGTAGTATCGAGTGTAGGAAAAATGCTTGAAGGGGCTATCAAATAGAAGAATCAAAGAATTATTATAAAGTAAACACTGAGAAAATAGAAGAATCGAAGCACCCATCATTAACACACCTGTGCGAGGAGGGCGTGGTGAGGAGGGCTCGACGAGGAGGGCACGGCGCGGAGGAGGCGTCGACGAGGAGGTGTCGGGGAGGAGGGCGTGGCGAGGAGGCGTCGGCGAGGAGGGTGCGGCGAGGAGGAGGGCGTGGCAAGGAGGGCGTGGCGAGGAGGGTGCGACACGGAGGAGGCTTCGACGAGAAGGATTCGGGGAGGAGGAGGGCGCGACAAGGAGGAGGAATCGCGAGGGGGGGGGGGGGGGAGAAGTAGCCCGATAGGTTTGGGAAAAAAAACGGGGCTGCTGCATATAGCCATGGATGAAGATATTAACATGGAAGTATATAAGATATAGCCACAGACCTATAGAACTGTGGTTATAGGTCAGATTTGTAGTAGTGTCACCCGTCGTATAAGCTATATCAGGCTCACCCACCACTATTTGGGTGCACCCATCGTATGAGCTATATCAGGCTCACCCGTGAGCTATAATGAGGTTTAACCCTTCGTATAAGCTGTATCGAGTTCACTTATTTCTCATATATAATGCTCAAGTATCATTTAAAGAATAAAACATTAAGAAATATTCACTTTTCAATCACAACAATAATCAATGTTGTTTCATAGCTTGATTAATCTGTGAAAAAAAAACGGGTTTCATTATAGTCTCATAATTCATCTAGAGAAAGAATAAAGAAGATATAAATACAACATATCCCCAATAGAATATGACATCAAGAGTTGATGATGTTGATGAATGAAAATATCATTAAAAGATCATTAAAAACATTATTGGATAAAATAACCTCTGCACTTTGAGTAACATCAAATGATGTCTTCTTAAATGAAAAATGATTTTAAAAAATCACTTGGAACATTTCTTGGGAAAAATATCGTTTCTATAATAAAAAAACTTATTTAAAATATAAAAATTTCTCAAATATTAAAGAAAACATTTTCTTGAAAATGACCTTTAGAACTTAAAAATCAAGGTTTAAAACATTGAGTGGTCGTGATAGTGGAAAATTATGTTTGTACCGAGTACATTAAAACAAAGATTACTTTCACATTTTCGATAAAAGTTAAAAAATGTCTCGTTCAGAAAACGATGAGAATATTTATTTTAAAACATTTTGTAAAAATCCAATTATGGGTAAAAATCAATTTAAACAATCATAGTAAAATATTTTTTATTTTTTTAGAAAACATGGATCTAAAAGGAAAAATATTTTTGACTGAAGAGAAAAATGAAGTCTAATTTTCTTAAAAAAAATTTCTTATTTCATTTTAAATGCCAAAGAGAGGAAAATTGTAATATTAATTTAAAATTTCATGAATAAGTAGAGGATAATAAAATGGATTTGGTTCAAGAAAATAAGATCATGTTATTTCCTCTCGAAAAACCTTCAACAAAAACAATACTGAAAAGAAAGGAGAATGTATCATAAAGCCTTTACCACTTTGGTAACTCCTCAATCGTAAGCCTCGTGAAAGAATAACATCGGATGAAATTTAAATATCATGAACATAAGGAGATTCATGATATGAAATATCAAAGGAGAAGTAGACACACCTCATAAAAGGAAGATAGATGTATAACATAACATATATCCTAAAGAAGACAATTTGAGACGAGCAATCCTTACAATGATCATAACATTGAAGTGAAAATTAATCAATGAATCGATTATGTGTATCAGATGTAAATCCACATAAAAATGGAAATAGAACATAAGATAATAAAAAATCATTACACACACTACTACAAAACAGTCCTTCAACAGCGCTAGAAAAAGCGCTGATAAAGGTTGCGTTTATCAGAACTAAAATAATGCTAATAAAAGTTACCTTTTATCAATGCTAAAAAATGCTAATAAGGGTTCAAAATAAAATGAAATAATTAATCAAAGGAAAATTAAAAAAATATTAAATTTTTTATTAATTAAATAATTATTGATAAAAATGAATAAATTATATATAAAAATTATAAAAATTAAGAAATAGTATATATTAAATATGCAGATATGTAAAATGAATAAAATGAAATAAACAAATAAAAATTAAGACAGTAAATTAAGAAAAATATTAAAAAAATTATTAATTAAATATTTATTGATAAAAATGAATAAATTTAATATATATATATATATATTATAAATATTAATGAATAGTATATATTAAATATAAATATATAAAATAATAAATTGTATTAATTAAACAAAATAATTAAAACTGAATAAATTACAAAATTATTTAAAAATTTATTAATGAAACAATTATCAATAAAAATGAATAAGTATAATATATATATATATATATTAATTATAAATAGTAATAAATAATATATATTAAATATAAATATATAGAAAATGAATAAAATATAATAATTTAGTGTGATTTTGGAGGTTTATTTTTGCGAGATGGGACCGTATGGGCGTTTAATACGTGTTAAGGAACAATAAGGAGACAATGTTGCGAAAATTTCAAACTTGCACCTTTGAATCCCTCGCTAAAACCGTCATCATTTCATTTTTGAATTTGATACCATTGAAGGTGACTCAATTTTCATCATCCAAGACTCACAACGTCAAAATGAATATTGAATCACTTACATACTCAATAACCCTTTAGATTTGATGTTTTAGAGAATTAGAACAAACTATTACATAAATAATACTCATGAATTCAGTGGGGGATTTTTCCCACTATACCCAACTTTTCATATTCCATATTAAGTTCTCAACACCTCACACAAACTTCATCACGTTAGAAACCTTTTTAAACACAAATCATTTAATTATCATTTTTTATAATGCGGGGAAATGGAAACATAAGAAAGACGATCTCAAATATTCAGTAAGGTTAAACATAATCACTAACAATTAAATATCATCACAGAGCATAGAAATAACACAAGGGTGTGATGAAATAATCAAAGTGCATGAGCATAACACAAGAACATTCATACTATCAATACCTAGATCATCAATGACGAAACATGGCATAAAGACTTATCAAAGTCAAGAGTCATAAAAATCAATAATCATGAGCCATGTGATTTCAATCTTGATGTAATGAATCATCAAAACTATAGAAATCATAAAGAAAACATATTTTTATCTTGTAACATCATCTTCGTAACCTGTTTTAAACCCGTGTTAGAAATAACTGAAGTCTAGTTAAATATATAATAGAAACTCTCTAGTAACTCCTCCCTTCTAATTTGTTAAGTCAAAGAATTATACTCAATGCAATGGAGAGCTATAATGGGGATCACCTATCATATAATCTATATCAGGCTCAACCGTCACTATCTGGGTGCACCCATCATATAAGCTATATTGAGCTCACCCATGAGCTATAATGGGGTTCAACCTTTCGTATAAGATGTATCAAGTTAACTAATTTCTCATATATAATTCTCAAGTACCATTTCAAGAATAAAACATTCAAAAACATTCACTTTTCAATTATAGCAATAATCAAAGTTCTCTCATTGCTTGATTAATCTGTAGAAAAGAAACGAGTTCCATGATAGTCTCATAATTCATCTAGAGAAAGAATAAAGATGATATAAATACAACATATCCCCAATAGAATGTAACATCAAGAGTTTTTGATGTTGATGAATGAAAATATCATTAAAAGACCATTAAAAACATTCTTGGAGAAAATAACCTGTGTACTTTTAGTAACATCAAATGAGGTCGTCTAAAAAGAAAAATGATTTTAAAAAATCACTTGGAATATTTCTTGGGGAAAATACCGTTTCCATTTTAAAAATGATTATTTAAAATCTAAAACTTTATTAAATATTAAAGAAACCATTTTCTTGAAAATAACCATTAAAACTTAAAAAGTAAACTTTAAAACATTGAGTGGTCATGACAGTGGAAAATTATGTTTGTACCGAGTACGTTAAAACAAAGATTCCTTTCACATTTTTGATAAAAGTTAAAAAGTGTCTCCTTTAGAAAATGACGTGATTGTTTCTTTTAAATTTTTTTGTAAAAATAAAATTATGGGTAAAAATAACTTTAAACAATCATAGTAAAACATTTTTGAATACATTTTTAGAAAACATGGATCTAGAAGGAAAAATATTTTTGACCGAAGAGAGAAATAAAGTCAGATTTTCTTAAAAAAATTTTCTTAAATCATTTTAAATTCCAAAGAGAGGAAAATTGAACTATTAATTTAAAATTTCATGAATAATAAAAGGAGAATAAAATATATTTGTTTCAAGAAAATAAGATCATATTATTTCCTCTCAGTGAACCTTCAACAAAAACAATACCAAAAAGAAAGGAGAATGTATCATAAAGCCTTGGCCACTTTCGTAACTCCTTGATAGTAAGCCTCATAAAAGAATAACATCTGATGAACTTTAAATATCACAAACATAAAGAGATTCATGATATAACATATCAAAGGGGAAGTAGATACACCTCATAAAGAAAGATAGATGTATAACATAACATATATCCTAAAGAAGACAATTTGAGACGAGAAATCCTTACAATGATCATAACGTTGAAGTGAAAATTAATCAGTGAATTGATTATGTGTATCGTATGTAAATCTGCATAACAAATGGAAATACAACATAAGATAGTCAAAAGTCATTACACACACTACTACAAAATAGACCTTCAACAACATTAGAAAAAAGAGATGATAAAAGTCACATTTATCAGCATTAAAAAGAGTGCTGATAAAGGTCACCTTTTATTAGTGCTACAAAACATTGATAAAGGTCCAAAATAAAATGAAATAATTATCAAATAAAATTAAAAAAAGTAAATTTTTTTATTAATTAAATAATTATTGATAAAAATGAATAAAATGAATATACATATATATAAATTATAAAAATTAATAAATAATATATATTAAACATGAAGATGTGTAAAATGAATAAAATGAAATAAAAAAGTTAAAATTAAAAAAGAGTAAATTAAGAAAAATATTAAACATTTTATTAATTAAATATTTATTGATAAAAATGAATAAATTTAATATACAAATATATAGATTATAAATATTAATAAATAGTATATATTAAATATAGATATATAAAATGAATAAATTTTACTAATTAAGAAAAAAAATTAAAAATAAATAAATTACAAAACTATTTAAAAATTTATCAATGAAACAATTATCAATAAAAATTAAAACATATAATATATATATTAAGTATAATATCAATAAATAATATATATTAAATATAAATATAAATAAAATTAATAAAATGTAATAATTAAAAATATATTAATGTCTTATTCATTTTTAATGTTGTTTGATTTTTCAATTTAACATATATCAAACGTGTGTTACATTAATTTCACATACATATATGAAATTAATGCATTTTTATATACAACACACACACACACAAATATTTACGCAATTAATGAAATATTATATAAAAACACATGCACCTAATATTTATGTAATTTATTCAAATTTTAGTATATTTTATAATTTCATTATAACATGATACATTTAATATATTATATTTTTAATCAATAAATTTTATTTATTTAATTTTAATATCATTACAGTTAAGTATTATTTATTCATTATTAATATTATTTATTTTTTATTTTATTTTTGAATTTAATCATTCTCTATTATTTATTTATATATATTTATTTATTATGCTTTAGTATTTTCAATATGCATTCATCTTTACTTCAATAAATATATCCATATTTTTTAATAATTTATATTTATTGAATAAAACTTATCTATTTTTTAATATTTTTAAAGTGCAGTCATTTTTAATTATTCAATTTTACTAATTTTAAAAATGCATGTATTTAAGATTATATATTCATTAATAATGTTAAAAGCATATATGTAAATAAATATTTATAAATAAATATACTTATAGATGTATGTTTACTATATTTATAAATTTACATATTTATAATTCTTATAAATAAATAAATATTATTTAAAAAAAGTATTTATATAATTATAAATAAATAATTATATATATTTAAATAATTATAAAATTATAATAAATATATTTAAATAATGAATATACTATATTTATACTTATAATATATATATATAAGTATTATTCATATATTTATAAATAAATAATTATATATTTAAATAATTGTAAAATTATAATAAATATATTTAAATAATGAATATATTTATATTTATATATATTTATTATATATATATATATAATTATATATAATTATATAAATATATATAATGATATAAATATATTTATAATTATAAAATTATAATAAATATATTTAAATAATGAATATACTATATATAAAAATATATGAATATTGCTTTTTTAAAAGTATTTCTCATATATCTTTAAATAGATAATTATATATTTAAATAATTATAAAATTATAATGAATATATTTAAATAATGAATATATTTATATTTATATATATTTATTAAATATATATCTTTATATAATTATATAAATATATATAATGATATAAATATATTTATAATTATAAAATTATAATAAATATATTTAAATAATGAATATACTATATATATATAAATATATAAATATTAATTTTTAAGTATTATTCATATATTTATAAATAAATAATTATATATTTAAATAATTATAAAATTATAATTAAAATATTTAAATAATGAATATATTTATATTTATATATATAATATATATATTTAATTATATAATTATATATAATTATATAAATATATTTATAATTATAAAATTATAATAAATATATTTAAATAATGAATATATTTATATATATTTACTAAATATATATAATTATATAAATATATATATAATGATATAAATATATTTATAATTATAAATAAATAAATAATTATAAATATACTTATAAATGTATATTTACTGTATTTATAAAATTATATATTTATAATTATAAATAAAAAAATATAATTTTTTTAAAAAAGTATTAATGTAATTATAAATAAATAAATATAATTTTAAATAATTATAAAACTATAATAAAAAAATATATAATTATATAAATATGTTTACATTTTTTTATAATTATAATTATAAATCCTTTATCAACGCTTTTTTAGTGCTGATAAAAGTTTCCCCAATATATTTAAAAGAATGCCAACAGCGACTCATTCAGTCGTGATTCTCAAGCTCTCACGGAATTCCCCTGCTGCCTGCGCTGCTCCTCTACGTTCTCTCAGGCGAATCAAGGCTAGAATCCAAGGTATGTGATTTTCTCCATTTCCTCTCTTGTTTGATTTTTTGGGTCCTGTGGTTTGAATTTTTGCACTTTTCTTAACAATAAAGAACCCTGCTTTCCATCTCTCTCTCTCTCTCACTTACCTATACCTACCCAATGTCAACCGTACGCTACGAACTCATTCCAGCTTTATATGAGACCATTGCGAACTGCATCTTCATCCGCTGTTGCAACAGATGATGATTTTCTTGATATTTTCGTTATATTATTTCTTGTTACCTTTTAGATAGTGTATATTGTCATTGTTTGAATCTAGTTTCCATAGTAAGACATGCACATGAAGATGAAAAAAAGTTTAAAACAATAAGAGGAATCATGAATATATGTGTATCTATTGAGTAAATCATCTTCATAAAATTTAATAGAATGATAGGTGCATATTTTTTCTTAACTAATATTGGATGATTGGGGTTGCATAGGTGAATTATATTTTTGATGGAGGTCATACGATCTTTGCAACGTGAGTAACATTGATGCATTGTTTGATATTGTTCTTTGATTATGTTTATGGATTAAGAATTCATAATCATTATTAATGCTACAAAGGTCCATGAGTTTCACAAATAAGATTGTGTAAATAAGGATTCATTTCAGTAAGATAGACATACAATACAATACACTTCATACATAAAATTACACATATGCATGCATCTTGCATGAAAATTGTTACTATCTTGAATAGAGATATAGTACTTCAATACTCTAGTACAACTAAACTTCACTACCTTTATTTAATCCGTCCTTAGATGCTTGACTGACTTCCATATCTTGATGATGGATTGGACTGCCTCTTTCAAACTAGCATTCCTCTCATCATTGTAGTTCCAAAGTTCCTTGATGACATACCTCCCGATCGAATTGTATTCATTAATCTCCATCAAAGTCGCTGCCATGACTTTGAATACCGCATCTCTCGACCCATTCTTCAACTCTTTCAGCCTTTCATCCTCCTCATTTATAACTTCCTAAGAACACCAAAAATGAAACCTAAAAATAAATCAAAACATAATGAATGAAATTGATTGGTTTCTTGATAGGCATTTTTTGATGCGACTCACTTGGTTACTTTTTAGAATGTTATAAGAAACCGTTCACTGCGATTGGCGTCTTTGGAGTAAAAGAAAGATAAATACATTTTCATCATCTTTCTTTTACTCCAAAGACACCAATTACAGTGAACATGGTTATTGGAAAGGCTAATAGAATCTAGAATTTAGGCTATGTTTGGGGAGAAAAAATAGCGATTTAGACAAATGAATGGACTAAGGAATAACAAATTTTATAGATTAAGGGAATCAAAATTTATTTCAATTTGGAATTGAATGTTCATTCCTTCATTTTTTAAATTTAATATGTTAGAATCCATAATTGGATTTGAATGTTAATTCCTTCATTTTTGAAATGTAATATGTTAGAAGCCATAATTCAAATTTCATTTAAGTTATTTTCGAATATGAGTAGGTTTAGAGTATACATGGGATAAATATATTTTTAAAAAATAACAAGTAATAGGTTTTATGTGAGGTCTAGGTATGGTATGTTAGAATGTGAGTTACTATAAACATGTTAGTGATTCCTTGAGGTCTAGGGTGAGGGTGATGTGAAATTTGTGTTGTTGTTTGTTCTTCTTTATGGTTTTTTAGAAGTTAGGTTTAACTAATGTATTGTAGCACCCATTGTGTGGTTCTTTCCTAGAGGAACCAATTATGTTAAGACTTCCCCATATTTCAAATGCACTTACTAAGAAAAATGGCTATGCTATACCCATTTCATGATTTGGATGCAATAAGTACATGTGGTGGTTATCCTTGAGGGAGATTCTAGGGGTATGAGGTCGAATATCATGGTACCTATGATGTGGTTATTTCCAGAGGGAGATAAATAATTTTTTCTCATCCTATGATTCAAATTTCAACATCTTATTAGTGAAATAATTTGAATGTTAGGGAAGAACCATGGTATAAACTTAGGGTTTGATTAGTATAATTCACTGGTATGAAATGAAGTCGATACATTTGATTATCATGGTGTCCTAGTTAGTACATAATGAATTGACTTCCATGTGTATTTTGAGTGTTACTACTTTGAAAATATACCCAAATATATTCATTGTATATTTTAGGGGTCCGATTAGTATTTACTTATTTATTTTTATACTCACACCCTACACATGAACCTCAATGGATATATAGCTCTTATATTTGATATACAGGTGAGGTAAAAGGACAAGTAACATAGATTAGGGTTGGTGCATCTCAGTGGGGATGATTTGATGTTCTTATAGTAGCGTGAGGGACCTTTTATCATTTTCAAATGAGATTCAAAATTTTAAATTAATATGTGTAAATTTTAAAAAGTTTTAAGAAGACAACTTTCATCCTCACTAGCTTCATATCCCAAACAACTATTATTGCATTTTGTTGCTTGAGACTCATGCCCCATCTCTTCTATGTTGCTTGAATCAGTCTGAGCACTAGTCATCCAAAATGATTACCAGTACCCGATATGGGATGATTTTTTGTTATATTAGTTCAAGAAACATAGGTGGATGTCCACAAGAGATGAGGGATGATTATCGAGCAACAAAATGAAATAATAAATATTCAGGATATGAAGCTGATGAGGATGAAATTTTCTATAACTTTCACCGTTGGATGAATTCATAGGATACATATTCAATTAACCATCTCCTTCAAAATGGATGCATTCTAATCATTTGAAAAAAGAGTATAAATATGGAGTTAAATAGTTCATCAAGTTTGTAATAGAGCATGCATGAAAACCATCTCAAATAATTTCTCCATGTTTATGTTGTTATTATTCAAGACAAATTAAATAATCATGAAAAAATTTATTCTACACATGATGATGTTACCAATATTGAGGAAGAACAAAATATTTATGATTAAAATACAAATTATTAAGGGATCAACAACATGTTGATGAAAAAAACAATGAAGACGCAACATCACAATGTTGAATAAAATTATCAAGATAAGAAGTCGGGTTATAAAATTTGAGGTTGGTTGGAATCAACGCGACCAACCTATTGAACCCAACAAGTCAATGTTTATTAGTTATCTTGGGGTCACAATGAGGAATAATGTGTCGATTGATATTGATTCATGGCACCATGTCCAACCTATAACAAAGGAAATCCTTTAGAAAGATATAACAATAATGTTATGACATACTTCCTCTATTTTACCGAAAAATTATATAATGAAACATTGATTTAATTTTCATTATTACTTGAAGAGTTAGTTTATTTTAGAATATTTCCATATGAAATCTTCCTTAATGGCCACTAGAAAATACCATAGAGGATTCCAAACTCTTCTTAAGAAGTTACATCTTAGGAATACTGAGGGGATAATAAAGCTCCACCCACCAGTTAGTTATGCACACATTATAAAATAGGAAACATGGACTGATTTCATCAATCTTCACAATGAAAAATCATTTCAGGTGAATTGCAGTCGATAATATATTATTTGTTATTATTTATTTTATCAAAATTGGTTCAAAACAAGTAATTTATGAAACAAAAAAAGTGCACTGAAAATAATGAATGTGTATCAAAACCAATGTACCCCTATCACAAAGCAAGGATGGAGTACACTTCATTAGAGAAGAAATTGGTCTATATTTTAAATAAACAATAAAAGTTTAATTATGTGATATGAAATAACATATGTTCCTTTATTTATATGTATATTTATGAATCAAAATATAAATCCAATTCCATCCCACATCATGTGCTATGGAAGGAGGCTTTTGTAAATAAAGAGGGTAAACTAGTTGATGAAGACACAAAAATAGTATGAGAAACATGTGTAAGTATGAAATAACTATAATTAATTATAATTTATAACAATATTACATAAAAATATCTATTTATGTTCATATTTTTTTACATGTTTTAGACACAAGAATTGAAAATGATCATACCGGAAGAAAAGCTACTTTCATTAGCTTTGAAACGACCAGAACAATATGGCCACGTTAGAGGATTAGGTTTTGGAGTATCTCCTCAAACATATTTTGAGAAGATAAAACCATATGAAGATACATATAATATGGAAAGATTATTTCAGACACAAATAGACCCACTATAAGATATTATTGTTTGGATTGGTTTGGTATACCAATGTATAAGAAAAGATCCAAGTGAACCGATGATGGAACAAAGATCCATAAATGAACCAAATGATCCCACTAGCTTTGAGGCTAGTCATACCCCCAACCGAAATCCTTACCTAAGGTAATTAATTTTGTCATTAATATTTCTCCTAAATGTGAATCAAACAACTTCTGATAACTTTATTTTACTAAAATTCTGTAGGGTTTAGTTGTATGTGATTTGTATCTATCAACACCCACACACCTCCTTATTATGATGGGTATAATGTATAATATCCTAGGAGACAAGTTACAAAACAATTTCCTCCCAAAATATTAGATGAGAGTGGGGATTGAGGTAGCTCATATGCTGATTACTAAGTTTCTTATTCCACTTAATGATCCAGAAGTTTCAATAATCAATGATGCTATTGGAGCTTTCATAGCATAGACATTTAATCTTTTAAAGATACATGATGTATGCATTTAACAAATTTTTTCATATGAAAATTCTAGAACGATTGATGATAAAAGTTCTAAAGTGAGGTATGATATTACAGATGGATAAAGCGGTGAAGAAATGGAAGGTCAGATCAAGAAAATCTAGTGAATCAACCAAGAAATGAAAAAGAAATTCTGAGAGTACCTTCTCCCCACCAGTTCTAGAGAAAAATTTATTATCATTACAAATTCATACAGAGACCACATTTAAATATGAAAATATGTCTTACATTCCATATTAAAAATAAATATATGGATCTTCCATGACAGACTTAATTACTCTCGAGACTATAAATTAGATTCTCAAGCATGAATGGTTGGACGCCTTAATTGCGAATATATACATAAGGTACATTTTCATAATACTTCTATCCAAATAGTGAGATAATTTGTTTATTAAAGTTAATAACTATTCATATTTTATACATGTGTTTATATTACTACTATATAAAGGGAAAATTGTAGGAATCATGATTTGAATTCATTAATACCTATATCATTTCTACATCAAAACTTACTTTGGATGATACAATAATTCATAAGAAAAGAAATGAGTTACTAGAATAATTTGAGAAAAAAACATTAGATGATAGAATCCTTTTGATGCCTACAATGTAGAAGTAAAACTATACAATCTAATCACATAAAATATATTTTTAATTTTTGAATTACTTATTTTTTTTTGTTTTTTAGGTAGCACTAGATGCTGATCGAAGTCAATCTGGATACCCCAAATATTTATTTTTTGGATCCAATGCATGGATATCCAATCAACTAACCACACATGATGTGTATTGGGAATATGTAATACAGTAAAATCATCATTTTATAGATAAAATTTGAATTATATGTTTCAGTCTGTGTTTTAACAAGAATTTTTTATGGTATAACTGCTCATAAATATAGGCTAAATCATGGCATGAAGTCAGTGTCTGAGGAGATAAATATTGTGGATTACTACAAATGAAAATAATTAAGGTATATATAAAAATGTTTAACTAACAAAACATTTAAACACTGTTCTTGAATATATGTTCTATGGCTGGATGATATTATTTGAGGGACACAAATAATACAGGTCATTAGGGGTGAGGACTCATAAAACTTTGAGGCACCTTCTCATGGTGTGTGCCCTTGGTAATATCCAGGATGATATTATGAGAACGAGACCCGCCAGTAGGAAATCCACATTTCATAGTGTCATTGGATGTTCCTATCTACGAACGTGTGTATTGGTCCTTATACTTTAAGATTATTATTAATGGGTATTACAACTCACGCACTTAGATATATTGAAGAAAACTGTGACAACACACTGTTCGCAGTGAGGTAGGATACGTTGTGTGCGTCACAAGTAATACTGCATTAATAGATAATGCGAGAAAGGATTTGTCCCTTTTGTTCCATAACGGAAGTAGATATCTCAAGCCCTTTGATGAAATTGATATAGCCTAAATAAATCCATGGCCATGGTAAGGTATGGGTGAGTTCAATTTCAGGAAGTCAAAGAAAGAATAATCGAGAACATGGGTTGATGGAACTAGCATGCAACCCGCTTGATTGGAGATATAGAGACAAAGGGATTATATTACACGGTAAGCGTTTGTAGGAGGTGACACATCATTGCGGCGTTAAATTCTTTCTCTATGGGTGCCTTGGCGTGTTGCTAGACGGTAACCTTGGACTTTAGGCAGGCTCCGCCTAATGCCACTGATAAAGAGGCCTAGAGGGTCACACACTAAGCTTGTCTGTGTATATCAGTTAAATATTAATTTAACAAGTTCAATAAATATTATTCCTGACTGTGGTTTAATAATTATTTAAGGATTCCTGATCGCATTTGTTTCGACACTAGTTATTCAAGAGAATATATTTTGGGTGAAATAATATATATTTATGAGCGAGTAATGCAGTTACATTTATTTAAGAAATAAATAATCATTACTCAAGGTCTAATAAATATGGTGGAGGAAATAAATAAAATGAAAAAAATAAAAGTACACACTGTGTATATTTATATACACACCGTGTAGTTTGTTTTTCAGGATTCGTTAGAAAATATTGTTTATTTAATTAAATGATATTAAATATAATACGTTGGGCGCATGTCAAGTAATAATGATGGTCAACTGTCATTATTAAGACATGGGGTATTACTAAGAATTAAATGAAATGATTAAATGCTTTTGGGCAATTAATTCATTTTATTATTCTAAGTATTATAATCTCAATTACATTATTCTAATAGAATTAGATCCATTGTTGTTCACAACAGATTTTGAAATACTCTCAAGCCAAGAGAGAATTTCCTTTCCACCAAGAACTCTTTCAAGTTACGAGAGTGAGATCCTCCACTGGATCAAGGCGGTAGAAGGCGGACATCGCAAGCGAAGGTTCTTCTGCGTTAGCACCCGGAGATCCCTTCGGCGACATCCAGAGATACGTGGAGCAAGTGTGGATCACCACTAGAGGAATCCTGTACTTGGATTATACGACGCAACGACGGATCACATGATCATGACCAGAGACTCCAACGAAGAAATAATTCCATCGAGGTAATTATTATGAATTAATTAAATTAATTATAACCAATATATGATGATCCTATCTCAATGGTTCTGGGAATATTATTTTCTTTTCTATTCTTCATTCTATTCCGAAGATCCAACGTTTTAAATCGTGACGGATCTCGGATTGAACGTTGTTAACGTTAAAATTAAAGTTGGGTAAAAACCCCACCAACGCGCTTCCGCTGCACCCGGAACCTACAGGAGGTACCTCGGATAGTTCCTGAGTAAGGGGTAGAACAGTAAAAAGAAAAGAAAGAACACGACAAATTTCAGTTTAGGTGTTCATAGGAATTCCAATCGCACCCTATATTAACTGTGTACTCCAGAATTTGTGACAATTCTACACACCACTGACAAAGGAGTGGTGAGCACAAAAATGTTTTGCATAATAATGGGGATTAATAAAAAAACGTGAGTCCAGACATAACAGTCTGTTGAAAATTGATTAACAGAAGCTGATTATCCACTATTTTTAATTGACACGATGTGAAAAATTAAGAATCAGATAGAAACATCTAGCATTTCGCATCATGTTTTCCAGCTCAAAAGAAAAAGAAAAAGGAAGAATGCTTGCATACAGCTTGTCCCACAAGAATGTCGATCCCAATCTCTTGTGAGGGAGAGACTATAGAGATGGAAGTATGGGTAGAGGGAGAGGGAGAGGGAGGGGGGGGGGGAAACCTGATATACTGATCTAAGTCAATGTGGAGGTATGCCACTCGCATTGAAAGATTCCATGGAATTGTAAGTGGGTGATTGAAATCTCTCAGCGCCACTAAAAGAGAAGAGAGATGAAAAAATTATTAGAAACTTGAATAGAAGATCATACACGAAGAAACCAGTAATGTACATACCTGACGCCTGGTGGGTTTGGTTTGATGGGAAAAAAACCTAAGACTAAGATGACGACACCCACGACTTGAAGAATCACTGCCGCGATGGTCAATAAGCAACTTCCGCACGCCTGGGAAGCCATGGCATCCCTGGCTGATCACAGATGCAGAAGCAAGATGAGAGACGAGATAATAATTCAGTGTGATTTGGGGGGGGGTTTATTTTTGAGAGACGGGACCGTATGGGTGTTTAATACGTCTTAAGACCAAGAAGGAGAAAATGGTGTGATAGTTTCTAACTCTCAACGTCGGATCCCTCGCTAAAACATCATCATTTCATTTTTGACTTTGATACTCTAGGTGACAGAATCCAAGACTTAAAATATTGAAATGAATATTGAATCAATTACATACACAATAACCTTTTTAGATTTAAAGTTTTTGAGAATTAAAAAAAACATTACATAAATAATACTCATGAATTTAGTGAGATATTTTTCCCATTATACCCAACATTTCATATTCCATATTAAGTTTTCAACATCTCACACATACTTTTAAAAACATTTCTAAACAAAAATGATTTAATTATCATTTTTAATAATTTGGGAAACTGTAAATATAATAAGGATGATCTAAAATGTTTAGTAAGATTAAACATAATCATTAACAATTAAATGTCTCTAGTGGTCTTAATAATAACATAAGGGCATGGTGACATAATCAAAGTTCATGAGCATAACACAATAATATTCATACTATCAATACCTAGATCATCAATCGTGAAACATGGCATAGATTCTTATCAAAGTCAAGAGTCATAAAAATCAATAATCACGAGCCATGTGATTTCAATCTTGATCAAATGAATCATTAAAACTATAGAAATCATAAAGAAAACGTATTTGTATCTTGTAACATCATCTTCATAATGTGTTTTAAACTCATGTCAGAAATAATTGGAGTTTAGTCAAATCTATAACAAAAATTATTTGGTAACTCCTCCCATATAATATATTAAGACAAAGAACACAACTCAATACATTGGAGAGCTATAATGGGTCTCACCCATCGTATAAGATATATCAGGATCACCCACCACTATTTGGGTGCACCCATCGTATGAGCTATATCAGGCTCACCCGTGAGCTATAATGAGATTTAACTCTTCATATAAGCTGTATCGAGTTCACTTATTTCTCATATATAATGCTCAAGTATCATTTAAAGAATAAAACATTAAGAAATATTCACTTTTCAATCACAACAATAATCAATGTTGTTTCATAGCTTGATTAATCTGTGAAAAAAAAAACGGGTTTCATGATAGTCTCATAATTCATCTAGAGAAAGAATAAAGAAGATATAAATACAACATATCCCCAATAGAATATAACATCAAGAGTTGATGATTTTGATGAATGAAAATATCATTAAAATATCATTAAAAACATTATTGGATAAAATAACTTCTGCACTTTGAGTAACATCAAATGATGTCGTCTTAAATGAAAAATGATTTTAAAAAATCACTTGGAACATTTCTTGGGAAAAATATCGTTTCTATATAAAAAAAACTTATTTAAAATATAAAAATTTCTCAAATATTAAAGAAAACATTTTCTTGAAAATGACCTTTAGAACTTAAAAAGCAAGGTTTAAAACATTGAGTGGTCGTGACAGTGGAAAATTATGTTTGTACCGAGTACGTTAAAACAAATATTACCTTCACATTTTTGATAAAAGTTAAAAAATGTCTCGTTCAGAAAACGACGAGAATATTTATTTCAAAACATTTTGTAAAAATCCAATTATTGGAAAAAATCAATTTAAACAATCATAGTAAAATATTTTTGATTTTATTTAGAAAACATGGATCTGAAAGGAAAAATATTTTTGACTGAAGAGAAAAATGAAGTCTAATTTTCTTAAAAACATTTTCTTATTTCATTTTAAATGCCAAAGAGAGGAAAATTTTAATATTAATTTAAAATTTCCTGAATAAGTAGAGGAGAAGAAAATGGATTTGGTTCAAGAAAATAAGATCATGTTATTTCATCTCGAAAAACCTTCGACAAAAACAATACTGAAAAGAAAGGAGAATGTATCATAAAGCCTTTACCACTTTGGTAACTCCTCAATCGTAAGCCTCGTGAAAGAATAACATCAGATGAACTTTAAATATCATGAACATAAGGAGATCCATGATATGAAATATCAAAGGATAAGTAGACACACCTCCTAAAAAGAAGATAGATGTATAACATAACATATATCCTAAAGAAGACAATTTGAGACGAGCAATCCTTACAATGATCATAACATTAAAGTGAAAATTAATCAATGAATCGATTATTTGTATCAGATGTAAATCCACATAAAAAATGTAAATAGAACATAAGATAATAAAAAATCATTACACACACTACTACAAAACAGTCCTTCAACAGCGCTAGAAAAAGCGCTGATAAAGGTTGCGTTTATCAGAACTAAAATAACGCTAATAAAAGTTACCTTTTATCAATGCTAAAAAATACTAATAAGGGTTCAAAATAAAATGAAATAATTAATCAAAGGAAAATTAAAAAAATATTAAAATTTTTATTAATTAAATAATTATTGATAAAAATGAATAAATTATATATAAAAATTATAAAAATTAATAAATAGTATATATTAAATATGTAGATATGTAAAATGAATAAAATGAAATAAAAAAATAAAAATTAAGATAGTAAATTAAGAAAAATATTAAAAAAAATATTAATTAAATAGTTATTGATAAAAATGAATAAATTTAATATATATATATATATATATATTATAAATATTAATGAATAGTATATATTAAATATAGATATATAAAATAAATAAATTGTATTAATTAAACAAAATAATTAAATCTGAATAAATTACAAAATTATTTAAAAATTTATTAATGAAACAATTATCAATAAAAACGAATAAGTATAATAAACATATATATATTAATTATAAATAGTAATAAATAATATATATTAAATATAAATATATAGAAAATGAATAAAATATAATAATTTAGTGTGATTTTGGAGGTTTATTTTTGCGAGACGGGACCGTATGGGCGTTTAATACGTGTTAAGGAACAATAAGGAGACAATGTTGCGACAATTTCAAACTTGCACCTTTAAATCCCTCGCTAAAACCGTCATCATTTCATTTTTGACTTTGATACCGTTGAAGGTGACTCAATTTTCATCATCCAAGACTCACAACATCGAAATGAATATTGAATCACTTACATACCCAATAACCCTTTAGATTTGAAGTTTTAGAGAATTAGAACAAACTATTACATAAATAATACTCATGAATTCAGGGGGGGTATTTTTCCCACTATACCCAACTTTTCATATTCCATATTAAGTTCTCAACACCTCACACAAACTTCATCACATTAGAAACCTTTTTAGACACAAATCGTTTAATTATCATTTTTTATAATGCGAGGAAATGGAAACATAAGAAAGACGATCTCAAATGTTCAGTAAGGTTAAACATAAGCACTAACAATTAAATGTCATCACAGAGCATAGAAATAACACAAGGGTGTGATGAAATAATCAAAGTGCATGAGCATGACACAAGAACATTCATACTATCAATACCTAGATCATCAATCACGAAACATGGCATAAAGACTTATCAAAGTCAAGAGTCATAAAAATCAATAATCATGAGCCATGTGATTTCAATCTTGATCAAATGAATCATCAAAAATATAGAAAGCATAAAGAAAACTTATTTTTATCTTGTAACATCATCTTCGTAACCCGTTTTAAACCCGTGTTAGAAATAACCGAAGTCTAGTTAAATATATAAGAGAAACTATCTAGTAACTCCTCCCTTATAATTTGTTAAGTCAAAGAATTATAATCAATGCAATGGAGAGATATAATGGGGATCACCTGTCATATAAGCTATATCAGGCACAACCGTCGCTATCTGGGCGCACCCATCATATAAGCTATATTGAGCTCACCCATGAGCTATAATGGGGATCAACCTTTCGTATAAGCTGTATCAAGTTCACTCATTTCTCATATATAATTCTCAAGTACCATTTCAAGAATAAAACATTCAAAAACATTCACTTTTCAATCATAACAACAATAAAAGTTCTTTCATTACTTGATTAATCTGTAGAAAAGAAACGAGTTCCATGATAGTCTCATAATTCATCTAGAGAAAGAATAAAGATGATATAAATACAACATATCCCCAATAGAATGTAACATCAAGAGTTTTTGATGTTGATGAATGAAAATATCATTAAAATACCATTAAAAAAATTCTTGGATAAAATAACCTGTGCACTTTTAGTAACATCAAATGAGGTCGTCTAAAAAGAAAAATGATTTTAAAAAATCACTTGGAACATTTCTTGGGGAAAATACTGTTTCCATTTTAAAAATGATTATTTAAAATCTAAAACTTTATCAAATATTAAAGAAACCATTTTCTTGAAAATAACCATTAAAACTTAAAAAGGAAACTTTAAAACATTGAGTGGTCATGACAGTGGAAAATTATGTTTGTACTGAGTACGTTAAAACAAAAATTCCTTTCACATTTTTGATAAAAGTTAAAAAGTGTCTCCTTTAGAAAATGACGTGATGGTTTCTTTTAAAATTTTTTGTAAAAATAAAATTATGGGTAAAAATAACTTTTAACAATCATAGTAAAACATTTTTGAATACATTTTTAGAGAACATGAATCTGGAAGGAAAAATATTTTGGACCGAAGAGAGAAATAAAGTCATATTTTCTTAAAAACATTTTCTTAAATCATTTTAAATTCCAAAGAGAGGAAAATTGAACTATTAATTTAAAATTTCATGAATAATAAAAGTAGAATAAAATATATTTGTTTCAAGCAAATAAGATCATATTATCTCCTCTCAGTGAACCTTCAACGAAAACAATACCGAAAATAAAGGAGAATGTATCATAAAGCCTTTTCCACTTTCGTAACTCCTCGATCGTAAGCCTCATAAAAGAATAACATCTGATGAAATTTAAATATCAAAAACATAAAGAGATTCATGATATAACATATCAAAGGGGAAGTAGATACACCTCATAAAGAAAGATAGATGTATAACATAACATATATCCAAAAGAAGACAATTTGAGACGAGCAATCCTTACAATGATCATAACGTTGAAGTGAAAATTAATTAGTGAATTGATTATGTGTATCATATGTAAATCTACATAACAAATGGAAATACAACATAAGACAGTCAAAAGTCATTACACACACTACTACAAAATAGACCTTCAACAACGTTAGAAAAAAGAGATGATTAAAGTCACGTTTATCAGCATTAAAAAGAGTGCTGATAAAGGTTACCTTTTATTAGTGATAAAAAACATTGATAAAGGTCCAAAATAAAATGAAATAATTATCAAATAAAATTAAAAAAGTAATTTTTTTTATTAATTATATAATTATTGATAAAAATTAATAAAATGAATATACATATATATAAATTATAAAAATTAATAAATAATATATATTAAACATGCAGATGTGTAAAATGAATAAAATGAAATACAAAAAATAAAAATAAAAAAGTGTAAATTAAGAAAAATATTTAACTTTTTATTAATTAAATATTTATTGATAAAAATGAATAAATTTAATATACAAATATATAGATTATAAATATTAATAAATAGTATATATTAAATATAGATATATAAAATGAATAAATTTTTCTAATTAAGAAAAACAATTAAAAATGAATAAATTACAAAACTATTTAAAAATTTATCAATGAAACAATTATCAATAAAAATGAAAACATATAATATATATATTAATTATAATATTAATAAATAATATATATTAAATATAAATATATAGAAAATTAATAAAATGTAATAATTAAAAATATATTAATGTCTTATTCATTTTTAATGTTTTTTGATTTTTCAATTTAACATATATCAAACGTGTGTTACATTAATTTCACATACATAATTAAAATTAATGCATTTTCATATACAACACACACACACACAAATATTTATGCAATTAATGAAATCTTATATAAAAACACATGCACCTAATATTTATGCAATTTATTCAAATTTTAGTATATTTTATAATTTCATTATAACATGATACATTTAATATATTATGTTTTTAATCAACCAATTTTATTTATTTAATTTTAATATCATTACAGTTAGGTATTATTTATTCATTTTTAATATTTTTTATTTTTTATTTTATTTTTGAATTTAATCATTCTCTATTATTTATTTATATATATTTATTTATTATGCTTTAGTATTTTCAATATGCATTCATCTTTACTTCAATAAATATATCCATATTTTTTAATAATTTATATTTATTGAATAAAATTTATCTATTTTTTAATATTTTTAAAGTGCAGTCATTTTTAATTATTCAATTTTACTAATTTTTAAAATGCATGTATTTAAGATTATATATTCATTAATAATGTTAAAAGCATATTTGTAAATAAATATTTATAAATAAATATACTTATAGATGTATGTTTACTATATTTATAAATTTATATATTTATAATTCTTATAAATAAATAAATATTATTTAAAAAAAGTATTTATATAATTATAAATAAATAATTATATATATTTAAATAATTATAAAATTATAATAAATATATTTAAATAATGAATATACTATATTTATACTTATAATATATATATATAAGTATTATTCATATATTTATAAATAAATAATTATATATTTAAATAATTGTAAAATTATAATAAATATATTTAAATAATGAATATATTAATATTTATATATATTTATTATATATATATAATTATATAATTATATATAATTATATACATATATATATAATGATATAAATATATTTATAATTATAAAATTATAATAAATATATTTAAATAATGAATATACTATATATAAAAATATATGAATATTGCTTTTTTAAAAGTATTTCTCATATATATTTAAATAAATAATTATATATTTAAATAATTATAAAATTATAATGAATATACTTAAATAATGAATATATTTATATTTATATATATTTATTAAATATATATATATTTATATAATTATATAAATATATATAATGATATAAATATATTTATAATTATAAAATTATAATAAATATATTTAAATAATGAATATACTATATATATATAAATATATAAATATTATTTTTTAAGTATTATTCATATATTTATAAATAAATAATTATATATTTAAATAATTATAAAATTATAATTAAAATATTTAAATAATGAATATATTTATATTTATATATAATATAAATATATATATAATTATATAATTATATATAATTATATAAATATATTTATAATTATAAAATTATAATAAATATATTTAAATAATGAATATATTTATATATATTTTCTAAATATATATAATTATATAAATATATATATAATGATATAAATATATTTATAATTATAAATATACTTATAAATGTATATTTACTGTATTTATAAAATTATATATTTATAATTATCAATAAAAAATTATAATTTTTTTAAAAAAGTATTAATGTAATTATAAATAAATAATTATAATTTTAAATAATTATAAAACTATAATAAAAATATATATAATTATATAAATATGTTTACATTTTTTTATAATTATAATTATAAATCCTTTATCAAGGCTTTTTTATTGCTGATAAAAGTTTCCCCGATATATTTAAAAGAATGCCAACCGCGACTCATTCAGTCGTGATTCTCAAGCTCTCACGGAACTCCCCTGCTGCCTGCGCTGCTCCTCTACGTTCTCTCGGGCGAATCAAGGCTAGAATCCAAGGTATGTGATTTTCTCCTTTTCCTCTCTTGTTTGATTTTTTGGGTCCTGTGGTTTGCGTTTTGCACTTTTCTTAACAATAAAGAACCCTGCATGCCATCTCTCTCTCTCTCTCTCACTTACTTATACCTACCCAATGTCAAGAGTACGCTACAAACTCATTACAGCTTTATATGTGACCATTGCAAACTACATCTTCATCCATTGTTGCAACGGATGATGATTTTCTTGATGTTTTCGTTATATTATTTCTTGTTACCTTTTAGATAGTGTATATTGTCATTGTTTGAATCTAGTTTCCACAGTATGAAATGCACATGAAGATGAAAAAAAGTTTAAAACAATAAGAAGAATCATGAATATATGTGTATCTATTGAGCAAATCATCTTCATAAAATTTAATAGAATGATAGGTGCATATTTTTTCTTAAGTAATATTGGATGATTGGGGTTGCATAGGTGAATTATATTTTTGATGGAGGTCATACGATCTTTGCAACGTGAGTAACATTAATATGTGTAAATTTTAAAAAGTTTTAAGAAGACAACTTTCATCCTCACTAGCTTCATATCCCAAACAACTATTATTGCATTTTATTGCTTGAGACTCATGCCCCATCTCTTCTATGTTGCTTGAACCAGTCTGGGCACTAGTCATCCAAAATGATTACCAGTACCCGATATGGGATGATTTTTTGTTAGATTAGTTCAAGAAACATAGGTGGATGTCCACAAGAGATGAGTGATGAGTATCGAGCAACAAAATGAAATAATAAATATTCAGGAGATGAAGCTGATGAGGATGAAATTTTCTATAACTCTCACCGTTGGATGAATTCAAAGGATACATACTATAGTGGGGTAATTCTTTTCTTAAATTCAATTAACCATCTCCTTAAAAATGGATGCATTCTAATCATTTGAAAAAAGAGTATAAATATGGAGTTATATAGTTCATCAAGTTTGTAATAGAGCATGCATGCAAACCTTCTCAAATAATTTCTCCATGTTTATGTTTTTATTATTCAAGAAAAATTAAATAATCATGAAAAAAATTTATTCTACACATGATGATGTTACCAATATTGAGGAAGAACAAAATATTTATGATTAAACTACAAATTATTAGGGGATCAACAACATGTTGATGAAAAAAACAATGACGACGCAACATCACAATGTTGAATAAAATTATCAAGATAAGAAGTCGGGGTATAAAATTTGAGGTTGGTTGGAATCAACGCGACCAACCTATGGACCCCAACAAGTAAATGTTTATTAGTTATCTTGGGGTCACAATGGGGAATAATGTGTTGATTTATATTGATTCATGGCGCCATGTCCAACCTATAAAAAAGGAAATCCTTTAGAAAGATATAACAATAATGTTATGACATACTTCCTCTATTTTACCGAAAAATTATATAATGAAACATTGATTTAATTTTCATTATTCCTTGAAGAGTTAGTTTATTTTAGAATATTTCCATATGAAATTTTCCTTAATGGCCACTAGAAAATAACATAGAGGATTCCAAACTTTTCTTAAGAAGTTGCATCTTAGGAATACTGAGGGGATAGTAAAGCTCCACCCACAAGTTAGTTATGCACACATTATAAAATAGGAAACATGGACTGATTTCATCAATAGTCACAATGACAAATCATTTCAGGTGAATTACAGTTGATAATATATTATTTTTTATTATTTATTTTATCCAAATTGGTTCAAAACAAGTAATTTATGAAACACAAAAAGTGCACTGAAAATAATGAATGTGTATCAAAACCAATGTACCCCTATCAAAAAGCAAGGATGGAGTACCCTTCATTAGAGAAGAAATTGGTCTATATTTTAAATCAACAATAAAAGTTTAATTATGTGATATGAAACAACATATGTTCCTTTATTTATATGCAGATTGATGAATCAAAATATAAATCCAATTCCATCCCACATCATGTACTATGGAAGGAGGATTTTGTAAATAAGGAGGGTAAACTAGTTGATGAAGACACAAAAATAGTATGGGAAACATGTGTAAGTATGACATAATTATTATTAATTATAATTTATAACAATATTACATAAAAATATCTATTTAGGTTCATATTGTTTTACATGTTTTAGACACAAGAATTGAAAATGATCATACCGGAAGAAAAGCTACTTTCATTAGCTTTGAAGCGACCAGAACAATATGGCCACGTTAGAGGATTAGGTTTTGGAGTTTCTCCTCGAACATATTTTGAGAAGATAAAACCATATGAAGATACATATAATATTGCAAGATTATTTCAGACACAAATAGACCCACTATAAGATATTATTGTTTGGACTGGTTTGGTATACCAATGTATAAGAAAATATCCAAGTGAACCGATGATGGAACAAAGATCCATAAATGAACCAAATGATACCACTAGCTTAGAGGCTAGTCATACCCCCAACCGAAAACCTTACCTAAGTTAATTAATTTTTTCATTAATATTTCTCCTAAATGTGAATCAAATAACTTCTGATAACTTTATTTTACTAAAATTCTGCAGGGTTTAGTTGTATGTGATTTGTATCTATCAACACCCACACACCGCCATATTGTGATGGGTATACTGTATAATATCCCAGAGGAAAAGTTACACAACAAATTCCTCCCAAAATATTAGATGAGAGTGGGGATTGAGGTAGCTCATAAGCTGATTACTAAGTTTCTTATTCCACTTGATGATCCAGAAGTTACAACAATCAATGATGCTATTGGAGATTTCATAGCTTAGACATTTAATCTTTTAAATATACATGAGGTATGCATTTAACAAATTTTTTCAAATGAAAATTCCAGAACAATTGATGATAAAAGTTCTAAAGTGAGGTATGATATTACAGATGAATAAAGCGATGAAGAAATGGAAGGTCAGATCAAGAAAATCTAGTGAATCAACCAAGAAATGAAAAAGAAATTCTGAGAGTACCTTCTCCCCGCCAGTTCTAGAGAAAAATTTATTATCACTACAAATTCATACAGAGACCACATTTAAATATGAAAATATGTCTTACATTCTATATTAAAAAGAAATATATGGATCTTCCATGACAGACTTAATTGCTTTCGAGACTATAAATGAGATTCTCAAGCATGAATGGTTGGACGCCTTAATTGCGAATAAATACATAAGGTACATTTTCATAATACTTCTATCCAAATAGTGAGATAATATGTTTATTAAAGTTAATAACTATTCATATTTTATACATGTGTTTATATTACTACTATATAAAGGGAAAATTGTAGGAAGCTTGATTTGAATTCATTAATACCTATATCATTTCTACATCAAAACTTACTTTGGATGATACAAGAATTCATAAGAAAAGAAATGAGTTACTAGAAGCATTTGAGAAAAAAACATTAGATGATAGAATCCTTTTGATGCCTACAATTTAGAAGTAAAAATATACACTCTAATAACATAAAATATATTTTTAATTTTTGCATTACTTATTTTTTTTGTTTTTTAGGCAGCACTAGATGCTGATCGTAGTCAATCTGGATACCCCAAATATTTATTTTTTGGATGCAATGCAGGGATATCCAATCAACTAACCACACATGATGTGTATTGTGAATATGTAATACACTAAAATCGTCATTTTATAGATAAAATTTGAATTATATGTTTCAGTCTGTGTTTTAACAAGAATTTTTTATTGTATAACTGCTGATAAATATAGGCTAAATCATGGCATGAAGTCAGTGTCTGAAGAGATAAATCTTGTGGATTACTACAAATGAAAATAATTAAGGTATATATAAAAATATTTAACCAACAAAACATTTCAACACAGTTCTTGAATATATGTTCTATGGCTGGATGATATTATTTGAGGGACACAAATAATACAGGTCATTAGGGGTGAGGAGTCATAAAACTTTGAGGCACCTTCTCATGGTGAACGCCCTTGGTAATATCCAGGAGGATATTATGAGAATGAGACCCGCCGGTAGGAAATCCACATTTCATAGTGTCATTGGATGTTCCTATCTGCGGACGTGTGTATTGGTCCTTAGACTTTAAGATTATTATTAATGGGTATTACAACTCACGCACTTAGATATATTGACGAAAACTATGACGACACACTGTTCGCAGTGAGGTAGGATACGTTGGGTGCGTCACGAGTAATACTGCATTAATAGATAACGAGAGAAAGGATTTGTCGCTTTTGTTCCATAACGGAAGTAGATATCTCAGGCCCTTTGATGAAATTGATATAGCCTAAATAAATCCATGGCCATAGAAAGGTATGGGCGAGTTCAATTTCAGGAAGTCAAAGAAAGAATAATCGAGCACATGGGTTGATTGTACAAGCATGCAACCCGCTTGATTGGAGATATAGAGACAAAGGGATTATATTACATGGTAAGCGTTTGTAGGAGGTGACACATCATTGCGGCGTTAAATTCTTTCTCTATGGGTGCCTTGGCATGTTGCTAGACACTAACCTTGGACTTTAGGCAGGCTCCGCCTAATGCCACTGATAAAGAGGCCTAAAGGGTCACACACTAAGTTTGTCCATGTATCTCAGTTAAATATTAATTTAACAAGTTAAATAAATATTATTCCTGACTGTGGTTTAATAATTATTTAAGGATGCCTGATCACATTTGTTTCGACACTAGTTATTCGAGAGAATATATTGTGGGAGAAATAATATATATTTATTAGCGAGTAATGCAGTTACATTTATTTAAGAAATAAATAATCATTACTCAAGGTCTAATAAATATAGTGGAGGAAATAAATAAAATGAAAAAATAAAAGTACACGCTGTCTATATTTATATACACACCGTGTAGTTTGTTTTTCGGGATTCGTGAGAAAATATTTTTTATTTAATTAAATGATATTAAATATAATATGTTGGGCGCATGTCAAGTAATAATGATGGTCAACTGTCATTATTAAGACATGGGGTATTACTAAGAATTAAATGAAATGATTAAATGCTTTCGGGAAATTAATTCATTTTCTTATTCTATGTATTATAATCCCAATTACATTATTCTCATAGAATTAGAGCCATTGTTGTGCACAACAGATTTGGAAATACTCTCAAGACAAGAGAGAATTTCCTTTCCACCAAGAACGCTTTCAAGTTACGAGATCGAGATCCTCCACCGGATCAAGGCGATAGAAGGCGGACATCGCAAGCGAAGGTTCTTCTGCGCTAGCACCCGGAGATCCCTTCGGCGACATCCAGAGATACGTGGAGCAAGTGTGGATCACCGCTAGAGGAATCCTGTACTTGGATTATACGATGCAATGACAGATCACATGATCGTGACCGGAGACTCCAACGAAGAAATAATTCCATCGAGGTAATTATTATGAATTAATTAAATTAATTATAACCAACATATGATGATCCTATCTCAATGGTTCCAGGAATCTTATTTTCTTTTACATTCTTCATTCTATTCCAAATACCGGACATTTTAAATCGTGACGGATCTTGGATTGAACGTTGTTAATGTTAAAATTAAAGTTGGGTAAAAACCCCACCAACGTGCTTCCGCTGTGCTCGGAACCTACAGGAGGTACCTCAGATAGTTCCTGAGTAAGGGGTAGAACAGTAAAAAGAAAAGAAAGAACATGAAAACTTTCAGTTTAGGTGTTCATAGGAATTCCAATCGCACCCTATATTAACTATGTACTCCAGAATTTGTGACAATTCTAAACACCACTGACAAAGGAGCGGTGAGTGCAAAAATGTTTTGCATAATACTGGGGATGAATAAAAAACGTGAGTCCAGACATAACAGTCTGTTGAAAATTGATTAACAGAAGCCGATTATCCACTATTTTTAATTGAAATGATGTCAAAAATTAAGAACCAGATAGCAACATCTAGCATTTCGCATCATGTTTTCCAGCTCAAAAAAAAAAAGAAAAAGGAATAATGCTTACATACAGCTTGTCCCACAAGAATGTCGATCCCAATCTCTTGTGAGGGAGAGACTGCAGAGATGGAAGGATGGGTGGAGGGAGAGGGAGAGGGAGGGGGGAAACCTGATATATTGATCTGAGACAATGTGGAGGTATGCCACTCGCATTGAAAGATTCTACAGAATCGTAGGTGGGTGATTGAAATCTCTCAGCGCCACTAAAAGAGAAGAGAGATGAAAAAATTATTAGAAACTGGAATAGAAGATCATACGCGAAGAAACCAGTAACATACGTACCTGACGCCTGGTAGGTTTGGTTTGATGGGAAAAAACCCTAAGACTAATACGACGACACCCACGACTTGAAGAATCACTGCCGCGATAGTCAATAAGCATCTTCCGCACGTCCGGGAAGCCATGGCGTCCCTGGCTGATCGCACATGCAGAAGCAAGATGAGAGACGAGATAATAATTCAGTGTGATTTGGGGGTGTTTATTTTTGAGAGACGGGACCGTATGGGTGTTTAATACGTCTTAAGACCAATAAGGAGAAAATGGTGTGATGGTTTCTAACTCTCAACGTCGGATCCCTCGCTAAAACATCATCATTTCATTTTTGACTTTGATACTGTAGGTGACTGAATCCAAGACTTAAAATATTGAAATGAATATTGAATCAATTACATACACAATAACCTTTTTATATTTAAAGTTTTTGAGAATTAAAAAAAACCATTACATAAATAATACTCATGAATTTAGTGAGATATTTTTCCCATTATACCCAACATTTCATATTCCATATTAAGTTTTCAACATCTCACACATACTTTTAAAAACATTTCTAAACAAAAATCATTTAATTATCATTTTTTATAATTTTGGAAACTGGAAACATAATAAGGATGATCTCAAATGTTTAGTAAGATTAAACATAATCATTAACAATTAAATGTCTCCAGTGGTCATAATAATAACAAAAGGGCATGGTGACGTAATCAAAGTTCATGAGCATAACACAATAATATTCATACTATCAATACCTAGATCATAAATCGTGAAACATGGCATAGATTCTTATCAAAGTCAAGAGTCATAAGAATCAATAATCACGAGCCATGTGATTTCAATCTTGATCAAATGAATCATTAAAACTATATAAATCATAAAGAAAACGTATTTGTATCTTGTAACATCATCTTCATAATTTGTTTTAAACCCGTGTCAGAAATAATAAGAGTTTAGTTAAATCTATAATAGAAAATATTTGGTAAATCCTCCCTTCTAATCTATTAAGACAAAGAACACAACTCAATAAATTGGAGAGCTATAACGGGTCTCACCCGTCGTATAAGCTATATCAGGCTCACCCACCACTATTTGGGTGCACCCATCGTATGAGCTATATCAGGCTCACCCGTGAGCTATAATGAGGTTTAACCCTTCGTATAAGCTGTATCGAGTTCACTTATTTCTCATATATAATTCTCAAGTATCATTTAAAGAATAAAACATTAAGAAATATTCACTTTTCAATCACAACAATAATCAATGTTGTTTCAAAGCTTGATTAATCTATGAAAAAAAAACGGGTTTCATGATAGTCTCATAATTCATCTAGAGAAAGAATAAAGAAGATATAAATACAACATATCCCCAATAGAATATAACATCAAGAGTTGATGATGTTGATGAATAAAAATATCATTAAAAACATTATTGGAGAAAATAACCTCTGCACTTTGAGTAACATCAAATGATGTCATCTTAAATGAAAAATGATTTTAAAAAATCACTTGGAACATTTCTTGGGAAAAATATCATTTCTATATTAAAAAAACTTATTTAAAATATAAAACTTTCTCAAATATTAAAGAAAACATTTTCTTGAAAATGACCTTTAGAACTTAAAAATCAAGGTTTAAAACATTGAGTGGTCGTGACAGTGGAAAATTATGTTTGTACCGAGTACGTTAAAAGAAAGATTACTTTCACATTTTCGATAAAAGTTAAAAAAATGTCTCGTTTAGAAAAAGATGAGAATATTTATTTTAAAACATTTTGTAAAAATCCAATTATGGGTAAAAATCAATTTAAACAATCATAGTATAATATTTTTGATTTTTTTTAGAAAAAATGGATCTGAAAGGAAAAATATTTTTGACTGAAGAGAAAAATGAAGTCTAATTTTCTTAAAAACATTTTCTTATTTCATTTTAAATTCCAAATAAAGGAAAATTTTAATATTAATTTAAAATTTCCTGAATAAGTAGAGGAGAAGAAAATGGATTTGGTTCAAGAAAATAAGATCATGTTATTTCCTCTCAAAAAACCTTCAACAAAAACAATACTGAAAAGAAAGGAGAATGTATAATAAAGCCTTTACCACTTTGGTAACTCCTCAATCGTAAGCCTCGTGAAAGAATAACATCGGATGAACTTTAAACATCATGAACATAAGGAGATTCATGATATGAAATATCAAAGGAGAAGTAGACACACCTCATAAAAGGAAGATAGATGTATAACATAACATATATCCTAAAGAAGACAATTTGAGACGAGCAATCCTTACAATGATCATAACATTGAAGTGAAAATTAATCAATGAATTGATAATGTGTATCAGATGTAAATCCACATAAAAAATGGAAATAGAACATAAGATAATAAAAAATCATTACACAAACTACTACAAAACAGTCCTTCAACAGCGCTAGAAAAAAGCGCTGATAAAGGTCGCGTTTATCAGAACTAAAATAACGCTAATAAAAGTTACCTTTTATCAATGCTAAAAAATGCTAATAAGGGTTAAAAATAAAATGAAATAATTAATAAAAGGAAAATTAAAAAAATATTAAATTTTTTATTAATTAAATAATTATTGATAAAAATGAATAAATTATATATAAAAATTATAAAAATTAATAAATAGTATATATTAAATATGCAGATATGTAAAATGAATAAAATGAAATAAACAAATAAAAATTAAGACAGTAAATTAAGAAAAATATTAAAAAAATTATAAATTAAATAGTTATTGATAAAAATGAATAAATTTAATATATATATATATATATTATAAATATTAATGAATAGTATATATTAAATATAGATATATAAAATAAATAAATTGTATTAATTAAAAAAAATAATTAAAACTGAATAAATTACAAAATTATTTAAAAATTTATTAATGAAACAATTATCAATAAAAACAAATAAGTATAATATATATATATATATTAATTATAAATAGTAATAAATAATATATATTAAATATAAATATATAGAAAATGAATAAAATATAATAATTTAGTGTGATTTTGGAGGTTTATTTTTGCGATACAGGACCGTATGGGCATTTAATACGTGTTAAGGAACAATAAGGAGACAATGTTGCGACAATTTCAAACTTGCACCTTTGAATCCCTCGCTAAAAAAGTCATCATTTCATTTTTGACTTTGATACCGTTGAAGGTGACTCAATTTTCATCATCCAAGACTCACAACATCGAAATGAATATTGAATCACTTACATACCCAATAACCCTTTAGATTTGAAGTTTTAGAGAATTAGAACAAACTATTACTTAAATAATACTCATGAATTCAGTGGGGTATTTTTCCCACTATACCCAACTTTTCATATTCCATATTAAGTTCTCAACACCTCACACAAACTTCATCACGTTAGAAACCTTTTTAGACACAAATCATTTAATTATCATTTTTTATAATGCGGGGAAATGGAAACATAAGAAAGACGATCTCAAATGTTCAGTAAGGTTAAACATAAGCACTAACAATTAAATGTTATCACAGAGTATAGAAATAACACAAGGGTGTGATGAAATAATCAAAGTTCATGAGCATAACACAAGGACATTCATATTATCAATGCCTAGATCATCAATCACGAAACATGGCATAAAGACTTATCAAAGTCAAGAGTCATAAAAATCAATAATCATGAGCCATGTGATTTCAATCTTGATCAAATGAATCATCAAAACTATAGAAAGCATAAAGAAAACATATTTTTATCTTGTAACATCATCTTCGTAACCCATTTTAAACCCGTGTTAGAAATAACTGAAGTCTAGTTAAATATATAAGAGAAACTATCTAGTAACTCCTCCCTTCTAATTTGTTAAGTCAAAGAATTATACTCAATGCAATGGAGAGCTATAATGGGGATCACCTGTCATATAAGCTATATCAGGCTCAACCGTCGCTATCTGGGCGCACCCATCATATAAGCTATATTGAGCTCACCCATGAGCTATAATGGGGTTCAACCTTTCGTATAAGCTGTATCAAGTTCACTCATTTCTCATATATAATTCTCAAGTACCATTTCAAGAATAAAACATTCAAAAACATTCACTTTTCAATCATATCAATAATCAAAGTTCTTTCATTGCTTGATTAATCTGTAGAAAAGAAACGAGTTCCATGATAGTCTCATAATTCATCTAGAGAAAGAATAAAGATGATATAAATACAACATATCCCTAATAGAATGTAACATCAAGAGTTTTTGATGTTGATGAATGAAAATATCATTAAAAGACCATTAAAAACATTCTTGGAGAAAATAACCTGTGCACTTTTAGTAACATCAAATGAGGTCGTCTAAAAAGAAAAATGATTTTAAAAAATAACTTGGAACATTTATTGGGGAAAATACCGTTTCCATCTTAAAAATGATTATTTAAAATCTAAAACTTTATCAAATATTAAAGAAACCATTTTCTTGAAAATAACCATTAAAAATTAAAAAAGGAAACTTTAAAACATTGAGTGTTCATGACAGTGGAAAATTATGTTTGTACCGAGTACGTTAAAACAAAGATTCCTTTCACATTTTTAATAAAAGTTAAAAAGTGTCTCCTTTAGAAAATGACGTGATGGTTTCTTTTAAAAAAATTTGTAAAAATAAAATTATGGGTAAAAATAACTTTAAACAATCATATTAAAACATTTTTGAATACATTTTTAGAAAACATGGATCTGGAAGGAAAAATATTTTTGACCGAAGAGAGAAATAAAGTCAGATTTTCTTAAAAACATTTTCTTAAATCATTTTAAATTCCAAAGAGAGGAAAATTGAACTATTAATTTAAAATTTCATGAATAATAAAAGGAGAATAAAATATATTTGTTTCAAGAAAATAAGATCATGTTATTTCCTCTCAGTGAACCTTCAACAAAAACAATACCGAAAAGAAAGGAGAATGTATCATAAAGCCTTTTCCACTTTCGTAACTCCTCGATCATAAGCCTCATAAAAGAATAACATCTGATGAACTTTAAATATCACAAACATAAAGATATTCATGATATAACATATCAAAGGGGAAGTAGATACACCTCATAAAGAAAGATAGATGTATAACATAACATATATCCTAAAGAAGACAAATTGAGACGAGCAATCCTTACAATGATCATAACGTTGAAGTGAAAATTAATCAGTGAATTGATTATGTGTATCGTATGTAAATCTGCATAAAAAATGGAAATACAACATAAGACAGTCAAAAGTCATTACACACACTACTATAAAATAGACCTTCAACAACTTTAGAAAAAAGAGATGATAAAAGTCACGTTTATCAGCATTAAAGAGAGTGCTGATAAAGGTTACCTTTTATTAGTGCTAAAAAACATTGATAAAGGTCCAAAATAAAATGAAATAATTATCAAATAAAATTAAAAAAAGTAATTTTTTTATTAATTAAATAATTATTGATAAAAATGAATAAAATGAATATACATATATATAAATTATAAAAATTAATAAATAATATATATTAAACATGCAGATGTATAAAATGAATAAAATGAAATAAAAAAATTAAAATTAAAAAAGAGTAAATTAAGAAAAATATTAAACATTTTATTAATTAAATATTTATTGATAAAAATGAATAAATTTATTATACAAATATATAGATTATAAATATTAATAAATAGTATATATTAAAAATAGATATATAAAATGAATAAATTTTACTAATTAAGAAAAACAATTAAAAATGAATAAATTACAAAACTATTTAAAAATTTATCAATGAAACAATTATCAATAAAAATGAAAACATATAATATATATTTTAATTATAATATTAATAAATAATATATATTAAATATAAATATATAGAAAATTAATAAAATGTAATAATTAAAAATATATTAATGTCTTATTCATTTTTAATGTTGTTTGATTTTTCAATTTAACATATATTAAACGCGTGTTACATTAAATAATGAATATACTATATATAAAAATATATGAATATTGATTTTTTAAAAGTATTTCTCATATATCTTTAAATAAATAATTATATATATAAATAATTATATATATAAATAATTATAAAAATAAAATGAATATTTTTAAATAATGAATATATTTATATTTATATATATTTATTAAATATATATATACTTATATAATTATATAAATATATATAATGATATAAATATATTTATAATTATAAAATTATAATAAATATATTTAAATAATGAATATACTATATATATATAAATATATAAATATTATTTTTTAAGTATTATTCATATATTTATAAATAAATAATTATATATTTAAATAATTATAAAATTATAATTAAAATATTTAAATAATGAATATATTTATATTTATATATATAATATATATATATAATTATATAATTATATATAATTATATAAATATATTTATAATTATAAAATTATAATAAATATATTTAAATAATGAATATATTTATATATATTTACTAAATATATATAATTATATAAATATATATATAATGATATAAATATATTTATAATTATAAATAAATAAATAATTATAAATATACTTACAAATGTATATTTACTGTATTTATAAAATTATATATTTATAATTATCAATAAAAAAATATAATTTTTTTTAAAAAGTATTAATGTAATTATAAATAAATAAATATAATTTTAAATAATTATAAAACTATAATAAAAAAATATATAATTATATAAATATGTTTACATTTTTTTATAATTATAATTATAAATCCTTTATCAACGCTTTTTTAGTGCTGATAAAAGTTTCCCTGATATATTTAAAAGAATGCCAACCGCGACTCATTCAGTCGTGATTCTCAAGCTCTCACGGAACTCCCCTACTGCCTGCGCTGCTCCACTACGTTCTCTCGGGCGAATCAAGGCTAGAATCCAAGGTATGTGATTTTCTCCTTTTCCTCTCTTGTTTGATTTTTTGGGTCCTATGGTTTGCATTTTTGCACTTTTCTTAACAATAAAGAACCCTGCATGCCATCTCTCTCTCTCTATCTCACTTACCTATACCTACCCAATGTCAACCGTACGCTACGAACTCATTCCATCTTTATATGAGACCATTGCGAACTGCATCTTCATCCGCTGTTGCAATAGATGATGATTTTCTTAATGTTTTCGTTATATTATTTCTTGTTACCTTTTAGATAGTGTATATTGTCATTGTTTGAATCTAGTTTCCAAAGAATGACATGCACATGAAGATGAATTTAAAAAAAAAAGAAGAATCATGAATATATGTGTATCTATTGAGAAAATCATCTTCATAAAATTTAATAGAATGATAGGTGCATATTTTTTCTTAATTAATATTGGATGATTGGGGTTGCATAGGTGAATTATATTTTTGATGGAGGTCATACGATCTTTGCAACATGAGTAACATTGATGCATTGTTTGATATTGTTCTTTGATTATGTTTATGGATTAAGAATTCATAATCATTATTAATGCTACAAAGGGCCATGAGTTTCACAAATAAGATTGTGTAAATAAGGATTCATTTCAGTAAGATAGACATACAATACAATACACATCATACATAAAATTACACATATGCATGCATCTTGCATGAAAATTGTTACTATCTTGAATAGAGATATAATACTTCAATACTCTAGTACAACTAAACTTCACTACCTTTATTTAATCCGTCCTTAGACGCTTGACTAGCTTTCATATCTTGATGATGGATTGGACTGCCTCTTTCAAACTAGCATTCCTCTCATCACTGTAGTTCCAAAGTTCCTTGATGACATACCTCCCGATCGAATTGTATTCATTAATCTCCATCAAAGTCGCTGCCATGAATTTGAATACCACATCTCTCGACCCATTCTTCAACTCTTTAATCCTTTCATCCTCCTCATTTATAACTTCCTAAGAACACCAAAAATGAAACCTAAAAATAAATCAAAACATAATGAATGAAATTGATTGGTTTCTTGATAGGCATTTTCTGATGCGACTCACTTGGTTACTTTTTAGAATGTTATAAGAAACTGTACACTACGATTGGCGTCTTTGGAGTAAAAGAAAGATAAATACATTTTCATCATCTTTCTTTTACTCCAAAGACACCAATTACAGTGAACATGGTTGTTGGAAAGGATAATAGAATCTAGAATTTAGGCTATGTTTGGGGAGAAAAAATAGAGATTTAGACAAATGAATGGACTAGGGAATAACAAATTTTATAGATTAAGGGAATCAGAATTTATTTCAATTTGGAATTGAATGTTCACTCCTTCATTTTTTAAATGTAATATGTTAGAATCCATAATTGGATTTGAATGTTCATTCCTTCATTTTTGAAATGTAATATGTGAGAATCCATAATTCAAATTTAATTTAAGTTATTTTCGAATATGAGTAGGTTTAGAGTATACATGGGATAAATATATTTTTAAAAAATAATAAGTGATAGGTTTTATGTGAGGTCTGGGTATGGTATGTTAGAATGTGAGTTACTATAAACATGTTAGTGATTCATTGAGGTCTAGGGTGAGGGTGATGTGAAATTTGTGTTGTTATTTGTTCTTCTTTATGGTTTTTTAGAAGTTAGGTTTAACTAATGTATTGTAGCACCCGTTGTATGGTTCTTTCCTAAGGGAACCAATTATGTTAAGACTTCCCCATATTTCAAATGCACTTACTAAGAAAAACGGCTATTTTATACCCATTTCATGATTTGGATGCAATAAGTACATGTGGTGGTTATCCTTGAGGGAGATTCTAGGGGTATGAGGTCGAATATCATGGTACCTATGATGTGGTTATTTCCAGAGGGAGATAAATAATTTTTTCTCATCCTATGATTCAAATTTCAACATCTTATTAGTGAACTAATTTTAATGTTAGGGAAGAACCATGGTATAAACTTAGGGTTTGATTAGTATAATTCACTGGTATGAAATGAAGTCGATACATTTTATTATCATGGTGTCCTAGTTAGTACATAATGAATTGACTTACATGTGTATTTTGAGTGTTACTACTTTGAACATATACTCAAATATATTCATTGTATATTTTAGGGGTCCAATTAGTATTTACTTATTTATTTTTATACTCACACCCTACACATGAACCTCAAGGGATATAAAGCTCTTATATTTGTTATACAGGTGAGGTAAAAGGACTAGTAACATAGATTAGGGTTGGTGCATCTCAGTAGGGATGATTTGATGTTCTTATAGTAGCGTGAGGTACCTTTTATCATTTTCAAATGAGATTAAAAATTTT
This sequence comes from Viscum album, assembly GCA_963277665.1. Classification (NCBI taxonomy): domain Eukaryota; kingdom Viridiplantae; phylum Streptophyta; class Magnoliopsida; order Santalales; family Viscaceae; genus Viscum; species Viscum album. The sequence continues at coordinate 1,574,108,434 of OY728148.1, read as the reverse complement.
AAATTAATATGTGTAAATTTTAAAAAGTTTTAAGAAGACAACTTTCATCCTCACTAGCTTCATATCCCAAACAACTATTATTGCATTTTGTTGCTTGAGACTCATGCTCCATCTCTTCTATGTTTCTTGAACCAGTCTGAGCAGTAGTCATCCAAAATGATTAGCAGTACCCGATATGGGATGATTTTTTGTTAGATTAGTTCAAGAAACATAGGTGGATATCCACAAGAGATGAGGTATGAGTATCGAGCAACAAAATGAAATAATAAATATTCAGGAGATGAAGCTGATGAGGATGAAATTTTCCATAACTTTCACCGTTGGATGAATTCATAGGATACATACTATAGTGGGGTAATTATTTTCTTAAATTCAATTAAACATCTCCTTCAAAATGGATTCATTCTAATCATTTGAAAAATGAGTATAAATATGGAGTTAAATAGTTCATCAAGTTTGTAATAGAGCATGCATGCAAACCTTCTCAAATAATTTCTCTATGTTTATGTTGTTATTATTCAAGACAAATTAAATAATCATGAAAAAAATTTCTTCTACACATGATGATGTCATCAATCTTGAGGAAGAACAAAATATTTATGATTAAACTACAAATTATTAAGGAATCAACAACTTGTTGATGAAAAAAACAATGACGAAGCAACATCACAATGTTGAATAAAATTATCAAGATAAGAAGTCGGGGTATAAAATTTGAGGTTGGTTGGAATCAACGCGACCAACCTATTAACCCCAACAAGTCAATGTTTATTAGTTATCTTGGGGTCACAATGAGGAATAATGTGTCTATTGATATTGATTCATGGCGCCATGTCCAACCATAACAAAGGAAATCCTTTAGAAAGATATAACAATAATGTTATGACATACTTCCTCTATTTTACCGAAAAATCATATAATGAAACATTGATTTAATTTTCATTATTCCTTGAAGAGTTAGTTTATTTTAGAATATTTCCATATGAAATTTTCCTTAATGGCCACTAGAAAATACCATAGAGGATTCCAAACTCTTATTAAGAAGTTGCATCTTAGGAATACTGAGGGGATAGTAAAGCTCCACCCACCAGTTAGTTATGAACACATTATAAAATAGGAAACATGGACTGATTTCATCAATCATCACAATGACAAATCATTTCAGTTGAATTGCAGTCGATAATATATTATTTGTTATTATTTATTTTATCCAAATTGGTTCAAAACAAGTAATTTATGAAACAAAAAAAGTGCACTGAAAATAATGAATGTGTATCAAAACCAATGTACCCCTATCACAAAGCAAGGATGGAGTACGCTTCATCAGAGAAGAAATCGGTCTATATTTTAAATCAACAATAAAAGTTTAATTATGTGATATGAAACAACATATGTTCCTTTATTTATATGCAGATTGATGAATCATTATATAAATCCAATTCCATCCCACATAATGTGCTATGGAAGGAGGCTTTTGTAAATAAGGAGGGTAAACTAGTTGATGAAGACACAAAAATAGTATGGGAAACATTTGTAAGTATGACATAATTATAATTAATTATAATTTATAACAATATTACATAAAAATATCTATTTATGTTCATATTTTTTTACATTTTTTAGACACAATAATTGAAAATGATCATACTGAAAGAAAAGCTACTTTCATTAGCTTTGAAGCGACCAGAACAATATGGCCACGTTAGAGGATTAGGTTTTGGAGTATCTCCTTGAACATATTTTGAGAAGATAAAACCATATGAAGATACATATAACATGGCATGATTATTTCAGACACAAATAGACCCACTATAAGATATTATTGTTTGGACTAGTTTGGTATATCAATGTATAAGAAAAGATCCAAGTGAACCGATGATGGAACAAAGATCCATAAATGAACCAAATAATCCCACTATATTTGAGGCTAGTAATACCCCCAACCGAAAACCTTACCTAAGGTAATTAATTTTGTCATTAATATTTCTCCTAAATGTGTATCAAACAGCTTCTGATAACTTTATTTTACTAAAATTTTGCAGGGTTTAGTTGTATGTGATTTGTATCTATCAACACCCAAGCACCGCCTTATTTTGATGGGTACAATGTATAATATCCCAGGAGACAAGTTACACAACAATTTCCTCCCAAAATATTAGATGAGAGTAGGGATTGAGGTAGCTCATAAGCTGATTACTAAGTTTCTTATTCCACTTGATGATCCAGAAGTTACAACAATCAATGATGCTATTGGAGCTTTCATAGCATAGACATTTAATATTTTAAAGATACATGAGGTATGAATTTAAAAAAAAAATTCATATGAAAATTCTAGAACGATTGATGATAAAAGTTCTAAAGTGAGGTATGATATTACAGATGGATAAAGCGGTGAAGAAATGGAAGGTCAGATCAAGAAAATCTAGTGAATCAACCAAGAAATGAAAAAGAAATTCTGAGAGTACCTTCTCCCCTCCATTTCTAGAGAAAAATTTATTATCATTACAAATTCATACAGAGACAACATTTAAATATGAAAATATGTCTTACATTCCATATTAAAAGGAAATATATGGATCTTCCATGACAGACTTAATTGCTATCGAGACTATAAATGAGATTCTCAAGCACGAATGGTTGGACGCCTTAATTGCGAATAAATACATAAGGTACATTTTCATAATACTTCTATCCAAATAGTGATATAATATTTTTATTAAAGTTAATAACTATTCATATTTTATACATGTGTTTATATTACTACTATATAAAGGGAAAATTGTAGGAATCATGATTTGAATTCATTAATACCTATATCATTTCTACATCAAAACTTAATTTGGATGATACAAGAATTCATAAGAAAAGAAATGAGTTACTAGAATCATTTGAGAAAAAAACATTAGATGATAGAATCCTTTTGATGCCTACATTGTATAAGTAAAACTATACACTCTAATCACATAAAATATATTTTTAATTTTTGCATTACTTATTTTTTTTCTATTTTTTAGGCCGCACTAGATGCTGATCGCAGTCAATCTGGATACCCCAAATATTTATTTTTTGGATCCAATGCATGGATATCCAATCAACTAACCACACATGATGTGTATTGTGAATATGTAATACACTAAAATCATCATTTTATAGATAAAGTTTGAATTATATGTTTCAGTCTGTGTTTTAACAAGATTTTTTATGGTATAACTGCTGATAAATATAGGCTAAATCATGGCATAAAGTCAGTGTCTGAAGAGATAAATCCTGTGGATTACTACAAATGAAAATAATTAAGGTATATATAAAAATATTTAACTAACAAAACATTTCAACACTGTTCTTGAATATATGTTCTATGGCTGGATGATATTATTTGAGGGACACAAATAATACAGGTCATTAGGGGTGAGGACTCATAAAACTTTGAGGCACCTTCTCATGGAGTGCGCCCTTGGTAATATCCAAGAGGATATTATGAGAACGAGACCCTCCAGTAGGAAATACACATTTCATAGTGTCATTGGATGTTCCTATCTGCAGACGTGTGTATTGGTCCTTAGACTTTAAGATTATTATTAATGGGTATTACAACTCACGCACTTAGATATATTGACGAAAACTATGACGACACACTATTCGTAGTGAGATAGGATACTTTGGGTGCGTCACGAGTAATACTGCATTAATAGATAATGCGAGAAAGGATTTGTACCTTTTGTTCCATAACAGAAGTAGATATCTCAGGCCCTTTGATGAAATTGATATAGCCTAAATAAATCCATGTTCATGGTAAGGTATGGTCGAGTTCAATTTCAGGAAGTCAAAGAAAGAATAATCGAGCACATGGGTTGATGACACTAGCATGAAACCCGCTTGATTGTAGATATAGAGAGAAAGGGATTATATTACACATTAAGCATTTGTAGGAGGTGACACATCATTGCGGTGTTAAATTCTTTCTCAATGGGTGCCTTAGCGTGTTGCTAGACGCTAACCTTATACTTTAGGCAGGATCCACCTAATTCCACTGATAAAGAGGCCTAGAGGGTCACACACTAAGTGTGTCCATGTATCTGAGTTAAATATTAATTTAACAAGTTAAATAAATATTATTCTTGACTGTGGTTTAACAATTATTTAAGGATGCCTGATCGCATTTGTTTCGACACTAGTTATTCGAGAGAATATATTGTGGGAGAAATAATATATATTTATTAGCGAGTAATGCAGTTACATTTATTTAAGAAATAAATAATCATTACTCAAGGTCTAATAAATATGGTGGAGGAAATAAATAAAATGAAAAAATAAAAGTACACGCTGTGTATATTTATATACACACCGTGTAGTTTGTTTTTCAGGATTCGTGAGAAAATATTGTTTATTTAATTAAATTATATTAAATATAATACGTTGGGTGCATGTCAAGTAATAATGATGGTCAACTATCATTATTAAGACATGGGGAATTACTAAGAATTAAATGAAATGATTAAATTCTTTCTGGCAATTAATTCATTTTATTATTCTAAGTATTATAATCCCAATTACATTATTCTCATAGAATTAGAGACATTGTTGTGCACAAAAGATTTGGAAATACTCTCAAGCCAAGAGAGAATTTCCTTTCCACCAAGAACGCTTTCAAGTTACGAGAGCGAGATCCTCCATCGGATCAAGGCGGTAGAAGGCGGACATCGCAAGCGAAGGTTCTTCTGCGCTAGCACCCGTAGATCCCTTCAGCGACATCCAGAGATACGTGGAGCAAGTGTGGATCACCGCTAGAGGAATCCTGTACTTGGATTCTATGACGCAAAGACAGATCACATGATCATGACCGGAGATTCCAACGAAGAAATAATTCCATCGAGGTAATTATTATGAATTAATTAAATTAATTATAACCAACATATGATGATCCTATCTCAATGGTTCCAGGAATATTCTTTTTTATTACGTTCTTCAATCTATTCCAAAGATCTGACGTTTTAAATCATGACGGATCTCGGATTGAACGTTGTTAACGTTAAAATTAAAGTTGGGTAAAAACCCCACCAACGTGCTTCTGCTGCACCCGGAACCAACAGGAGGTACCTCAGATAGTTCCTGAGTAAGGGGTAGAACAGTAAAAAGAAAAGAAAGAACACGACAACTTTCAATTTAGGTGTTCATAGGAATTCTAATCGCACCCTATATTAACTGTGTACTCCAGAATTTGTGACAATTCTATACACCACTGACAAAGGAGCGGTGAGCCCAAAAATGTTTTGCGTAATAATGGGGATGAATAAAAAACGTGAGTCCAGACATAACAGTCTGTTGAAAATTTATTAACAGAAGCTGATTATCCACTATTTTTAATTGACACAATGTCAAAAATTAAGAACCAGATAGCAACATCTAGCATTTCGCATCATGTTTTCCAGCTCAAAAGAAAAAGAAAAAGGAATAATGCTTGCATACAGCTTGTCCACAAGAATGTCGATCCCAATCTCTTGTGAGGGAGAGACTGTAGAGATGGAAGGATGGGTGGAGGGAGAGGGGGGGGGGAACCTGATATACTGATCTGAGTCAATGTGTATGTATACCACTCGCATTGAAAGATTCCAAAGAATCATAGGTGGGTGATTGAAATCTCTCAGCGCCACTGAAAGAGAAGAGAGATGAAAAAATTATTAGAAACTAGAATAGAAGATCATATGCAAAGAAACCAATAACGTGCGTACCTGATGTCGAGAAGGTTTGGTTTGATGGGAAAAATACCAAAGACTAAGACGACGACACCCACGACTTGAAGAATCACTGCCGCGATGGTCAATAAGCAACTTCCGAACGTCCGGGAAGCCATGGGGTCCCTGGCTGATCGCACATGCAGAAGCAAGATGAGAGACGAGATAATAATTCAGTGTGATTTGGGGGGGTTATTTTTGAGAGACGGGACCGTATGAGTGTTTAATACGTCTTAAGACCAAGAAGGAGAAAATGGTGTGACAGTTTCTAACTCTCAACGTCAGATCCCTCGCTAAAACATCATCATTTCATTTTTGACTTTGATACTGTAGGTGACTGAATCCAAGACTTAAAATATTGAAATGAATATTGAATCCATTACATACACAATAAACTTTTTAGATTTAAAGTTTTTGAGAATTAAAAAAAACCATTACATAAATAATACTCATGAATTTAGTGAGATATTTTTCCCATTATACCCAACATTTCATATTCCATATTAAGTTTTCAACATCTCACACAAACTTTTAAAAACATTTCTAAACAAAAATCATTTAATTATCATTTTTCATAATTTGGGAAACTGGAAACATAATAAGGATGATCTCAAATGTTTAGTAAGATTAAACATAATCATTAACAATTAAATGTCTCCAGTGATCATACTAATAACATAAGGGTATGGTGACGTAATCAAAGTTCATGAGCATAACACAATAATACTCATACTATCAATACCTAGATCATCAATCGTGAAACATGGCATAAATTCTTATCAAAGTCAAGAGTCATAACAATCAATAATCACGAGCCACGTGATTTCAATATTGATCAAATGAATCATTAAAACTATAGAAATCATAAAGAAAACGTATTTGTATCTTGTAACATCATCTTCATAATTTGTTTTAAACCCGTGTCAGAAATAATCCGAGTTTAGTTAAATCTATAATAGAAAATATTTGGTAACTCCTCTCTTATAATCTATTAATACAAAGAACACAACTCATTACATTGGAGAGCTATAACAGGTCTCACCCGTCGTATAAGCTATATCAGGTTCACCCACCACTATTTGGGTGCACCCATCGTATTAGCTATATCAGGCTCACTCGTGAGCTATAATGAGGTTTAACCCTTCGTATAAGATGTATCGAGTTCACTTATTTCTCATATATAATGATCAAGTATCATTTAAATAATAAAACATTAAGAAATATTCACTTTTCAATCACAACAATAATCAATGTTGTTTCATAGCTTGATTAATCTGTGAAAAAAAAATGGGTTTCATGATAGTCTCATAATTAATCTAGAGAAAGAATAAAGAAGATATAAATACAACATATACCTAATAGAATATAACATCAAGAGTTGATGATGTTGATGAATGAAAATATCATTAAAATATCATTAAAAACATTATTGGAGAAAATAACCTCTGCACTTTGAGTAACATCAAATGATGTCGTCTTAAATGAAAAATGATTTTAAAAAATCACTTGGAACATTTCTTGGGAAAAATATCGTTTCTATATTAAAAAAACTTATTTAAAATATAAAACTTTCTCAAATATTAAAGAAATTTTTTTCTTGAAAATGACCTTTAGAACTTAAAAATCAAGGTTTAAAACATTGAGTGGTCGTGACAGTGGAAAATTATGTTTGTACCGAGTACGTTAAAACAAAGATTACTTTCACATTTTTGATAAAAGTTAAAAAATGTCTCATTCAAAAAACGACGAGAATATTTATTTTAAAACATTTTGTAAAAATCCAATTATGGGTAAAAATCAATTTAAACAATCATAGTAAAATATTTTTGATTTTTTTTAGAAAACATGGATCTGAAAGGAAAAATATTTTTGAATGAAGAGAAAAATGAAGTCTAATTTTCTTAAAAGAAATTTCTTATTTCATTTTAAATGCCAAAGAGAGGAAAATTGTAATATTAATTTAAAATTTCCTGAATAAGTATAGGAGAAGAAAATGGATTTGGTTCAAGAAAATAAGATCATGTTATTTCTTCTCGAAAGACCTTCAACAAAAACAATACTGAAAAGAAAGGAGAATGTATCATAAAGCCTTTACCACTTTGGTAACTCCTCAATGGTAAGCCTCATGAAAGAATAACATCGGATGAACTTTAAATATCATGAACATAAGTAGATTCATGATATGAAATATCAAAGGAGAAGTAAACACACCTCATAAAAGGAAGATAGATGTATAACATAACATATATCCTAAAGAAGACAATTTGAGACGAGCAATCCTTACAATGATCATAACATTGAAGTGAAAATTAATCAATGAATTGATTATGTGTATCAGATGTAAATCCACATAAAAAATGGAAATAGAACATAAGATAATAAAAAATCATTACACACACTACTACAAAATAGTCCTTCAACAACGCTAGAAAAAGCGCTGATAAAGGTTGCGTTTATCAGAACTAAAATAACGCTAATAAAAGTTACCTTTTATCAATGCTAAAAAATGCTAATAAGGGTTCAAAATAAAATGAAATAATTAATAAAAGGAAAAATAAAAAAATATTAAAATTTTTATTAATTAAATAATTATTGATAAAAATGAATAAATTATATATAAAAATTATAAAAATTAATAAATAGTATATATTAAATATGCAGATATGTAAAATGAATAAAATGAAATAAAAAAATAAAAATTAAGACAGTAAATTAAGAAAAATATTAAAAAAATTATTAATTAAATAGTTATTGATAAAAATGAATAAATTTAATATATATATATATATATATTATAAATATTAATTAATAGTATATATTAAATATAGATATATAAAATAAATAAATTGTATTAATTAAACAAAATAATTAAAACTGAATAAATTACAAAATTATTTTAAAATTTATTAATAAAACAATTATCAATAAAAACGAATAAGTATAATATATATATATATATATATTAATTATAAATAGTAATAAATAATATATATAAATATAAATATATAGAAAATGAATAAAATATAATAATTTAGTGTGATTTTGGAGGTTTATTTTTGCGAGACGGGACCGTATGGGCGTTTAATACGTGTTAAGAAACAATAAGGAGACAATGTTGTGACAATTTCAAACTTGCACCTTTGAATCCCTCGCTAAAACCGTCATCATTTCATTTTTGACTTTGATACCATTGAAGGTGACTCAATTTTCATCATCCAAGACTCACAACATCAAAATGAATATTGAATCACTTACATACCCAATAACCCTTTAGATTTGAAGTTTTAGAGAATTAGAACAAACTATTACATAAATAATACTCATGAATTCAGTGGGGTATTTTTACCACTATACCCAACTTTTCATATTCCATATTAAGTTCCCAACACCTCACACAAACTTCATCACGTTAGAAACCTTTTTAGACACAAATCATTTAATTATCATTTTTTATAATGCAGGGAAATGGAAACATAAGAAAGACGATCTCAAATGTTCAGTAAGGTTAAACATAAGCACTAACAATTAAATGTCATCACAAAGCATAGAAATAACACAAGGGTGTGATGAAATAATCAAAGTGCATGAGCATAACACAAGAACATTCATACTATCAATACCTAGATCATCAATCACGAAACATGGCATAAAGACTTATCAAAGTCAAGAGTCATAAAAATCAATAATCATGAGCCATGTGATTTCAATCTTGATCAAATGAATCATCAAAACTATATAAAGCATAAAGAAAACATATTTTTATCTTGTAACATCATCTTCATAACCCGTTTTAAACCCGTGTTAGAAATAACTGAAGTCTAGTTAAATATATAAGAGAAACTCTCTAGTAACTCCTCCCTTCTAATTTGTTAATTCAAAGAATTATACTCAATTCAATGGAGAGCTATAATGGGGATCACTTGTCATATAAGCTATATCAGGCTCAACCATCGCTATCTGGGCGCACCCATCATATAAGCTATATTGAGCTCACCCATGAGTTATAATGGGGTTTAACCTTTCATATAATCTGTATCAAGTTCACTCATTTCTCATATATAATTCTCAAGTACCATTTCAAGAATAAAACATTCAAAAACATTCACTTTTCAATCATAGAAATAATCAAAGTTCTTTCATTGCTTTATTAATCTGTAGAAAAGAAACGAGTTCCATGATAGTCTCATAATTCATCTAGAGAAAGAATAAAGATGATATAAATACATCATATCCCCAATAGAATGTAACATCAAGAGTTTTTGATGTTGATGAATGAAAATATCATTAAAAGACCATTAAAAACATTCTTGGAGAAAATAACCTGTGCACTTTTAGTAACATCAAATGAGGTCGTCTAAAAAGAAAAATGATTTTAAAAAATCACTTGGAACATTTCTTGGGGAAAATACCGTTTCCATTTAAAAAATGATTATTTAAAATCTAAAAATTTATCAAATATTAAAGAAACCATTTTATTGAAAATAACCATTAAAACTTAAAAAGGAAACTTTAAAACATTGAGTGTTCATGACAGTGGAAAATTATGTTTGTACCGAGTACATTAAAACAAAGATTCCATTCACATTTTTGATAAAAGTTAAAAAGTGTCTTCTTTAGAAAATGACGTGATGGTTTCTTTTAAAAAAATTTGTAAAAATAAAATTATGGGTAAAAATAACTTTAAATAATCATAGTAAAAAAATTTTGAATACATTTTTAGAAAACATGGATCTGGAAGGAAAAATATTTTTGACCGAAGAGAGAAATAAAGTCATATTTTCTTAAAAACATTTTCTTAAATCATTTTAAATTCCAAAGAGAGGAAAATTGAACTATTAATTTAAAATTTCATGAATAATAAAAGGAGAATAAAATATATTTGTTTCAAGAAAATAAGATCATATTATTTCCTCTCAGTGAAACTTCAATAAAAACAATACTGAAAAGAAAGGAGAATGTATTATAAAGCCTTTGCCACTTTCGTAACTCCTCGATCGTAAGCCTCATAAAAGAATAACATCTGATGAACTTTAAATATCACAAACATAAAGAGATTCATGATATAACATATCAAAGGGGAAGTAGATACACCTCATAAAGAAAGATAGATGTATAACATAATATATATCCTAAAGAAGACAATTTGAGAAGAGCAATCCTTACAATGATCATAACGTTGAAGTGAAAATTAATTAGTGAATTGATTATGTGTATCGTATGTAAATCTGCATAACAAATGGAAATACAACATAAGACAATCAAAAGTCATTACACACACTACTATAAAATAGACCTTCAACAACGTTAGAAAAAAGAGATGATAAAAGTCACGTTTATCAGCATTAAAAAGAGTTCTGATAAAGGTTACCTTTTATTAGTGCTAAAAAACATTGATAAAGGTCCAAAATAAAATGAAATAATTATAAAATAAAATTAAAAAAAGGAAATTTTTTTATTAATTAAATAATTATTGATAAAAATGAATAAAATGAATATATATATATATATAAATTATAAAAATTAATAAATAATATATATTAAACATGTAGATGTGTAAAATTAATAAAATGAAATAAAAAAATTAAAATTAAAAAAGAGTAAATTAAGAAAAATATTAAACATTTTATTAATTAAATATTTATTGATAAAAATGAATAAATTTAATATACAAATATATAGATTATAAATATTAATAAATAGTATATATTAAATATAGATATATAAAATGAATAAAGTTTACTAATTAAGAAAAACAATTAAAAATGAATAAATTACAAAACTATTTAAAAATATATCAATGAAACAATTATAAATAAAAATGAAAACATATAATATATATATATATTTATTATAATATTAATAAATAATATATATTAAATATAAATATATAGAAAATTAATAAAATGAAATAATTAAAAATATATTAATGTCTTATTCATTTTCAATGTTGTTTGATTTTTCAATTTAACATATATCAAACGTGAGTTACATTAATTTCACATACATATATGAAATTAATGCATTTTTATATACAACACACACACAAACAAATATTTACGCAATTAATGAAATCTTATATAAAAACACATGCACCTAATATTTATGTAATTTATTCAAATTTTAGTATATTTTATAATTTCATTATAACATGATACATTTAATATATTATGTTTTTAATCAATCAATTTTATTTATTTAATTTTAATATCATTACAGTTAGGAATTATTTATTCATTTTTAATATTTTTTATTTTTTATTTTATTTTTAAATTTAATCATTCTCTATTATTTATTTATATGTATTTATTTATTATGCTTTAGTATTTTTAATATGCATCCATCTTTACTTCAATAAATATATCCATATTTTTTAATAATTTATATTTATTGAATAAAACTTATCTATTTTTTAATATTTTTAAAGTGTAGTCATTTTTAATTATTCAATTTTACTAATTTTTAAAATGCATGTATTTAAGATTATATATTCATTAATAATGTTAAAAGCATATTTGTAAATAAATATTTATAAATAAATATACTTATAGATGTATGTTTACTATATTTATAAATTTATATATTTATAATTCTTATAAATAAATAAATATTATTTTAAAAAAGTATTTATATAATTATAAATAAATAATTATATATATTTAAATAATTATAAAATTATAATAAATATATTTAAATAATGAATATACTATATTTATACTTATAATATATATATATAAGTATTATTCATATATTTATAAATAAATAATTATATATTTAAATAATTCTAAAATTATAATAAATATATTTAAATAATGAATATATTTATATTTATATATATTTATTATATATATATATAATTATATAAATATATATAATGATATAAATATATTTATAATTATAAAATTATAATAAATATATTTAAATAATGAATATACTATATATAAAAATATATGAATATTTCTTTTTTAAAAGTATTTCTCATATATCTTTAAATAAATAATTATATATTTAAATAATTATAAAATTATAATGAATATATTTAAATAATGAATATATTTATATTTATATATATTTATTAAATATATATATATTTATATAATTATATAAATATATATAATGATATAAATATATTTATAATTATAAAATTATAATAAATATATTTAAATAATGAATATACTATATATATATAAATATATAAATATTATTTTTTAAGTATTATTCATATATTTATAAATAAATAATTATATATTTAAATAATTATAAAATTATAATTAAAATATTTAAATAATGAATATATTTATATTTATATTTATATATAATTATATATAATTATATAAATATATTTATAATTATAAAATTATAATAAATATATTTAAATAATGAATATATTTATATATATTTACTAAATATATATAATTATATAAATATATATATAATGATATAAATATATTTATAATTATAAATAAATAAATAATTATAAATATACTTATAAATGTATATTTACTGTATTTATAAAATTATATATTTATAATTATCAATAAAAAAATATAATTTTTTTAAAAAAGTATTAATGTAATTATAAATAAATAAATATAATTTTAAATAATTATAAAACTATAATAAAAATATATATAATTATATAAATATGTTTACATTTTTTTATAATTATAATTATAAATCCTTTATCAACGCTTTTTTATTGCTGATAAAAGTTTCCCCGATATATTTAAAAGAATGCCAACCGCGACTCATTCAGTCGTGATTCTCAAGCTCTCACGGAACTCCCCTGCCGCCTGCACTGCTCCTCTACGTTCTCTCGGGCGAATCAAGGCTAGAATCCAAGGTATGTGATTTTCTCCTTTTCCTCTCTTGTTTGATTTTTTGGGTCCTGTGTTTTGCGTTTTTGCACTTTTCTTAACAATAAAGAACCCTGCATGCCATCTCTCTCTCTCACTCTCACTTACCTATACCTACCCAATGTCAAGCGTACGCTACAAACTCATTCCAACTTTATATGAGACCATTGCAAACCGCATCTTCATCCGTTGTTGCAACAGATGATGATTTTCTTGATGTTTTTGTTATATTATTTCTTGTTACCTTTTAGATAGTGTATATTGTCATTGGTTGAATCTAGTTTCCACAGTATGTCATGCACATGAAGATGAAAAAAAGTTTAAAACAATAAGAAGAATCATGAATATATGTGTATCTATTGAGCAAATCATCTTCATAAAATTTAATAGAATGATAGGTGCATATTTTTTCTTAATTAATATTGGATGATTGGGGTTGCATAGGTGAATTATATTTTTGATGGAGGTCATACGATCTTTGAAACGTGAGTAACATTGATGCATTGTTTGATATTTTTCTTTGATTATGTTTATGGATTAAGAATTCATAATCATTATTAATACTACAAAGGGCCATGAGTTTCAGAAATAAGATTGTGTAAATAAGGATTCATTTCAGTAAGATAGACATACAATACAATACAATTCATACATAAAATTACACATATGCATGCATCTTGCATGAAAATTGTTACTATCTTTAATATAGATATAATACTTAAATACTCTAGTACAACTAAACTTTACTACCTTTATATAATCCGTCCTTAGACGCTTGACTAACTTCCATATCTTGATGATGGATTGGACTGCCTCTTTCAAACTAGCATTCCTCTCATCACTGTAGTTCCAAAGTTCCTTGATGACATACCTCCTGATCAAATTGTATTCATTAATCTCCATCAAAGTCGCTGCCATGACTTTGAATACCGCATCTCTCGACCCATTCTTCAACTCTTTCAGCCTTTCATCCTCCTCATTTATAACTTCCTAAGAACACCAAAAATGAAACCTAAAAATAAATCAAAACATAATGAATGAAATTGATTGGTTTCTTGATAGGCATTTTCTGTTGCGACTCACTTGGTTACTTTTTAGAATGTTATAAGAAACTGTTCACTACGATTGGGATCTTTAGAGTAAAAGAAAGGTAAATACATTTTCATCATCTTTATTTTACTCCAAAGACACCAATTACAGTGAACATGGTTGTTAGAAAGGCTAATAAAATCTAGAATTTAGGCTATGTTTGGGGAGAAAAAATAGCGATTTAGACAAATGAATGGACTAGGGAATAACCAATTTTATAGATTAAGGGAATCAGAATTTATTTCAATTTGGAATTGAATGTTCATTCCTTGATTTTTTAAATGTAATATGTTAGAATCCATAATTGGATTTGAATGTTCATTCCTTCATTTTTGAAATGTAATATGTTAGAAGCCATAATTCAAATTTCATTTAAGTTATTTTCGAATATGAGTAGGTTTAGAGTATACATGGGATAAATATATTTTTAAAAAACAATAAGTGATAGGTTTTATGTGAGGTCTCGGTATGGTATGTTAGAATGTGAGTTACTATAAACATGTTAGTGATTCATTGAGGTCTAGGGTGAGGGTGATGTGAAATTTGTGTTGTTGTTTGTTCTTCTTTATGGTTTTTTAGAA
This sequence comes from Viscum album, assembly GCA_963277665.1. Taxonomy (NCBI): domain Eukaryota; kingdom Viridiplantae; phylum Streptophyta; class Magnoliopsida; order Santalales; family Viscaceae; genus Viscum; species Viscum album. The sequence goes on along the minus strand of OY728148.1, from coordinate 1,574,093,179 downwards.
GTTAAGTTTAACTAATGTATTGTAGCACCCATTGTGTGGTTCTTTCCTAAGGGAACCAATTATGTTAAGACTTCCCCATATTTAAAATGCACTTACTAAGAAAAACGGCTATGTTATACCCATTTCATGATTTCGATGCAATAAGTACATGTGGTGGTTATCCTTGAGGGAGATTCTAGGGGTATGAGGTCGAATATCATGGTACCTATGATGTGGTTATTTCCAGAGGGAGATAAATAATTTTTTCTCATCCTATGATTCAAATTTTAACATCTTATTAGTGAAATAATTTGAATGTTAGGGAAGAACCATGGTATAAACTTAGGGTTTGATTAGTATAATTCACTGGTATGAAATGAAGTCTATACATTTGATTATCATGGTGTCCTAGTTATTACATAATTAATTGACTTACATGTGTATTTTGAGTGTTACTACTTTGAACAAATACTCAAATATATTCATTGTATATTTTAGGGGTCCGATTAGTATTTACTTATTTATTTTTATACTCACACCCTACACATGAACCTCAATGGATATAGAGCTCTTATATTTGATATACAGGTGAGGTAAAAGGACTAGTAACATAGATTAGGGTTGGTGCATCTCAATGGGGATGATTTGATGTTCTTATAGTAGCGTGAGGGACCTTTTATCATTTTCAAATGAGATTCAAAATTTTAAATTAATATGTGTAAATTTTAAAAAGTTTTAAGAAGACAACTTTCATCCTCACTAGCTTCATATCCCAAACAACTATTATTGCATTTTGTTGCTTGAGACTCATGCCCCATCTCTTCTATGTTGCTTGAACCAGTCTGAGCACTAGTCATCCAAAATGATTACCAGTACCTTATATGGGATGATTTTTTGTTAGATTAGTTCAAGAAACATAGGTGGATGTCCACAAGAGATGAGGGATGAGTATCGAGCAACAAAATGAAATAATAAATATTCAGGAGGTGAAGATGATGAGGATGAAATTTTCTATAACTTTCACCGTTGGATGAATTCATAGGATACATACTATAGTGGGGTAATTCTTTTCTTAAATTCAATTAACCATCTCCTTAAAAATGGATGCATTATAATCATTTGAAAAAAGAGTATAAATATGGAGTTAAATAGTTCATCAAGTTTGTAATAGAGCATGCATGCAAACCTTCTCAAATAATTTCTCCATGTTTATGTTGTTATTATTCAAGACAAATTAAATAATCATGAAAAAATTTCTTCTACACATGATTATGTTACCAATCTTGAGGAAGAACAAAATATTTATGATTAAACTACAAATTATTAAGGGATCAACGACATGTTGATGAAAAAAACAATGACAACTCAACATCACAATGTTGAATAAAATTATCAAGATAAGAAGTCGGGGTATAAAATTTGAGGTTGGTTGGAATCAACACGACCAACCTATTGACCCAAACAAGTCAATGTTTATTAGTTATCTTGGGGTCACAATGAGGAATAATGTGTCTATTGATATTGATTCATGGCTCCATGTCCAACCTATAACAAAGGAAATCCTTTAGAAAGATATAACAATAATGTTATGACATACTTCCTCTATTTTACCGAAAAATTATATAATGAAACATTGATTTAATTTTCATTATTCCTTGAAGAGTTAGTTTATTTTAGAATATTTCCATATGAAAATTTCCTTAATGGATACTATAAAATACCATAGAGGATTCCAAACTCTTCTTAAGAAGTTGCATCTTAGGAATACTGAGGGGATAGTAAAGCTCCACCCACCAGTTAGTTATGCAGACATTATAAATAGGAAACATGGACTGATTTCATCAATCGTCACAATGACAAATCATTTCAGGTGAATTATAGTCAATAATATATTATTTGTTATTATTTATTTTATCCAAATTGATTAAAAACAAGTAATTTATGAAACAAAAAAAGTGCACTAAAAATAATGAATGTCTATCAAAACCAATATACCCCTATCACAAAGCAAGGATGGAGTACGCTTCATTAGAGAAGAAATTGGTCTATATTTTAAATCAACAATAAAAGTTTAATTATGTGATATGAAAGAACATATTTTCCTTTATTTATATGCAGATTGATTAATCAAAATATAAATCCAATTCCATCCCACATCATGTGCTATGGAAGGAGGCTTTTGTAAATAAGGAGGGTAAACTAGTTGATGAAGACACAAAAATAGTATGGGAAACATGTGTAAGTATGACATAATTATAATTAATTATAATTTATAACAATATTACATAAAAATATATATTTATGTTCATATTTTTTTAGATGTTTTAGACACAAGAATTTAAAATGATCACACCGGAAGAAAAGCTACTTTCATTAGCTTTGAAGTGACCAGAACAATATAGCCACGTTAGAGGATTAGGTTTTGGAGTATCTCCTCGAACATATTTTGAGAAGATAAAACCATATGAAGATACATATAATATGGAAGGATTATTTCAGACACAAATAGACCCACTATAAGATATTATTGTTTGGACTGGTTTGTTATACCAATGTATAAGAAAAGATTCAAGTGAACCGATGATGGAACAAAGATCCAAAAATGAACCGAATGATCCCACTAGATTTGAGGCTAGTCATACCCCCAACCGAAAACCTTACCTAAGGTAATTAATTTTTTCATTAATATTTCTCCTAAATGTGAATCAAACAACTTCTGATAACTTTATTTTACTAAAATTCTGTAGGGTTTAGTTGTATGTGATTTGTATCTATCAACACCCACGCACCGCCTTATTGTGATGGGTACAATGTATAATATCCCAGGAGACAAGTTACACAACAATTTCCTCCCAAAATATTAGATGAGAGTGGGGATTGAGGTAGCTCATAAGCTGATTACTAAGTTTCTTATTCCACTTGATGATCCAGAAGTTACAATAATCAATGATGCTATTAGAGCTTTCATAACATAGACATTTAATCTTTTAAAGATACATGAGGTATGAATTTAACAAATTTTTTCATATGAAAATTCTAGAATGATTGATGATAAAAGTTCTAAAGTGAGGTATGATATTACAGATGGATAAAGCGGTGAAGAAATGGAAGGTCAGATCAAGAAAATCTAGTGAATCAACTAAGAAATGAAAAGGAAATTATGAGAGTACCTTCTCCCCACCAGTTCTAGAGAAAAATTTATTATCATTACAAATTCATACAGAGACCACATTTAAATATGAAAATATGCCTTACATTCCATATTAAAAAGAAATATATGGATCTTCCATGACAGACTTAATTGCTCTCGAGACTATAAATGAGATTCTCAAGCATGAATGGTTGGACGCCTTAATTGCGAATAAATACATAAGGTACATTTTCATAATACTTCTATCCAAATAGTGAGATAATATGTTTATTAAATTTAATAACTATTCATATTTTATACATGTGTTTATATTACTACTATATAAAGGGAAAATTTTAGGAAGCATGATTTGAATTCCTTAATACCTATATCATTTCTACATCAAAACTTACTTTGGATGATACAATAATTCATAAGAAAAGAAATGAGTTACTAGAATCATTTGAGAAAAAAACATTATATGATAGAATCCTTTTTATGCCTATAATGTAGAAGTAAAACTATACACTCTAATCACATAAAATATATTTTTAATTTTTTCATTACTTTTTTTTGTTTTTTAGGCAGCACTAGATACTGATCGCAGTCAATCTGGATACCCCAAATATTTATTTTTTGGATCCAATGCATGGATATCCAATCAACTAACCACACATTATGTGTATTTTGAATATGTAATACACTAAAATCATCATTTTATAGATAAAATTTTAATTATATGTTTCAGTCTGTGTTTTAACAAGATTTTTTTATGGTATAACTACTGATAAATATAGGCTAAATCATGGCATGAAGTCAGTGTCTGAAGAGATAAATATTGTGGATTACTAAAAATGAAAATAATTAAGGTATATATAAAAATATTTAACTAACAAAACATTTCAAAAAAATTTACTTATTTTGGTCACTATTTCTATAGTGTCTAAAGTAAGATAATGACATTGATTGTGGATATTATGTTTCCAAATCTATACGAGCGATCATAAACCATGAAAAGAACAACATCCACCATGTAATTTTTGAATATAATTAATATTTCATTAAATATATTTCATAATCATTTGTTTGTCTATATTTTCTTAGTACAATCAATATTGTCTACAACCTTCATACTTAAAATAATAAATAAATTTGTTTAGAGTTGAGTGAGCAATGTACTTCTTTTCATAACATATGCCAATGACAGATTTAGGTGATTACCTGCTATGTTTGTGATATAGTATGAGTTATAATCATAGAAATATATTTGGGATGTGAAACATTAGTGTCATAATTATTATATATTATTTTTGATCTGTTTCTTAAGGGGAAGTATAGTGGAGGAAATCAATTTGTTTAGAAGCGTTGACATGAAAACAATACAATTGTTGGGAAATGGCAGAGGTAGAGTAGATACGGAGGTAGAGATAGAGGTGTAGGTAGAGTCGGAGTCAGATACTAAGGTGGGGGAGGAGGCAGAGGTGGAGACCGGGGGGGAAACCGAGGTAGTGACTGAGGTAGAGGAGGAGACGTAGCGCTGGCTTATAAATAATAAAATTGTTTGGAAGTTGATTAGAATGAGGATCATAATAAGATTGTGTTTGAGAAAAATTGTTTAAAAGTTCACACAATACTTTTCACTTAATATAAGATCAATTGTGCAAGTGTTTTAGGTGGATTATTTAAAAAATGTTTTTCACCACTTATTTAAGTGATTTTATGCAAGAATTTAAGTGGAGGAATTTTTTTCAGAAACAAAACAAACACTACTTATTTTTTCAAACTGACTATCATAGACTAAAAATTTTATAAGCACATTACAATTATTATAAAATATTATTGAAGTGTGAAAGAAACCCATCACCAAGAACAAACTGAACAATAACAAAAAGACATATGCAATTACTTTCCCATGACTTCTATACACTACAATGAAAGGGTCTTAGTAGTGGATCCAATAGCCACTTAAGAGTCATACAACACCAATACAATAATCAAACAGATATATAATCTAACTTAAATGTTTGAATAAATATGCGCGTAATCAACCATCAAAGCCAACAGGTGTATGAGAGAACTATTGGAGGGAAACCAACATTGAGAGATTGTGGTCATTGAGGAGAGACGGTGTTGAAGGAAACATGCATCAAATGAAAAGAAAATGCCTTATGAATAAATCCAAAAAAATGAAAAACATGCTTTAAATGAAATAGTGAACATTGAAATTTGGGTATGTTTTGAGACTTTGGGACATTTAGTAATTAACCTCACCTCAATCTGATGCATGGTGTTACCTGTATGACTCCAAGTGTGTATTTTTATTTAAAATTAACATCAATTTTAGTAAAAAGAAAACCGATCTACTCAAAATAGATCAAACACAATTGAATTATTTTTATACTTTAGTACAATATTACATGAGTCATTTGTGACATGTAGGAATCATTCATGCCTCAATATGATACATGATGTGCCCAGTATGACTCAATGTGTTTATTATTAGTTTAAAATTGATATTTTAGTTTAAAAAGTGTCACTCACAAAAAAAATAAGAAAAAATTCTCAAAGTTTCTTGAAAATTTAGTAAAACAATTCATAAATCATTTGTGATGTGTAGGAATCTGTATTATGTTAAACCGATACATGATGTGACCTGCATGAGTCAAGTACGTGTTTCTAATTTAAAATGAAATTTTAGTAAAAAATACAAGTGAAATACTCAAAAATGAGAAAATATATTCATATTGTTTTGATACTTTATTAAAAATATCCAAATCCATTTTAAACATGTATAAATTAGCTGCACCTTAATCCGATGCACGGTGTGATCGGTATGACTCTAAGTGCGTCTTTTTATTTAAAATTGACATCAATTTTAGTAAAAAAGAAAAGTAAACTACTTTAAACCAATAAAACACATTAATATTATTTTGATACTCTAGGAAAATTATTCATAATTCATTTTTGATGTGTAGGAATCAACCACACCTCAATCAAACGATGTGCCTGGTATGACTCAAAGTGTCTGCTATCAGTTTAAAATCAATATTTTTGTTCAAAAGGTGATACTCATTAAAAACTAATAAAACAAAATCATATTGACTTTATAATTTAGGAAAATTATTCATAAATAATTTGTGATGTTTGGGAATCATTCTCATATCAAACTGATACATGATGTGACCAGTATGAGTCAAAGTGCGTGTTTCCAGTTTAAAATGACATTTTAGAAAAAAAGACAAGTGACATGCTCAAAACTAAGAAAACACATTCAAATTATTTTTATAATTTATTAAAATTATAAATAATTTATTTGATATGTGTATTAATCATCCCCAACTCAATACGATGCATGGTGTGACCGATATGACTCAAAGTGCAACTTTTTATTTAAAATTGACATCAATTCTAATAAAAAGGACAACTGACCTACTAAAAACCAATAAAACACATTCATATTGTTTTGATAATTTATTAAAATAATTAATAAGTATTTTTTGATGTGTATTAATCATCCACACCTCAATATGATACATTATGTGCTTGGTATGACTCAAAGTGTCTGTTATCAGTTTAAAATCGACATTTTAGTTCAAAAAGTGCCACTCACTAAAAGCTGAGAAAAAATGATTGTATTATCTTGATAATTTAGTACAATGATTCATAAATCATTTGTGATCTATAGTAATCAGTATCACATCAAATAGATACTTGATGTGACCAGTATGAGTCAAAGTGCATGTTTCTAGTTTAAAATGACATTTTATTAAAAAAGACAAGTGACACACTCGAAATCCAGAAAATGCATTAATATTATTTTGATACTTTAGGAAAAAAATAAATAAGTCATCTGAGATGAGTAGAAATTAGCCGCATCTTAATCTGATGCATGGTGTGACCGTTATGACTTCAAGCATGTATTTTTATTTAAAATTGACATCAATTTAAGTAAAAAAGACAACCGACCTACTCAAAACCAAGAAAAATAATTTGGAGTGTTTTTATACTTTAGTAAAACAATCCATAAGTCATTTTTAATGTATAGAAATTAGTCTCACCTCAATAAGATACCCTATGTTCCTAGTATGACTAAAAGTGTCAGTTATCATCTTAAAATCGATATTTTAGTTCAAAAAGTGTCACTAACTGAAAACTGAGCAAACATGCTCGGATTGTCTTGATAATTTATAAAAATAATTCATAAATAATTTTTTACATTTAGGAATTTTTCTCATATCAAATTGATACATGATGTGACTGGTATGAGTCAAAGTGCGTGTTTCCAGTTTAAAATGACATTTTAGTTAAAAAGACAAGTGACATACTCAAAACCAAGAAAAAACATTATAATCACTTTGATACTTTAGGAAAATTATCCATAAGTCATTTTATACATGTATGAATCATTTTCACCTCAATCTGACGCACAATGAGACCATTATGACTCCAATTGCATATTTTCATTTAAAACCAACATCAATTTTAGTAAAAACAAAAACTGACCTACTCAAAACTGAGCAAAAACAATCATATTGTTTTGATACTTTAGTAAAATGATAAATAAGTAATTTTTGACATATATGAATCATACTCACCTCAATAAGATACACTATGTTCCCAATATGACTCAAAGTATCTGTTATTAGTTTAAAATCGACATTTTAGTTCAAAAAGTGTCACTTACTGAAAACTAGGAAAACCTGATAGGATTTTCTTGATAATTTTGGACAAAAATTCATAAATCATTTTTGATGTGTATTAATTTGTCTCATGTTAAAGAGATACACTATGTGATTGGTATGAGTCAAAGCGATACATGATGTGATCGGTATGAGTCAAGGCGCGTTCTTTTTCTCGAGCAGGGGTGGTTTGTTCGGTAATAGAATGAGTTGGGGTCAATATCAAAATAAAAATTAACATTGATGTTTTTAAATTTATGTAATAATTTTTACTTAAGTAATTGTATAAACTAATTCTTTAAATGTCTATATTATAGTGTTTTTTTCTTGTATTTGTGTTGTAAATTTCATTTCATTTAAATTCTGTATTGGTACTTGATTTTGTTGATATATGGTGGTGTTTTTAGTGTCGAGGTGTGCTATTATAGTACACCAAACTAGTGATGTAGTGTTTTATTACTACACACTATAATATTCCCCATTATCAGTTCTAAATAAAAGTGATGATAAAGTACCCCTTTATTAGTTCTTTTTTTAGCATTGATAAAAGATCCATTTATCATCATTTTTTAGCATTGATAAAATCCTAGAGATTTTAATCTCGCTCCAGTAGTTCACACTTCTATAACACTGATAAAAAAAATTAGCACTACTAAAGGCCTATTTTTTAACAATAACACATAATCTTAGAATATTAAATAAAATGAAGAAGCAATATAACCTAATGAAAAGAAATTGATTTATGAAATTATTTACCATTTGGTAACTTTCAAGTCAAATACCCTTGGATAAAATAATTAAAATTAAAACTTAAAATACTCTTATGTATGAATTATTCATGATATTACATGTTAAAGGGTTAGTACATACACCATATAAAATAAAATAGGTTCATAACATTAAAATATGCCTCAATGAAAAGAAATTGAGATAAAGTCTCTTATATTGAGTCTTACTCACCATGTACGTTGTTTATTTTACTAAATAATAAACTTATGTTAATGATTTAATTACTTAATAAAACTTTTAAATTTTATTATTCCTTTTATTTAACTCATTACCATGTTATATATGATTACTTAATCAATTAAGTTTACATAAGATGTTTTGATGATATTCAGCTTATGTGTCAAAAATGACTTCAGTAGGCTGACTATGGTCAAATAGGTCATTATTTAACATATATAGAATAATAATCATGATATAGTTATCATTTTTATACATAAATTATACTTTTAAAACCAATCATAAAATATGGTTATTAAAAATGAACTATGTTATGATCATGTAGACAGTAGGTCATACATACACATGAGCAACGTTTCCTTTTTTCAATGATCATTATGGAAAAAAGATAAATAATATTTTGTCTTTATAGAATGATAATAATTTCATAAATATCATATTATTTTTTTAAATATACTTATATATTTCATCAGTGTGATTTGATGATGAAAAAAAGAAGCACAACGCTTCATGGAGGCGGTAGTCCACACATACGCACGAACAACATTTTCATTTTTCAATGAGTGGAAAGGTAAGAAATAAAATGATATATTATATTTTCAGAATGATAAATATATCATTAATATCATAATTATTTTATACATATCACATATATTCATTAACTTTATCCTTATTACCTTCCATGTAAAGTGTTAGTGAAAAACAAATCACATCGCTTCGTGAGGCCGTAGTTCACCGTACACATGAGCGATGTTATCATATCCTCCACAGAATGAAAATCAAGCATTTATATGTGATATAATAATTTCATAAGTATAATTATGTTACAAATATCATATATATACATTAAATATATCATTATAACAATCCGTGAGAGGAGATGAAGAAAAACTAATTATATAGGTTCGCGAGGTGGTAGTCCATCGTACACATGAATGGCGATTTCATTTACCATTTTATAGAAGATAATATGTATTTAAGTTATTAAATTAACATAATAAAATATAAATATATATTATATATTGGTGTTATTATATCAGCATAATTTAAGAAGGTTTGAAGGATGTGGAATAAGAAATAAAATAAAAACGCTTAGTTAAGCACAATACCTCTTATTCAGACAACCTCCTTAGGTTAGCACCAAAAATCTACATTAGGATGGATTTATAATAAAAATAGGGGATATAAGTCATGGTTAGGGAATTAAAGAAGTTATTTGGGTAGATATTTTCCAAACCAAAAGGGTTTTAAGGTGAGAATAGAAAAGGATAGGGGGTGACCTTTTATAAGTGAGGTGAGTGACACACTTGTAATTTTTGAAAAGCTTTAAGTGATACGCACATTTTTCACTTGCCAAAAGGACCTAAAATGATAAATTATATAGACTTAGATAATATAAGGTTTAAATATATCCATTAAATATATTTTATATAAGTTTTTAGGTCATTTTAATCCTTATCTTTCTAGTTTAACCCCCCAATAAATCCGTTTTTACCTTAACTACGGTAAAAGATTTTTACTGTTTTTACTATTCACATGTTGTATGATAGAATTTTGTATGGTAATAATGTTTTTATGATAATTTTACTAAGTATTATGGTGATTCACCATTAGCTGGGAGTCACCGCCAAGACTTGTTACTATTAGACTGGAGTTACAGCTGAAACGAGTCACCGTCATCCTTGTCACCACCAGACTTGCTACCACCACTAGAGGAGCTACCACCGGGATGAGATACTGCTAGAATCTAAGTCACCATATCAATCATCCTGAGGTACCACCAGTTTGAGATACCACCAAATTCTGAGTCACCACTAGCATCTTGCTACCGTTGTTATCTGAGGACTTTGGTGTGAATGGCTCAACGACTATTTCTATTCTTGGATAATTTGACCAAGACTTAAAGACTTAGTAAAATGATCCAAGGATTATGGATATCCTCCAACTAATGTTGCTATATATATGAAAAGGAAATCTCTCTCTCTATACTCGATACATCAATGACACAGAAGCACAAAATTCATTACAAAGATTGATTGAGACACTGATAGAGATCAACTGGAACATTTCTATAGACTCCTACGATCCTCTATTCTACTAAAATTTTATAGAACAAAGCTTGAAATAATCACCAATGATGATATAAGGAATATTAACATTATGAACATATCAGACTGAGCTTTATTAAATTATTTATTGTTCTTTCTGTTTATTTCATTTTACTTTGAGCAGTGTGTTGTTACTCTGTTATCAAACACACACTGTCTCTTTCACCTAACTGGAGAATAATTATTATTCTCTATTTTCTTTACATATGTTTTCCCACTATATTTTTGGAAGAGGTACCTATGTGACCTGTTCTATTCTTACTTCCCATAAATAACTATGAAGGAGGCTTTTTAGTCTGGACAACTTGTAACTGTTGATTGTTTACCTAATCTAGATTCTGGATTTATTTGATTATAATCATAATTTTCTTGGCAGTAGGTGATTTCCAAGTAGAGGTGATTAAGTATCATCTTGATATTGAACCTCTTGTTTATTCCACCATGTCATTGTGTTATTGTGTTTTTTTATTTATATATCCTAGATTGATTTTAAATCTATAAACAAAACTATTACTTTGATAATTAATCCTAACTAGTGTTTATATCTTTTTTGTCTAAGTAGATTGATTTCAAAAGTTAATTTATTTCTAAACATTATTTTAACTAATACTTAATCACTCTTTGAAGAATTATTTAAAAGGAAAAATCTTATATTGATCTACTATTTTTATTAATTGGCCAGTTTGTTTTATTAAGGGGGTTTTATTTCAACTTAATATTTAATAGAAATTTTTATTGGGAACTTAATCCACCCCCTCTTGAGTTACTCACTCCGATCAACATTTAGCATTCGATTTTTTTTTTAAATTAACTTTTTCAACTGTGATTTTAGTTGTATTGTAAAAGTTCTCAAATTTATTTCAATTCTAAATTTTATTTCTTTATGGATAATAGACAAGAAGGATCTGCTACCAACATGCCTCCTTAGTTTAATGGTAAAAATTATTCTTAATGGAAAATCAAAATGAAAATACATTTAGAAAGTATGGTTTTTGACATTTGGACTGTAATAAAAGATCAATATGAAATACCACAAACTGTAAGAATTACTTAGATCAATTATACAAAAAGTTTCTTACAATAATAATTGTAAATCTATGAATGTTTGTTCTGTACCTTGGGTGATGATTAATTTAATAGAATATCTAATTTTAAATATGATTTTGAAATATGGGATACCTTATCTGTTTCACATGAAGGAACATCAAATGTCAAATAAATGAGATTGAACACATACACAATCAAGTATAATACTTTTAAAATGAAATATGATGAACCTATTTCTGATATATATCTTAGGTTCAATGAAATAGTAAATACCATGCACTCACTTGGAAAATAAGGGACAGACAAAGATCAAGTGATGAGATTACTCAAATGCTTACAAGAAAGATAGAGAGGAACATCTATGTCAGTTATATAATCTTGTGATGTGAGTAAATTACATGTTAAGGAATTTATAGGAAATATGATGATGTATAAAGAAGATATTAAAGTCAAAAAAGAGATCTATGAAGATGAACAAAAAAGAAAATTAGTAGACTTCAATAATACTACCTTCCAGAAAAATAGAAAAGGTAAAAACTAATGACACTAGTAAAGAAGAATCTACTGATAATAGTGATGAAGAGATGGCCCACATGGCCAGAAGATTCAATAAATTATATAGAAAAATAAGTTCATTAAGAACTATAATTTCAGAGGAAATTATAATAAGAAAGGAAAGTGAAACAGGATTGGAAAAGAGATGAAACTCAAAATGAAATCACCTCCTATGAATATAAGAGGAGAAGACACATTAAAGCTGACTGTCCAAAATTGAAATATAAAAAAAAGTATGAGGATAAGGACAAAAGATACAAGAGAGTCATGAAATCAACATGGAGTGCCTCTGAATATAGCTCAAGTGATTCAAACACTAATAAATAAGATAATTCTTATAGGGAAAATATGTTCTTTGTAGCAAACACATCAAAGGTACAAAATATTATTCTTGTTTCTCCTACTAATATTTTAAACATTTCTAAAAATGAATAAAATGATGATAATAAGAAAAAATGACCAGTAAAGATCTGTATGATTATTGTAACATGATGGAAGACACTTTTCATGAGATAAAAGATAAATATAAGTCACTTAAGAAACAAAATGCTTTGAAAGTAAATGTTTAAACCAACCTTACTATTAAAAAAGTGAAAAATGATGAACTGTTGAAAGAGAACAATGGATTAAAATTTTCAAATAAACAGTTAAAGAAATACATATAAAGGTTTACCAATGGTAAGAAAACTTTAAATCAAATATTGGGAAATCAAGTTACTCCCAAGTATATAATTGACATAGGTTACCAACCAGGACAAAGAAAAATCGAAAAAACCAAATTTACATCAAGTAACAATCTTGAAAATTCATATACTTCCAATACCCACTCAACTGGACCTAATAAATTATTTATTTCTAGAAACTTACAATCTATTTATAAGAAACCCATTTAGCAATTATGGATTCCATAATATCTCATTACTAACATAACTAGACCCAAGAGGATTTGGGTACCAAAATCATTTTTGGCATAAACTTTCTTTTGTAGGAAACCTATTTGAAAACCTCTAGAAAAAGCCTATGGTATCTGGATAGTGGATGTTCTTGGAAAAATCCTGTAGAGTATTCAAACTTCAAGAATTTGATCAAAGTTGATGGTGGTCATGTCACTTTTGGTGACAATGCTAAAGGGAAAATCATCGGCCTTATCCAAATTGGTAATTATAGTTTAGTATTAATTTCCAAAGTTTTATATGTAGATGGTCTGAAATATAATCTTCTTAGCGCTTCTCAATTATTTGCTGATGGATTTTATGTAAATTTTTTAAAATAATGTCTGTCATGTTTTTAATAACATTTTTTTTAATTTTTACTAATTTAAGAAATGATAATATTTATTATATTGATTTAAATTATTTATCTTCTAAAAATATTTATTTATTAAGTTCCTTTCAAAAATAATCTTTTCTTTGGCATAGGATACTTGGCCATTTCAATATTCATTCACTCAGAAATCTAACTAGGAAAGGTTTAGTTAGAGATCTACCCAAACTTGAATTCTCAAATGATAGAGTTTGTGATCCCTACCTAAAAAGGAAACTTCATAAGATTTATTTTAAATCTAAGAAAAATGTTTCAACTACTTAGCCTCTAGAATTAGTTCATATTTACCTCTTTGTACCTTCTATAGTTTCTAGTCTAAATGGAAAACATTATATTTATATCCTTATAAATGACTTCTCTAAATACACTTGGGCATTCTTTCTAGCTCACAAAAGTGAAGCATGTTATTACTTTATTAAGTATTCCAAATCTATAGAAAACCTTAGCGGACATAGGATTAAGACCTTAAGAAGTGATTATGGTCGAGAATTTGAAAATCAAGACTTTGAGTCATTTTGTTCTCAAAATGGTCATAATCACAACTTTTCTAATCCTAGGACACCATGAAAAAATGGTGTGGTAGAAAGAAGAAATAGGAATATTCAAGATATAGCTTAGACTATGATAAATAAGTATGACTTACCTATCTACTTTTGGGAAGAAGCTGTCAATATATCTTGTTATATTATAAATATAGTTTTAATTAGACCTATATTAAAAATAACACCTTATGAGTTATAGAATAATAGAAAGACAAAGGTTAATTACTTTAGAGTTTTTGGTTACAAAGTTTTTTATTCTTAATACAAAGGATAATCTGGACAATTTTGCGTCCAAGAGTGACGAATGAATTTTCCTCGAGTATTCAACTTACATTAAATCTTATAGAGTTTTTAATAAGAGTTCCATAACAATGGAAGAATATATTCACATAAAATTTGATGAAACCGATCCCAATGAACCTAAGACTATCTTAGAAAACCTTGAGGATGATTTTTCAACTCTAAATCTCAATGTTAAACCTTCTAAAAGTTCTGTTAAATAAGAAAATAGTTCACCCAGTAAACTACCAGAACCCAAACCTGAAGAATATCTTGAGACATCCATCCCTTATTTTCAAAGACCTGCTAGGACTCATAGATTCCACCCTTTATATGCAGTTATTGGAAACCTAGATAGAGGTACTCAAACTAGAGCTTCTCTTAAGAATAAAATTGAACACCAATCCTTATTGTCACAACTTGAACCTAATAACCTTAATGATTCCATCAACGATTAATTTTGGGTAATATCTATGCAAGAAGAACTTAATCAATTTAAGAGAAACACTTTTTGGTAACTTGTTTAAAGTACTAAAGGATCCGTAACTATTGGAACTGAGTGGGATTTTAGAAACAAAGTTGATGATTCAGACACTATAGTAAGAAACAAAGCTAGACTAGTTGTACAAGGTTACAATCAAGAAAAAGTTATTGATTATGAAGAAAATTTTACACCTGTAGCAAGACTTGAAGCCATTAGGATATTTCTTTCCTATGCAACACATTTGGATTAAAAATTATATCAAATGGATGTTAAAAGTGAATTCTTAAATGGATTTATAATTTAGGATTTTTTTTTGAACAACCCCCTATATTTCAAAATCTACATTTTTCAAATCGTGTTTTTAAACTAACAAAAGCTCTATAGGGGTTAAAACAGTCTCCTAGATCTTGGTATGATAGGATTAACTCTTTTCTTATTTCAAAAAGTTTTTCAAAAGGTATAGCTGATCCAACTCTATTTATAAAAAAATTTCAAAAGATGTTTTAATAGTACAAATATATGTATATGATATTATTTTTGGATTTACTAATGATTTCCTATGTACTGATTTTTCAAAACTAATGAAAAATGAATTTGAAATGATTTTAATGGGGAAATTCAAATTCTTTCTTGGATTTTAGATTTTTAAAAATAAATAAGGAATTATCTTAAATCAAATTAAATATACTAAAGATCATTTAAAACATTTTTTCCTAGATAGTATGAAAAGTAGTGATACTCCCATGAGTACCACATGTAAACTAGATCTTAATGAAGCTGGAAAATCAATAGATCAAACTAGTTACAGAGGCATGATTGGCAGTCTTTTGTACTTAACTACTAGTCAACTTGATATTATGTTTGGTGTGTGTATGTGTGCTCGCTTTCAAGCAAATCCAAAAGAATCACATTTATTAGCTATCAAAAGAATTTTTAAACACTTCAAGTATACAACCAATTTAGGATTTTTATATCCAAGAGGACATGAATTTGATTTAGTAAGTTATTCAGATATTGATTTTAGTGGTTGTAAGTTATATAGAAAAATCACATCAAGAACATGTCATATTTTAGGCCAATATCTAGTATCATGGTGTAGTAAGAAACAAAATTATGTTGTACTATCCACTGCTCAAGTAGAATATATAGTTGTGGGAAGTTTTTGTGCATAAATAATGTGGATGAAACAGACTATACTAGAATTTGGGTACCAATTTAGATATGTTCTAATAAATTGTGATAACACAAGTGCGATAAACATTTCCAAAAATATAGTATCTCAATCTAGAACAAAACACATTGATTTATGACATCAATTTTTGAGAGATCATTATAAAACGGTGATATAACTTTAGAATTTATTAGAAATAAACATTATATTGATGATATATTCATAAATACTTTGAAATATGATAGATTAAACTACATAAAACATGAATTGGGAATGATAAATTTTGGTCGATAAGTCACTGTTGATGAGTCACCATTGATTAGTCATTGTTGACAAGTCATCGTTGATGAGTCATCATTGATAAGCCACCATTGATGAGACACCATTGATGAGTCACTATTGTTAAGTCACCATCGATAATTCACTGTTGATGAGTCACCATTGATAAGTCACTGTTGATGAGTCACCATTGATAAGTCATAGTTGATGAGTCACTTTTGATGAGTCACTGTTGATGAGTCACCATTTATGAGTCACCGTTGATGAGTCACCATTGACGAGTCACCATTGATGAGGCACCATTGATGAGGCACCATTGATAAGTCACCGTTGATAAGTCACCATTGATAAGTCACCATTGAGGAGTCACTGTTTAGGAGTCACCATTGATAAGTCACCATTGACAAGTCACTGTTGATGAGTCACCATTGATGAGTCACCATTGATGAGTCACCGTTGATGATTCATCATTGATAAGTCACTGTTTATGAGTCATTGTTGACAAGTCACTGTTGATCAATCATCATTGACCAGTCACCATTGATCAATCACTGTTGATCAGTCACCATTGATGAGTCACCTTTGACGAGTCACCATTGATGAGTCACTGTTGATGAGTCACCATTGATCAGTCACTATTGATCAGTCACTATTGATGAGTCACCATTGATGAGTCACCGTTGATGATTCACCATAGATGAGTCATTGTTGATAAGTCACCATTGATGAGTCACCATTGATGAGTCACCATTGATGAGTCACCATTGATGAGTCACTATTGATGAGTCACCATTGATGAGTCACTATTGATGATTCACCACTGATATGTCACCATTGAACAAGTCACCGTTCCTTTTAGCTAACGTTGTTTTATTACCATTTCTATTCTTTTACCAATTAAATTTTTATTGTTTTAAATTTATTATTATTTATTTATAATCCCTAAATGATAAACCTGTTGATAAAAATCAAATCGATTCACTTCCCCTAAAATATTTGATCCCTAAACCTTTGCCTTCCTCTTGAACCAATCATCTTTCTCCCTTGTTCCACCTAAGACTTCAATTGATCCAAATGGCTCATGTGAAGTGAGTAGCAGAATCAAATCTAGAAGAGATGAGTTAAACCAAGAAACAAAAATTATCTGCCAACAGTTTGGATATTGTTTCTCAGAAGCCACATCTGAAAAAATGGGTTATTGAAACAGAAAAGGAAATAGATGTGCTGTGGATTACATCTATCAATACACTAGTATTGAAAATTATAAAAGAACATAAATGGATGAACTAGTTCAAATCAAGTCATTGAGTTTATTATCCGAGGTTAGTCTATGATTTCTACCAGAATACTGAGTTTATTTTCGGAAAGAAAATGGATGTGATAAAAAGTCACATTAATGGAGAATATATTTATTTCTCTTCAAAGGAATGGGCATGTTGCTTAAAAGTACCTCAAAAAGGATTATATGATGATTTTTAAGGTATTATACCAAGTGATAGTGAAATTTTCAAATATGAAGAGGCTCTCCTATAGTTGAATGGAGATGGTACCCTAAGGATACCTACTGATGCAAAACTTGATGGTTAATGTAATCTATTATTCAAGTTTGTACAACATGTTTTGTGTCCTAGGAAAGGATATTTCAATACCATGCGATATCAGGATGCTTATTTCCTATATACGATGAAACAAAGGCAAAGATTTAATCTATGCTGATTTTTGATGATTCGTATGTATGAGATGTGTAAGAAGAGTTCAAGATCAAACTCCTTAATATACCCTAAGATGATATTTTCTATCTTAGATGATAAGGGTTGTGTAAAATAAGGATAAGAAGATGAAGATAAGTTTGGTGGTTTTTGATTATCAAAGACCATTTGTAAAAAAGGTTAAAGTAAGCTAGAATCCATGGAAGAAATGATGGGTAAGAGACAATGACAAATTGTATGATGATTTCAGACTTATTGATAATCCATCAAGACCTAAGCACATGGTAGATCCTGGTCTTGAGCCTAATGAGTTGGTTGAGTACTCTGATGCATATAGTGACAAAGTTGAACCAGAAGTGGAAGAGGAATAAGAAGAAGTATTTTCAATGGAAGTGGGGAGTGATCCAGAGATTCCTAAATCTCCTCCTAAGGTTTATAATGATTTTGTCATTCCACCAGGTTATCTGACTACCCGAAAATCTATTTTAAATGAAAATGATGATTCAAAAACTAAAATATATGGAGAGGCTCAATTAAGTTATCCTCCTATAAAATATCAAGTGATCAAAATGATAACGGAAATGGTAGTAATGAGAATGCTTCTAAGGAAGCAGATGGTGATCATGATCATGAACAATCTATTGGAAATGATAGTGAAGATAATGGGGATCATGATGATGGAGATAATGATAATGAATCTGATCATATAAATTATCATAATGATGATAGTGATAAGAATAGATATGATCTTGCTGATCCTGATCATGAAATAGTTCAAATACATCCTTTATCACTAGTGGTATCAAGTTCTACTCGAAATAAGATTCAATCTAAATACACTAAGATGTATGATTTACATTATGTTCATGAAGAAGTTGTGGAAGCTTCAATTGATGGTGAGAAGACTCTCAATCTTGTTGATTAGTTAGAACAAATGGATCAATTAGAACTAGGGGATAACATGAAGACCAATCTTACAGAACCTTCCCCTTTTGTACCCAAAATTGGTCAAACCTCTCAAGTACCCATAGAATCACCAATCCTTCCTTATACTAGACCTAAAGTTTATTATTTTGAATAATGGAAGAAGTATCCTAGTTTTATCAGACTTGGTTTGGATTATAGTGACTCAGATTATGAGCTTGAAAATCTCATCAGAAGAGAAAGATCTTAAGTGGATAAAATTAATCAAGATATAGAGTTACAACCCTTTACTCCCATGGAAACTAATAGATTAGCTGAGGTTGAAGTGCCATATGAGCAAAGAAATAATTCTTATGATCAAACTATTATACCTACTGATTTACTAACCAAAGATGATTTAGATTATTTTCAAAAGAATTTGAATTTTGACCTGGACTCCTTAAGAAGGAATTTAGTTTCAGATTTTACAACTGTCTTGAACTCTCAACCATATCCAATTGTCCATCTCAGTGAATAAATCACTCGATGTTTGGTTGAATTGGTTATATCGCATATAAAACCAATATTAATATTTCATATTCAAGAAATGGAAGTAGCAAATAGAAGATTTTCAATAGAGGTAGAAAGTTTGAAAACTTTAGTCAAGGGCCTAACATCCTATTTTTCAGAATATTTGAAATCTATTTCTTAGAAGTTGGAAAACATGACTGCCGCTACCTCTATATCAACTGAACCTCCTCCTGTTCCAGTGAAAATTGATACAGATCTACTCCAATAGGTTCTTAGGAAAGAGATAAAAAATGTTATAGGTGATGTAACCACTCATGAGGGACAAATTCGGTAGATACATCATCATGGAGAGCATGTCTATCAGATTATAAGAGAATATTCCATTGATATTAGGAATGAAAAGAAAATCATAAAGAAAGAAATAAAACATTATTTTTCAAGGATTTATACAAAGAACGAGATGTCTGATAATTTCAAATTTCTCACCAAGAATTTGAGATTTCCACCAGTGACAAGAGTATTAAAAGAACAAGAGAGTCAACTGAAGGTTCTCACACCAGCTCCGCAAAGATTCATGGATGAGAAATAAGATTTATTTAGTTACATGGAAAGAGGAGGTAATATAATTATGGATTTTATTAATCTTATGAAACTCTTCCTCCATATACATAGTATAACTTTTATTGCAAGAGAAGCCATTCCTATGACCACAGTTATTTCCCACACAACCACAGAACTAGATCCATACATACCTGCAGTGATAACTTAGTCAGATGGTCTTCTACCTCCACTATTTCAACCTATGAGTTTGTCACCAGCTAATGTCATCAGGCACCTCAGACCAGTTCTTGTGCATGAACCACTTCCTCCTACTACCATAACACCTTAAATTACCACCTATGCTCCAAATTTTACCACGACTATCTCCTATAAAGACACAAATAAGGATAAAGGGAATGGTAAAGTAGATCAGCCACAAAACACTAACTAATGAATCTATTTTGATGCAGTATTTATGATAGGGATTCCGTGTTTGTACTTCTAATCATTTTCTTTCTATAAACAACATCTTTTTGGATCCTTTTAAATGTAATATCATTATGTTATTATACTTTCTTTGTTAATTTTATTTTTTTATTATTTTTCTTTTTTGATAATATCTAAGGGGGAGATAAAATGGGCATTTATATTCATATAGGTAATGCACCCCAAAATTCAAATTATTTTGTGACACCTTCAGTATAAATTTCTAATTTTTTATTTAAATTGTTCATATCACTCATATATCCTCTGAAATGATAAGAATATTGTCTTTAACTTAAATAAATCTCTGATTATTTATGATTACTCATCTAGTACATGTTTTATAAAATTCCATGTTTTATGATCATCAAAAAGGGGGAGAATGTTGGAATCTCCTTATATGGAGCATGTTTCAAACTCTCTTATTTTAATGATCACAGACCATGATTATTTTAGTACAAATTATTTACATGTTGTATGATTTCATTTTATATGGTAAGACTATTTTTATGATAATTATGCTAATTATTATGGCGAGTCATCGTTAGTCGGGAGTCACCACTAAGACTTATTACCGTCGGACAGAAGCTACCGCTGAAACGAGTCACCTCCAGCCTTGTCACCACTAGACTCTCTACCACCACCAGAGAAGCTACCACCATGATAAGATACCAATAGACTTTGAGTCACCATCACCATCAACCTGAGGTACCACTAGTTTGAGATACTGCCAGATGCTGAGTCATTGCCAACATCTTTCTACCATTGCTATCTGAGGACTTTGGTGTAAATGGATCAATGACTATTTCTATTCTTGGATAATTTAACAAATACTTCAAGACTTAGTAAAATATGATCTGATTATTATGGGTTTCCTCCAACTGATACTTGTATATATACGTTAAGGACATCTCTCTCTCTCTCTCTTTGTACTCGATACATCAACAACACAGGAACACATAATTCATTACAGATATTGATTGAGACACTAATAGAGATCAACTGGAACATTCCTATAGACTCCTATGATCCTCTGTTTTTCTATGATTTTTTAAAACAAAGCTCAAACTCCTCACCAATGTTGATCTGAGGACTACAAACATTTTGAACATATCAGACTAAGCTTTATTAAATTATTTATTATTCTTTATATTTATTTCATTCTACTTCCAGCAGTGTGTTGTTAATATGTTATCAAACACACACTATCTCCTACACCTAACTGAAGAATAATTGTTATTCTCTCTTTTATTTGCATATTTTTTCCTATTGTATTTGTGGAAGAGTTACTTGTGTGACTTTTGCTATTATTACTTCCCACGTATAACTATGGAGGAGTATTTTTAGCTCGGACAACTTGTAGCTATTGATTGTTTACCTGATCCAAGTTATGGATTTACTTGATTATAATTATAATTTTCTTGGTAGTAGGTGATTTCCAAGTGGAGGGGATTAAGTGTCATCTTGAGACCAAACCTCTTGTTTATTTTGTTGTGTCATTGTGTTATTGTGTTTTGTTTTATTTTTATATCCTAGATTGTTTTTAAATCTATAAACAAAACTATTACTTTGATAATTAATATTAACTAGTGTTTATATTTGTTTTTGTATAAGTAAATTTATTTCAAAACTTAAGGTATTTCTAAACATTATTTTAACCTAGACTTAATCACTCTTTGAGGAATCTTTTAAAAGGACAAATCTTATATCAATTTTCTATTTTGATTAATTGGATAGTTTGTTTTATTAAGGGGTTTTTATTTCAACTTAATATTTAATAGAAATTTTTATTGGAAACTAAATTAACCCACCTCTTGAGTTACTCACTCTAACCAACAACTCATAAAAATCAATAAAAATAATTTTTGAAGAAAACATATTTTTTATGAATAAAACTACTTTACTGAAAATTGATTTATTATTTACTAAATGTTTATCAATAAATTTATATTTAATAGAAAATTTATATATATATTTCATAAATTAGTTAATACTATTCATAACCTCTATTTCAATGACTAGGTTATAATGGTCATATTTAAAATAATATTATTTCATGGTTCGTTTAAGCTTTATGTTGTGTATCTTGTACACTATCGAGCATAACTTCTTATTTTATTAAATCTCAAGGTATTATATCCCTCCTTTAATAAATTTTATCCTCAAAATTTTAATTTTATCTTGGTAATCAAAGGTTGGAAATTTGAAAATACCTTTTTTGGAAACCCACGTCGTAAAAAGGGTTAATAAAACATCCTCTTGATTTGAGAGAAAAGGAAGTAGTAAGGCCACATGGAATAACACATACTAGGTTTTCAAATTGGAGAACATTAGTAGGAAGTAAATATTTATACTTGAAAGAAAATTGTACTACCCAAATAATGATGTAGAGTGACATAGATCATTGATCACATGAAATTTAATGATCATGATAAAGTCAACATCTACCAAACCATAAACTAAAGAGGTGTGAAAAGAACCATCGATTTCATCAGAAATGATGGTAATAGGATTTTTTTTGTTTCAAAATCCTTTTTCTAGAGTTGAGAAATTCCTTACCATCTAGACTAAGAACATAAGGAAAATATACAAACTTGACAATTAGAATTTCATCTATTAATCAATTTCCACCACAATCTCATCTTTTGCTCTAAATGATGAGTATTCAAGATGAGTTTTCACATCTCAAGCACTAAAATCAACTTCTAATAAATCACATAAATCAATAAAAGTATAACAAGACATTCCTCCTATATTTATACATTAACCAAAACCAAAATGGTTATCACAAAGCAATATAATTCCCAAAATGAATAAACATTCATATCATTAATCTCCAAAAATCAATTGTAATACCCAAATTTCAAACTAAATCATTCCATAAATAATTATATTTAAAATTATTCAAAATATTCAAAAAATATTATTGAAAACCAAATATTATAAGGGTTTGATCACATATTCTTCTAAGGTTTATTTAATATTTATCTCCAAATAACACCAATCACTTTTAAAGTCTCATGCAAAAAATGTATGTGCCTTAATCATATAATGTTCCCCAAAATGTAATAAACCATAATTACCTCAACATAAAAGATATGATAAACCAAAAATTTCACCAATACCATTAAACTTATTATAATGATCCATGTTTTGAATTGGATGTAAATACAGTGGAATTTGAACCTTTTCATTTACTGGGTGGGCTGTTTTTAAAACTGAGCTTCAAAACTAAAATCTGAGAGTTGGAATGATCTTATGTGTTGTTTTTAGACTTGGGTGAAGTAACGAAAAGTATCACAGGTGTATCATCGAGTTTTAGGTGCACTGAGGCCAGAAAACCCAATTTTTGGAGGGTTTTTAGAGGGCACATAGTTTTTCTGAAACCGTGCGGTCCCGAGAAGCAACCGTGTGGCCTTTTTAGAGGAGCAGAATGAACCACATGAGATTTACATGGTTTAACCAAACCATGAGAGATAGGCTCACGATTATTTACACTTAGGTAGTAACATCACACCATTCATTTCATGATATATTCATGGTAAATCTAACCATGGTTTGACTATGTGAGGTGTTTTCCCTAGGTAGTGGGTGTCGCACAGTTGGCACACGATTTGGCTAACCGTGTGACCCAAACCATGTGGTTTTTTTATTTTAAATAAATAAATTAAATTAAATTAAAATAAAGTAAAAATAAATTAAGTGTGAATAAAGATAAAATAATAAAATAAAGAATTTTTTTTATAATAATAATAATAATAATAACTTAGGTTTTAAGAAAAACCTAAAGGGAGTCTCCCTTTCCTCCCCTCGAGGTCACGCGACACCCCTCCTTGGTCTCTCTCTTGGCTGTGCATTACAAAACCCCCATTACTCCCTCTATTCTCACCATTTTATCCTAGTTCCTTCACAGTTCTCATCCGATTAGACAAGGTAAGGCCTTTTACTCTCATCTCCCCATTCCTGGGACTGATTTTTGGTATCTCTTCACTCTATCTCATTAGGTTGAAAACCTAGGGTTATTATAATTCTAATTTTTGTTTTTTAGTGTTAGTTTATGCTAAGGGTCCCTTGGGACTCCTTGGTTCATATTTCGGTAACCACTGCCGAAGGAGAAGTGGTTCAAATCTTCTCAGTCTATCATCGTCAATTTGGGGTAAGGTTTTTCTTGGTCTTCTTTTTTGCTCAATTAATTTTTGGGTCTTTAATAATTTTTGAGGTGCTTATATTTTTCTTTGAGTGCGTTGGTCCTTTCCACATTATTTTAAGATTCCTAGAATTTGTTTAGAGTGTTTGATGACTTCGAGAGGGCTTGCACTCATATACATAGGTATGCATATGAATATATATATATATATATTCCTTGTACATATTCCCTCATAGAGAGGGAAATATGTACATTAGATTAAGGGATATATATATATAGTAATGTATGTTCATGAAAGTGTGGAGCAGCTTCGAGTTACCGTCATCAAGTTGTCAAGCACCGAGTGTTCGGCTTGGCTTGGTCTACTTATTGAGGTAGGGTCCCATTCATTTTCCCCTTAAATTTAATGATTAATTAATTAATTAATTTCTCACCTTTAATTAATGATTTACCATGCATAATAGTTTTTCTAAAAGGTTTTTTTTTGGTGAATTGGATGTGATTATTAATTAAACTAATAATTTGTTTGATAAACAAAGTCATGGTTTTATAATAAAACCCCTTCAATGAAGGTGTTCTATCTTAGAAAACTCACAATGACGATTTATGATTTTTAACTTTCTCATATATGTTTCTTAGTAGTTCCTTCTACTTTCATACCATTTTTTTTAAATATTTCATGTTTAGAAAATAACCTATAAGGATGTCCTTCTATGGATTCCCCCCCTTTGAATATAAATGTTAAATATAATCCAAACCCCCCTTAGGTGCTTGGACCCTTTTTAGTTGAAATTTTCCAAGTGGGCATATGCATTTTTTCCATGACACCTTTCCTTTACACTTAAGAATTTAGAATTAATTTTCCATGTCTTAATGATTTAAATGAATTAGTTAAGGTAAATGGTTTGTATAGGATGGATTATGCAAGATGGTAGCATCCCTTAAGGGAAATGAACATGAACATTTACTTTGGAACTAGTACCTTAAATCAATTTTCCATGTTTAGGAAAATTGGGTGAGATGACCTTGAGTAGGATGGATTACACCAAATGGAATGCATTTCTTTGAAATGTATTAAATGGTTAAATCATGACATTTGATTCCTTTTTAATAAAATGGATCAAATGGTTTATAAGTGAAATGATCCCTTAGGATGGTAAGACCATGACCTTAATTTATACCTTATGAAATGATTATTTTGAAATGTAATGGTTTAAATTGAAGGGAACTTAATTAAAGGAATGCATGAGAGGTTATGCCTCATGTGTCATGTTACATACTTGATCATGCCTTGGTTATTTTGAAAGGATAATGACGTGACATAAGAGGTAATGAATTATTCTCATCTTCTAAATTGTGAACATGAATATGCTATATAATGAAGTATATAAATGAGTATGTATGGGAGGTAATTCCCCATTCTAGTTATACATATGATATGACTTTATAGATGCTGAGAATGATGGTAAGGTAGGTCTGATGAGCATGGTGACTAATGCTCCTTTACATTGGTGTTGGGCATGGTAACCCTCACCACTGCTTCAATATGGGCGATGGGATTTTGATCACCACGTGCCATATAGAGTGTTTCCTTTGCATGCACACTCACCGTACCGAGTGATAGGGGTAAAGACCTCACTCTATTAGGATATTGGGCTTACTACCCTATGAGTAAAACTTATCAGCTCGTAGACTGGATGTTATATGCTTGTGTGTTATATTATGGTCCACTCTAAAAAAATATATTTCTAGCTTACTACCTTGTGAGTAGAGCTTATCAAATCATAGACTAAATTTTGGATGCCTGTGTGTTACTTCCCAGTCCACTCCAACAATATATATATATATATATATATATATATATATATATATCGGTCTTACTACCCCATGAGTAGAGCTTACCAGCTCATAGACTGGATGTTGGATGCCTACGTGTTACGTCTCGATCCACTCCAGAAAATATATTTATGTATATATATATATATATTAATTGTGACATGTTCAGACATATTTCAGCTATGAGTTGAAGCTGATATAACCGTCAGGTGTCCCTTAGGAACCTAGATAGGTTATTTATTAATTATATTTTGTTAATTATTTCTCTATGCCTACACACTATTTAATTCATTTTACACTATCTAGGTGGGTTAAATACCATGGGTACCATCCTACTAAGATTTATATCTCACACCCTGCTCAGGATGCCATTGCACTAGGGCACCCGAGTAGACCTTCTTATTCATAGGACCTTGGACCTTTCTTATTGTTGTGTGCTTGTACCTAGGAGTTAGGAGAAAAGGGCTGAGCTAGAGATTATGATGCTTATGGAGTTTTCATTTGGGATTTTTAGTTCTTTTCTTTACTTGAGTCCCGTATTGTTCTAAATTGTAAAGCATGCTGTATGTTTACTCTTTTCAGTTACGTGTCATCAACTGTACATTCATACTTTGTATAAAATTACATTGTCTACTTTTATTTAATTATATAAAATCTATCTTCTATTGCTTTGTCGTTTATTTATTATTATTTCCATTGATTTTTGTTATTTATTTTGTTATACCATTGTGTTACTCTAATATGAGTGTATAGTCTCCCCACTATCACCTCATGAGACCCTCACTACTAATTAGTAGCCTCTAGAATATGGGGAGACGTGCCTGAGGCCATGTGACCCATCGGTCCAGCTACTAGTTTAGTGGCGATCCGGGGCGGGATGTTACAAAGTGGTATCAGATCTAAAATTTTTCCTTTGTCTTACTATTTTGGGTTGGTAGATAGGAGACTAGGAATTTGTCGACTCTTGGTTAATAGCCGTTCTTGGGAATGATCAACCCACACATAGAAAATGACTAAGTGGTCAGGGAAGAGAATTGTTGTTAATATTGTTTGATGTTAAAATTGATGTGATTTAACCTTGATTGACTGGTGTAATTTTTGTTTCTTATTGATTTACGAGTTTATGGTATTTTTACCCTTGGTCTGGTTTGGAAAGTATGAAGAATTGCATACATTATTATTGGAACATAGGGATTAACATGTCATTCATGTTCCATGACTTGTATTCTTTAGAATGATTGTTCATATAACATGCTTTAGTGTTTATATTTCATGCTTATTGAATGTTTAGCCTGCTTTTCTGATATTCCATGCTTCTGTGTTATAGCATCCTTATATGTTACTACTTATGATAAAATGCTATGTTTTGTTGATATACAATTGATGGAATGAGCTGGAAATATATGGGTACTGAATAAACGGGAACTAATTTTCAATTGTAAGGTGTATGGGAGCCTTATAATTGAGAAAGGTTGATCCATATATTCAAACAATCTTGATAAAAATAAATATACATTTTAAGGTTGTTGTTAAAATTTAAAGGCTGCTAAAGTTTAAATGCTAAAGTGAATGGTTAGTAAATGAGATCCAAATGACAAACTATAAAGTGTATGTGCACTTTATAGATTGGTTGATGGCCACCCATATGAATGGACCATTTTATATGATCATGTTATAATTTGAAATGAGATTTTTTTCGATTAATGGAAGATAATTTTCAATCCATGAAGCGTATGGGTTCTTCATAAAATGGGAAATGGCATGCCATATTAAATGTAAGGTCATGATGTATTGTGAAATGGATATAAATTTAAATGGATATTTAATTTTGATCTGAAATCAAATGGTTATCTTATAAATGATCAACTATACCCAAGTAGGTTATTTGGGGCATGTTTATTATGAGATGACCCGTTTGGGTGTTTGAAACTTTAATAATTTAACAATGTTATTAGGTTACATTTTGATGAGCCCAGGTTGGTTAAAATGGGACCCTTGTAGGCCACCCTTTTTGTTAAAAGGAATTTATATGATAAATTTCCTAATATGATAGTATTTTAATAAATTTTTAAATTTTTTAATGGAATTTTTATGAAACTTTTCCTATTTTTCCCTTGGGGTGTTAGATTAATCAAGTACCTTATGTTTCTGTTTTAAAATGGCACTTGATGTTTTGAATTAAATCTTTTGATGATTAAAGATTAAATGTGAATAAATCTAAAGGGATTGGAAATAGAACCCTAGGTGGTCTCTTCTATTTAAAAACCTCATGTAAGGGTAGTTTGAGTTTCTTCTTTGAGTTTCTTTAGAATGGAAGTGCGTGCGTTTTCTGTAGGTGCTCTTTTCTTTATTAATGGATTAGATGATCAACTTTTTATCTTGGTGATATTTTCTTTGATGTGACCTCATTATGGATGATTATTTCATTTTGTAATGGGATGGACCATTGTAGGTAACACCCTTAGAACTTAAATTCCTTACTAATTCCATGATTTTTCTGACATTTGGTGTCGTTTGGGTGTCGCTGTCCCTTGTTGGACTCTTGAATTCTAAATAACACCCTTGTTCGGACAAGTGGTAATGTTTTTCCTTGGCCTTGTTATGGGTGTGAGTATCAAGTAATTCTTTTTTTTAGTAGGTTAGACATGCCTCAAGTATAGTCAGCTGCTCGATAGGTCACTTTACCCTTTCTTCTTCCTTAATTATGGACAACTCGGTATGTCATCATCAAGGTTAATGGTCATATGGGGTAATACGATGATGGGATAAATCTCTAGTGTATTCCATCCAATACTTGAATTCATAGGGATTATAAGCATATGGGAATTATTTAGGAAGTTCCATTTACTCATATAACCTCAGAGTGGAATGCAATGATATACACAGTGCCATTGAGTTCTAAGAGGTATAAAAAATTCGGTGTGTTCGGTTAAATGTTTGAGAATTATGCTATTGAAAACATACCTGGGTTACCTCCATAGTAGTGTGACCTGGGTGTTAAAAGTAATCAAGTACATCCCAATTCTAGGGATGGTGTTTCTAGAGAATTGGGTGTTTTGACACACTGGTCCATTTTAGTTTTGGTTTTCACACCAAATGATTTGATGTTGTGAGCGTGACTTGGTGAAGTGTCACTCATGACTTTGAGGTTAATTTGATTTAGAATGCTTGTGAGTGGTTAATCTATCTTCTTTTTGACCATTAGGAAAATCCTAAGGTGGGGATTGTCATGTCGGTTCTAACAAGTGTTCTATTCCAAGTAGAAGGAACACAACTTTGTAGGGCCATTTGGAAATGTTTGGTTCTAATTAAATTCCTTTGAGGCTTGAAAGTGTTAAATCATGTCAATGATGTCTTAAAAGTATGACTTTGATGTGGGTGGTGGTGTGCGCAACCCTTTGGAAACACCATTGGTCTTGTATGTACTTTTTTGGTTACATGTGAATGACCATAGAATGCATTCGGGTGGTAAAGGCATGTGTTCGGTTAATGATGGTGCATTGGTAGGTGAAGCTGAGTTTCCTCTTTGAAGTCGACCAACTATGGTTCAACTGATCTTCCTGTTAATATTTAAAATACTCTCAGTGTATTATACTAAGTGATGATAATGTCTCCTATCTTGACATCATCCCTGATGCACTGAGAGAGTGTCGGTCTTACGCCATGCTAAAGATTTAAAATCTATTGAGCATGTTGGGTGGTTCTATTTCAGTGTTTCATGCTAGATGTGTGGTTATTTATCAATAAATGGTGGATCTGAGCCTTGGGTTCCTAAGAAAGAGTGCCTTGTATGGAATCTTGGACACCAGCTGTTCTTCTCTGACCTGACCTCCAGGCGAATGCCGCTCTGGGACCAGTTAATGATTTGATGTGGATTTATTGGCTTTGTACCAATGTTACACATATAAACATGGTGTGTGGACTACCTAGTAATAGTACATTGGACTCCAGTTCTATAAATCCAAGGTTATCCTAGACTAGTAGTTGGGATCAGAGGTAAATCTTAAAAAGGGGTTGTGATTCCAGAGGGTTGGATCTAGATTGCACCTCTATTTGTGCTAAGGCACAACAGTTTAAATGTTTGGTTTGTGGTTTGATCACAAAATGTCATCAAAATTTAGTTATGGACTTTAGAAGACATGTTCATGGTGAATACGAGATGCCTTGGGAGAAGTCAACATAGTTTATTTGGAAATGCGCTGACCGTTTAAGATGAGCATCTTGAGAATGGTCAACCGAAGTGGCTCGAATCGTTACCCCTCCTTCCAAAGTGTACAGTCAGTGAATGACCATATCTGGAATGTATTCAGGTGGAGACGAGTGTGGTATGTGTGGCCAGGTCTTTTCATGAAAAGATAGTCTGACTTAGGCTTTGAGGTCGATGAGAAATTGACTGTTTGATCGTTTCAAAATGACACCAGGAGCATCGTCAAAATGATTAAGGGTGTGATTTGAAAGGAAATTCCAATGGTGGGGATACAATGACTTGGAATTATCCCTATTAAATGTTAAAGACTAAGGTGGTAAGTACCTTGTCCAGATTCTTAACAAGATGATGATAAGATTGTGTCTCTAGATAAACAAGCTTGGGTGGTTCCATTTAAGTGTTTGGTTATAAAATGAGCATTGCATCAAGTTTTAACATCTTAAGTGTCACGTGCTTAAATGGATGTTCAGAGGTGCGTTGGGTGTTTGGAAATGTAACATGAACATTTGAAATGAAGCTTCAAAATCCTTTTAGGTCAGGTGATGTTTAATTTGTTCCCAAAGGCTTATCAGGGATAAGAAGTTCTAAGGCGGGAAGGTTGTAACGATTCATGTTTTGAACCGAATGAAAATGTAGAGGAATTTGAACTTTTGTGTTTACTGGGTAGGTTATTTTTAAAACTGTGCTTTAGAACTAAAATATGAGAGTTGGAATGATCCTATGTGTTTTTTAGACTTGGGTGAAGGCCCGAAGAGGCTCTTGGGTGTCTCATCGAGTTTCAAGAGCACTGGGCCCAGGAAACCCAATTTTTGGAGGGTCTGCAGAGGGTGCATGGTTTGTCTAAAACCGTGTGGCCCCCAATAGTAACTGTGCAACCTTTTCAAAGAAGTAGAATGCCCTGTATGAGCTATGCACAAAATACCCAAATTGTGCAGGATAGACACATGCTTATTTCCACTTAGGCAGTAACCTCATACTATTCATCACACATTTTACGCACGGTTAAGCTAACCATGCAGGATAAATCATGCGAGGTGTTTTCTCTAGGTAGTGGGTGCCACACGGTTGATGCATGGTTTGGATATCCGTGCGACCCAAACCATGTGGTATGTTTATTTTAAAGAAATTAATTAAATTAAATTAAATAAAAATAAAAATGAATTAAATGTGAAAAAAGGGAAAATTAGAAAATGAAGAAATTTTTTTATAATAATAATAATAATAATAATAATAATAATATTCTTCTTATTAACTTAGGTTTTAAGAAAAACCCAAATGGGGTCCCCCTTTACTCCCATCGAGGCCACGTGACGCCCCTCCCTAGGCTTCCTCTTATCTTCACACTACACCACCCCCACATCTCCCTCTCCTCTCATCGTTTTGTCCTGGTTCTTTTATGATTCTCATCCGATTCGATGAGGTAAGGCCTTCTTCTCTCATCTCCTCCTTTCCTGGGATGATTTTTGGTCTCCCTTCACCCTATCTCATTCAGTTGAAACACTAGGGTTAGGATAATGTTGATTTTTTGTTTTATTTTGATGTTAGGTTATGCAAAGGGTCCCTGGGGACTCCTTGATTCATATTCCAGCAACCGCCGCCAAAGGCGAAGTGGTTTGGATCATCTTGGTTCACCATTGTCAATTTGGGGTAAGTTTTTTCTTGTTCTTCTTTGTAGCTCAATTATTTTTTAGGGATTTCATAATTTTTGAGGTGTTAGTATTTTTCTTTGAGTGATTTGGTCCTTACCACAATATTTTAAGGTACTTAGAATTGTTTTTAGAGCATTTGACAACTCTAGGAGGGATTTCACTCATATACGTAGATATGTATATATATATATATATATCTTCCTTGTGTATATTACCTCATAGCGAGGGGAATATATACATTGGATTAAGGGGTATATATATATATAGTAATGTATGTGCATGAAAGTGTGTAGAAGCTTTGAGTTTTCGTCATAAAGTTTTCAAGCGCTGAGTGTTCGGCTTGGCTTGGTCTACTTCTTTAGGTTGGGTCCCATTCATTTGACCCTTAAATTTAATGATGCATTAATTAATTTCTTTCACACCATTAATTAATGATTTACCATGTATTTTAGTTTTTCTAAAAGGATTTACTTTTGTGAATTGTATGTGATGATTAATTAAACTAATGATTTGTTTGATAAACAAAGTCACAGTTTTATAATAAAACCCCTCCAACGGAGGTACGCTGTCTTCAAAAACTCATAGTGATGATTTTTGATTTATAGCTTGATCAACTATTTTTATTAGTAATTCCTTCTAATTTCATACAATTTTTTTGAATATTACATGTTTAGAACATAACCTATAAGGATGTCCTTATATTTAGTTTGCCTCCCCCTTTGAATATAAATATTAAATGTAATCCAAATTCCCCTTAGGTGGTTGGACCCTTTTTAGTTGAAATTTCCCAAGTGGGTATATGAATTATTTCCATGACAACATTACTTTACACTTAATACATTGGAATAATGTTTCTATGTATCAATGAGTTAAATGAATTAGTTAAGGTAAATGGTTTTTATAGGATGGATTATGCAAGATGGTAGCATCCCTTAAGGGTAATGAACATGAACCCTTCCTTTGGAACTTGTACCTTAAATCAATTTTCCATGTTTAGGAAAATTGAGGGGGATAACCTTGACTAGGATTTCTTACACCAAATGGCATGCTTTTATTTGAAATCTATTAAATGGTTAAATCATGATAGTTTCTTCCTTTTTAATGAAATGGATCAAATGGTTTATAAGTAAAATAATCCCTTGGTATGGTAAGACCATTCCCTTTATTTATTCCTTATGAAATGATTATTTTGAAATGTAATGGTTTAAATGGAAGTGCACTTAATTAAAGTAACACATGATAGGTTATGCCTCATGTTTCATCTTATATACTTGATCATGCCTTGGTCATTTTGAAAGGCCGATGACGTGACATAAGAGGTAATGCCTTATGCTCATCTTCTAAATTATGAACATGCATATGCTATACAAGGAAATATATAAATGAGTATGGATGGGAGGTAATGAATCATTCCAGTTATACATATGATATTCCTTTATAGAGGCTGAGAACGATGGTAATGGAGGTCCGATGGGCATGGAGACTTGTGATTCTTTACATCGGTGTTGGGAATGGTGACCCTCACCACTACTTCGATATGGTCGATGAGATTTTGAGTTCCATGTTCTATCTAGAGTGTTTTAATGGAATGCACACTCTCTATCCCGAGTGATAGGAGTGATGACCCCACTCTATTGGGATGTCAGGATTACTACCCTATGAGTAAAGCTTATCAGCTCGTAGACTGGATGTTGGATTCCTGCATATTACGTCCCAGTCTAGTCCGACAATATATATATATGTTAAGATTACTACCCTATGAGTAGATATTATCAGCTCATAGACTAGATGTTGGATTCCTATGTGTTATGTCCCGATCCACTCCAGAAATATATATATCAGGACTATTACCCTGTGAGTAGAGCTTACCAGCTCATAGACTGGATGTTGGATGCCTATGTGTTACGCCGCAGTCCACTCTAGAAAATATATATATATGTACGTATGTATCTATATATACTATATATATATATGACATATTCAGACATATTCCTACTATGATCCAAATTTTGTATAGCCATCTAGCGTCCCTTAGGAACCTGGACAAGTTTTTTTTTAAAGGTTGGGGACGAAGCCTCAATTTATTATTTAAAGCAAAGAGCTCTTTAGACTGGGTAAAGGGAGACCCATTACATAGCCCGAAGGCCCAAGGCCAAGTGGCCTAAATAAAAGGCATGAAAGCCCATTAAATGGCCCAAAGGACCCATCGGTGAACAGTACTGCTACAGTACCCGCGCCGCTATAGTGCTGCTACAGTGCCCTGCAACAGTACTACTACAATGACCCAGAAATTCGTCCCTGCCCAGATTTGATTCGGGGTCTTTTGGATGCCAAGCAAGAGCCTGTACCACTAGGAACCTGGAAAAGTTGTTTATTAATTATATTTTGTTAACTATTTCTCTATACATACACATTGTTTAATTCATTTTTCAGTATTTGGATTGGGTTAGAAACCGTGTATATCGTCTTACTAAGATTTATATCTCACACCCTGCTTGGGCCTCCATTGCATTGGGGTACCTAATTATACCTTCTTATTCGCAGGACCTTGGACCCTGCTTATTGTTCTGTGATTCTACTTGGGAGTTAGGAGTAAAGGACTGAGCTAGAGATCAGGATGATTGTGTAGTTTTCCTTTTGGATTTTTAGTTCTTTTCATTACTTGAGTCCTGTATTGTTCTAAATTTTAAAACATGTTGTATGTTTACTATTTTCAGTTATGTGTCATCAACTTTACATGCATACTTTGTATAAACTAGTGTTGGCCACTTTTATTCAGTTGTATAAAATCCATATTTCACTACTTTTTCATTTATTTATTACTGCTTCCACTATTGATTGTTATTTATTCTGTTATACCGTTGTGCTACTCTAATATGAGAGTATAGTCTTCCCACTATCACCTCCTGAGACCCTCACTACTAGTCAATAACCTCTGGCGTACGATGAGATGCTCCTGAGGCCATGTGATCCATCATTATGACTATCAGTTTAGTGATAATCTAGGCCAAGATGTTACACTTATGTCCAGAAAATTAATGACAATCTTCCTCAAATAATACATCACATTTAACCTAAGAGTTACATATACCTTAACCCAATAAAACATCTCCTAAAATATTCTTAATTATTTTATACTTCCAACACTTAAAACCTAAAGGGTGTCTAAGACTTTGAACTTATTATTAACCTTAAACTTGAAAACCCATTATTGAAACCATAAATCTTAAGATAAACTCACATGAAAACATCATAATATCTAAAGTTATCTAAACCATACTCTAATAACAACTGTAACATCCCCAAACCCACACTCTTAGATCTGGTGCTAAAAACATCATCATTTCATTTTTGGATTTGATACCAATGAAGGTGACCCAATTTTCATCATCCAAAACTTACAACATCAAAAGGAAATATTAGACCACTCACATACTCAATGACCTTTTAGGTTTAGAGAGAATTAGGTCAAACTCTTACATAAAAAATACCCATGAATTCAAGGGAGTATTTTTCCACTATACACAGCTTTTCATATTCCATATTAAGTCTTCAACATCTCCCACAAACTTCATAAAATTAGAAACCTTTATAGACATAAATAATTCAATCATCATTATTAATAACCAGGGTAAATAGAAACATAATAAGGGTGAGATCAAATACTCGGTAAGGGTAAAAATAAGCATTAACAATTTAATTCCATCAGTGAGTATAAGAAGAGAATAAGGGTATGATGACATAATCAAAGTGCATGAGCATAACATAAGAATACTCATACCCATCAAAACCTGAATCATCAATCATGAAACACAATATAAAGATTTATTAAATGAAATAGTCATTAGAATCAAGAATCATGAGCCATGTGATTTCAATATTGATCAAAGTAATCATTAAAACCCATAGAAATCATAAAAAAAATGTATTGGTATCTTGGAACATCATCTTCAAAACTCATTTTAAACTAGTGTTAGAAATAACTTGAGCCTAGTTAAATCCATAGGAGAAACCCTCTAGTAACTCATTCAGAAAATGATAGGAAGATTCATTTTAAAAAAATTTATAAAAATAAAATTATGGGTAAAAATGACTTTAAATAATCATATTAAAACATTTTTGGAAACATTTTTAGAAAACATGAATATGGAAGAAAATATACTTTCGACCAAAGAGAGAAATGAAGTCATATTTTCTTAAAAACATTTTCTTAAATCATTTTACGTACCAAATAGTGGAAAATGATACTATTACTTGAAAATTTCATGAATAACCATAGGATAATAAAAGATATGTTATTTAAGAAAATAATATCATATTATTTCCTCCCAAAGAACCTTCAACATAAATAATCTCAAAAATAAAGGAAATTGTATCATAAATCCTTTGCCACTTTGGTAACTCCCTAATCGTATTCCTCATGAAAGAGTAACATTATATTAACTTTAAATATCATTAATATAAGTATATTTATGATATAACATATCAAATGGGAAGTAGATATATCTCATAAATTATTATAGGTGCATAACATAACATATATCCCAAAGAAGATAATTTGAGATAAACAACCCTTACAATGATCATAACATTGAAGTGATAATTAATCAATTAATTTATTATGTGTATCAAATGTAAATCCATATAATAAAAGTGTAAATACAAAATAATATAATCAAAATTCACTACACATATAATCTTATAATATCAAATAAAATGAATAAGTAATAAAATCCAATGAAAAGAAATTGAGTTATGAAATTCTTTACCACTTGGTAACTTTCAATTCAAATCCCATTGGATGAAATAATTCAAATTGAAACTTAAAATACCATGATTTATGAAGTATTCATGAAATTACATGAAAAATGGGTAGTTTATACACTATATAAAAGAAAATAGGTGAATAACATTAAAATATGTCTCAATGAAGAGAAATCGAGATGAAGTTTCTTACCTTGTGTCTGACTTCTCACGTACATTCATAATATTACTGAATAATAAAATTATATTAACTATTTACTTAATAACATTTTTAAATTTTATTATTCTTTTTATTTAACTTATTACCATGTTATATATGATTACCTAATCAATTAAGTTTACATCGGATGTTTTGATGATATTTAGCTTATGTGTCAAAAATGACTCCAGTAGGTTGATTATAGTCAAAGAGGTCATTATTTAAACATATATAGAATAATAACCATGATATAATTATCATTTTTATATATAAATTATAATTTTAAATCCAATAATAAAATATGGTTATGGAAAATGAAGTATGTTACGATCATGAAGACGGTAGGTCGTACATACACATAAGTAACACTTCCATTTTTCAACGATCGTTATGGAAAGAAGGTAAGTGATATTTTTTTTCTTTAGATTATGATAATAATATCATAATTAAAATATTATTTTTTAAATATAATTATATATATATATATATATCATCTATGTGATTTGGTGATGAAAAAAATAATCACATCACTTTGTGGAGGCGGTAGTCTGCACATACGCGTAAAAGACATTATCATTTTTCAGTGAGTAGATAGGTAAAAAATGAAATTATATATTATATTTTAATAATTATAAGTATGTCATTAA
The DNA here is from genome assembly GCA_963277665.1 of Viscum album. Taxonomy (NCBI): domain Eukaryota; kingdom Viridiplantae; phylum Streptophyta; class Magnoliopsida; order Santalales; family Viscaceae; genus Viscum; species Viscum album. The sequence continues at coordinate 1,574,055,022 of OY728148.1, read as the reverse complement.
TATCATAATTATCTCATATATATCACATATATTCATTAACTCTATCCTTATTACCTTCCATGAAAATCGTCAATGAAAAATGATTCATATCGCTTCGTGAGGCGGTAGTCCACCATACACACGAGCGACGTTATTGTATCCCCCATATAATGAAAATTAAGAAGTTATATGTGATATAATAATTATATAAGTATAATAATGTTATAGATATCATATATATACTTTAAATCCATCATTATAACAAGCCGCGAGAGGCGATGATGAAAAACATATTACTTCGCGTACTACTAGAATTTCAACCATTTGTGACAGGTCATTTGCGACAAAAAAATAACCCATCTCAAATAGTGTCTTTATGTTACTATTTACGATGAATTATTTATTCCATCACAAAAAATGGTTTATTATGATGGAATAAATAATCAATCGCAAATGTTTTTGGTGAAATTTATCACCGCCCAGTGCGAAAAGTAATAGCGACGGTTATTTGCGACAATTTTTTTTATCCATCGCAAATTTCCCTAAGCTCAACATTATTTGTGATGGAAATTATTGTCTGTTGCAAATAGTTTTTACAAAAAACTATTTGCGACGGTATTAATTACATCACAAATAGACCATCACAAAAAACCCTGACATTTTGACAGTCGTACGACCCTTCTTTATTTCTTCCTCCTCTTCCTCCTCCCTCTCCCACAACAAACCCGCAAACCCTACAACCAACCAATTTTCCCTGGCTCTGTGCCACTCCATTCTTCCCATTTTTTTGCTGATTTCAGCTTAGATCATCAAGGTACGGACCTCTCTTACATTCTCCGTCAAAAATTTTAGCATATTTGGGTTCAATGTTAAATATACTGGTTTGGTCCATAACTTTAGAAATTTATCTTATTTGCATGCTTTATTTGATATTTAGGATAGATGCAATTGTATTAATTTCTATTTTGATTTTAATCTGATTCGTTTTTTGCACATTTTGAGTTCAATGTCAAATATATTGGTTTGGTTAAACCTTAAGTTTAGAAATTTATCTGATTTTCATATTTTATTTGATATTTAGGATTGACGCAATTGTATTAATCTCTATTTTGATTTTAATCTAGTTCATATAATTTATTTTAATTGATTTTTAGGAATTCTGCTAATTTTTTATTTTTGATATTTATATGTGTTTTATATTTATATTTGTATATATATATATATAAGTATGTTTGTGTACCATGTTAATTTTGATATATGTTTGTGTATATATATATATTAAAATATGTTTATTTAATTTTGATATTTGTATGTGTTTATATATATATAAATGATTTTAAAAATATGTTTATGGTTTTTGATATATATATACATATATGTATATCTATATGAATATTTGTATATATGTATATATAAATTTGATATGTAGATCTGTTAAAAAAATTACCAAAATATATTTTATATATTTATATTAATTAATAAATCTTTTAATTTAAATACATATAAATAATACATTCTGATTAATTAAGAAATTCTTTGATATAAATATATGTAAATAATACATTTTGTGTATACATCTATAAATGTTTTAAAAAACATGTAATTTTTTAAATATATATATATTTATATAAAAAATTGTGTAATGTTTTTAATATATATATATATATATATAAGTTTTAAAAAAACGTGTAAAGTTTATGATATATATATAGATACACACACATACGGACTTATATAAATGTTTTAAAAAATGTGTAAGGTTTTAATATATATATATATATATGTATGTATGTATATATTTATTTAATACATATATTTGTTTAAAAAAACATATAAAAATATATTTAATTATGAAATCGTGTAATATATATATATTAACATATGAATATGTATATATAAATATTTTAAAAATTCATGTAATGTTTAATATATATATATTTATATAGATTTGATATGTATATTTATTTAAAAAAGTTTCAGAATATATTTTATGCATTTATATTAATTATGAAATCATGATATACTTATATATAATAATTATTAAAAATTTAATAATAATTTAAATAATTAATAATAATCATTACATAATTTATAACAATTACTAATTAATTAGTCAATATTATTAATATATATTTAATATTTATGTATGTTTATATCCATGTACATATAAATTTAATATGTATATTGGTTTAAAGAAAATTGTTAGAATATTTTTGGTATATTTATATTAATTTATAAATCTTTTAATATAAATATATATATAAATATATATAAATATATATAAATAATTATTTACTTAATATTAATAATAAATAGTAAATAATAGTGTTAATTACAAAATATTATTAATAATTTGAAAAATTGATGAAATATATGCAAATTTGTGTGCGTGTGCATGTATGTATGTATATATATTTGATATGTTGATTTCTTTGAAAAAACGTGTAAAAATTAATTTGATGTAAATAGATTTGATTATGTGTTATATATATATATATAAAATGTATGAAATAAATAGAAATGAGTGTTTTTTAATAATGATGAGGAAATTAATTTAAATAAAACATTTTAACTGAACATTATTTATAAGAATTTTTATATTAAAAAATGTTAAAAAATTGGTTTAATGGAAAAAATAAAAATTTAAAATATGTACTATTTATTAAAAACTTAGTTAATAATAAGTAGGATAATTTTTAGTAATACTTTTTTTAAAAATATAACAATTATATGACTTAATAAAAATTCATAAAAAATTTTAATTATTAAAAATATAGTATTAATTTAAATAATTTATAATATTTAACAATCAATGAGTCATTATTATTAATAAACTACTAATATTACCGATGATTAGAAAATCATAATAACAAATTGTAAAAAAATATAAAAAAATATATAAAATAGCATGTCTTAAAAAATAGTGTATATCATATGAGACAATATTCAAGAGATATTCTATTATTTTTAAAAAATAGCATGTGTCTTATATAATATATTTAATATTTTTATTTTATCTACCTCGAGCCTCTATGAGCCTCGTAATCCAGTGCTAACCTAGTGCCTCACTCTGATCATACTCCATAGAATATTTCAAGGTGTTAAAATATGATAATAATTTGTAATTAGTCAAAATGATCTATAATAATTGTTTTTATTTTTTTGTTTTTTAGATAACTATGGACTCAAGAAGTAGACAACATTATCTATTACATGATTACTATTAGATAAATAATCACAGAAATCCAAGAATATTTGGTTTAAATCCTATCTACATTGAAGGTGTTGAAGCCTTTATATCATTTGCATAGTTAAATTCAGATTTTGTTTCTGAAGGAACAATTAAATGTCAGTGTCAAAAATTGGTTCTTAGGACATTCGAAACATTTGACAACGTTGGACTTCATCTATTGCATTCTGGTTTTCAAAAAGATTATATTTTTTGGTATCAACATGGTGAAAAGAGTTCAGTAGAAAATACAAATTTTTTGGTTGCAGATCCATCATTTCAAAATTTAATACATGAGACAGTTGTTCCATCTTTTCTTGAAACAAAAACTCAGAATGATATTCCAAATCTTGAATCTGAACCTTCTTAGTTTTACAATTTGTTGCAATGCATCAAGGAAGCCTTATATTCGGGAAGCCATATGAACAAACTTGAAGCTGTTACAAAATTTATGGCTATTAAATCTGATTTTGGAATGTCTAATAGTTGTTTCAATCAGATTTTAACTTTGGTTAATTCGTTGTTTCCTGACGAAAATACATTACCTATAAATTTCTATGAAAGTAAATGGTTGGTTCATAATTTGGGTCTAAGTTATCAAAAGATCCATGCATGTTCAAATGACTTCATCTTATATTATGGTGAATATGAATCTTTGGTTAATTGTCTAACATGTGGAGAATCGAGGTATAAGGAGGAACAACAAGGAAAGTCTAGAGTTCCTATGAAATAGTTGAGATATTTTCCAATTACACCTCATTTATAGGTTTTATTTATGTCTCACAACACTGCTGGATTTATGACATGGAATAAATAAAATATTTCTATCACATAAAGCTTAAATCATCCTTGTTATGGTGACTCATGGAAACATTTTGATTAGAAGCATCCTTCTTTTACTGTAGAACCTCATAACATATGGATGGTCCTTTCTACTGATGGTTTTTGTCCATTTGGTTCTTACGGCAGTCAATATTCTTGTTGGACTATTTTCATTACTCCTTGGATATTGATAAATGAACCATATATATATTTGACACTATTAATTCCAGGACATCCAAAGAAGAAAATTGATGTTTATTTGAAACCACTAATTGATGAGTTAATTTCATTATTGAACAATGGTGTGACTACATTTGATATAACCACATATCAGAATTTTATATTAAAGGTTACATTAATATGGATGATCAGTGACTTTCTGGTGTATGATATGTTATCTGGATGGAGCACACATGGTCTAAAATCATGTTCGTACTGCATGGATGAGAACAAAGAATTTATAAATTTTAATGGGATAAAGGTTAGTTATTTTTATTTTCATCAAATATTTCTTCCTATGGATCACCCTTTTCGAAGAAATAGAATTAATTTTACAAAAGGTCGAATTAAAATAGACACACCTCCAGTAGTGCTCTCAGATAATCAGGTAAAATCTATTGTCTTTTCATTACCTCATGTTACTTTTGGACCAACCATAAATGAGAAAAAGATAAATGGTTTTGGGAGAGATCATAATTGGATTAAACAAGGTATTTTTTAGGACCTTCCATATTGGTCTGGTTTTTTGATTAATCACATGTTAGATGTAATGCATATTGAGAATAATATTTTTGATAACATGTTTTATACCATATTGGACACACCCAGTAAGACCAAAGATAATGTAAAGACACAATTAGATCTTGTGTAGATTTGCAGACGTCCTAAACTTGAATTATTTGAAGATGAAATATCACACAAATTAATGAAGCCAAAAACAACTTACTCACTTAGTAAATAAAACCATTTATTATTCTGTAAATGGATTAGAGATTTGAGGTTACTAGATAGTTATACTTCTAATTTGGCTTGTTGCATTAGAAATGGGAATATTATCAGGTTAAAGAGTCATGATTTTCATGTCATAATTGAAATATTACTACCTATTGGTCTTAGAGGGCTATTGAATTCTTCAATTTGGGACATGTTGATCGAAATATCATTTTTATGAGATATTTGTACGACAAAATCAGATTATAATGCATTGAATTTATTGTAATTTTTTTTAATTTTATGTAAATTGGAGAAAATATTCCCACCATGCTTCTTTGATTCCATGGAACATTTAATATTTCATTTTCCATATGAAGCTAAATGTGGAGGGCTGGTACAATTCTAGTGGATATATCCATTTGAGAGATGTATGAAAAAATTAAAGAAGAAAGTATGTAACAAAGCATCAGTTGAAGGGTCGATTACAGAAGTATACTTGCAGGAGAAAATTTCAAATTTGTACTCTTATTATTTTCAGTCGGAATATCCTTCAAAATATAATCAGATAGGTCAAAATGAGATAGATTTTGATGATGTCACAGACCATTAGTTGTTAGTTTTTAATTATCATGATCTTGGTTTCAGTGGTTATTGTGAGCGATGGATTACAGATGAAGAATTGTACAGATCTCATACTTATGTTCTGCTGAATTGTGAAGAAATGACACGATTTACATAGTAAGTACTACTTTATTATTATTTCATTAAATATTTATAAAATATATCTCTATTTATATTATTTTTTATACTATATTATGACCATATCAAAAATCAATTTCTACAAATTACATTTGCTAATCTTGAGGAATGTCAGCAACAAAATTTTTCATATTAGTTTTAAAGACTGGTAAGTAAAGTTTCTTTCAATAGAATAATAAATCAATTTGTCAATGATATCTATTATTAATAATTTTTATTGTTTATAGGTAACACAACATGAAAATAAAATTGATAGTAGATTATGTGTGATCAAAAACCCTCCATCGAAAATGGTAAAATCTTATAATGGGTATGCGATTAATGGATTTTGATTCCATACACGCATATATGGTGACTCAAAGAAATCAATAAATAGTGGTGTTCATTTGAAAGGATACCATCATAAGAAGAGTGAAGTTGACTTTTATGGTATGCTAGATGAAATAATTGATTTATGTTATGTGGGACCAAATTATGTTACAATGTTTAAATGTCATTGGTTTGATACTGACCGGGGGTTGTGAGTTCATCCACAACATGGATCCATTGGCATTAAATATAAAAGTATTCATGCATCAAATGAACCATTTATGTTGGAACATAAATCACATCAATTTTAATATGCCAATTACTATGATATTTTGAGAGATTTGAAGGACTAGTGGAGTGTGATAAAAATGAAATTACATGAAAATCAGTTTATTGAAAATGAAAATGGTTACGTGGAAGTGAAACATATTGAAATTTTTCAAGAAACATCCCAAAATATATCTCTTACCCAATGGTATATAAATATAGATTATGAAACCCCCTAGTTAAGGGCCGATGATATAGATAATGTTAATGAAGTAATAAGGGATGATGAAACTGAAATTCACATGGAATTTGACAATGCCAAAGATGAGGATGAATACATTAATGTCGATGAAAATGGTGATGAAGATGACGATTGATGTATTATATTCAGGTATTTAGTTACAGGTAATTATTATATTATGATATTTATTAGTTTTTAAATTTCATATTTTTATTAACAATCCATTACAAGTAACATTATTTTATTCTGACATTCATTAGTTTTATATATTTCATATATGTTTTAACAATCTCTTACTGGTGAGAATATTTGTTTCAGATGGCTGGAGATGATCCTTGTGATGATCTATTACATTCTCTCATTGATGTTAGACTTCCTAATAATGAGTCTGATTTAGCTCCTCCTCCTCATACTGGTGCGCCTACTAAGAGGGGGTAAGGTCTTGCTCAATTACTAATTTTGAATCCTATTCTAGAGAGATGATCATATGTTGATTTTGATCCTCATTTATAGAGGTATGTTTAATTGTTTAATAAATTTTTTTTATATTATCTAAGTTTATATTAATTTTTATAATAATTTTATGATTATATACTTATTTCAATTTGCACTGTTTTTCACATTTAACCGTTGGCTAGACTAGTGCAATTCTGAGAAATTATTTTTTCGAGACATGGGTGTCATGGGACCTGGTAGCCATCGTCGTGCATGAACAGATGTTCAACCAATGGATTTTACATTATTAAATAATATATATATATATATATTAAAATTTATTTAATTACTAACATATTTTTTTAATTGTATTGCAAAATTTATTTTCTCTAATTTCTGATAGCCATAGATGTCTTATCCAAAAGGCATGGGATACATGTATACATGAGTACTTTATTCAGTTTCTACACAACATCAGAAAGCGATCTATGGATAAAACTTGTGCTACCATCTTTATTAGTCTTGCGTCTCCCATCATCTCAACTATATATCAACTTAGGTATGTGATGGGTTGTGCTCCTTATGGCTAGGAGATACTTTTAGGGGGAGATCATCATCTGGACATTAGATCCAGGGGAGGCAAGGAGTCACCAATAGGGCCGAGAGTCATACATTTGGCATACATCGACGACATATGGTAAGTGATATTATTTATTAATGTATATTTATTTAAAATATAACATTTTTGTTATATTATATAGGCTGATACTGACCCATCTATTACGGAGTTTGAATTTTATAAGAAGATGTATTCTGATCCCCATACATAAGAAGTTATAGGTGAACAATTGTGCCGTATTGTGGTTAGTGATTCTATTGAACAATGTCATTAATATTAATTTTATTGTTATTCTAATTTTCCATTATATTTAAAGGAAACATATGAGGCTGTGACTTCTCATTCACAGAAGATCCAAGATGAGACTGAACAAGATGTCACTACTGATTCGGGTTTCGATGAGGGGGCTTGGATATAGGTGAATTCACAGGTTGTCGAGAAAGTTTGAGTGATTGGTGTTGGTTCTCGACTGATACCTACGAGTTATTATGGTACTTCTGCGATGACATTAGTGAGGGCGAAAGGACCTCGTGGAGAGCCGTTATCGACACCATCATCCGCTGCACATTATGAGGAGAGGTTGAGAGCTCAGGATGAGATGATATGCCAACGATCCCGTACCCGAGTGGTAAGGGATCCTTCTTGGAATCCAAGAGACCCAGGTTCAAAACCGGGTGGAGGTGAATTCCCAGGTTACTGTAGTAGTACTATATCAGTATTGTTCAGTACTATTGCAGCCAGAACTATTCACCCAATTTGGGCCTTCAGGCCACCGGTTTTGGCCTATGGGTCTTCAGGGACTTCGGGTCATCAAAGGTCTTCGAGCCTTAGGGCCTTCGATTCGCGAGGCGGAAGTCCACTGTACATGCGAATGATGAGTTCATTTACCATTTTAAAGAAAATGAGATGAATTTGGGTTATTAGATTAATATAATAACATATAAGTATATGGGAGATACTTTTTTTTATTATATTAAAAAAATTTAATAAGGTTTTAAGGAGTTGGAAGAAGAAATAAAATAAAAAATGCTCGGTTAAGCACAATACCTCTTCTTCGAATAACCTCCTTAGGTTAGCACCAAAAGCCTTATTAGGATGGATTTATGATAAAAAAAATTGATCTAGGTCATGGGGAGGGAATTAAGGAAGGTATTTAGTTTGGAATTGAACACACTAAAAGGGGTTGAAGGTATGAAGAGGAGAAGATACGAGGTGACCTTTTATAAGTGAGGTGAGTGACACACTTGTAATTTTTGAAAAGAAAAAGTGATAACCAATTTTTTCACATATCACAAGGCTATAAAATGGAACATTATAGATAATTAGACAATATAAGGTTAAAATATTTCCATAAAATATATTTTATATAAGTTTTTAGGTCATTTTAACCCCTATATTTTTATTTTAACCCCCCGATGAATCTGTTTTTTCCTTAAAAATGATAAAATATTTTTTATTGTTTTTACTATTAATTATGAAAAAAATTAATATGAACTTATTATATAATATAAAATATTATGATTCAAAATATGGAATCCATTTTACTAAATTCAATTCATAGATTAAACCCATAGAAGTGATGAAAAATCAATTTTTCAAGAAATGTTTTTTTCAAGGATAAGATGATTTATATTAACTATATGACTAGTAATAATAATTATATGAATTCAAATTAATATTTATAGATATATATTATATAAATTTCATTTTAAAAATTTCTCATTGGGGTTTTTTTAATTAATTAAAATGGAGAAACATTATGCACTTTAAGACAATTTTTAGAAAAAACCTGTTTTTAAACTAAAAAATAAACTTATACTTAAACCCAATATAAAGATGATTAAAATTTAATTAAGTGAATAAAATATAACTAAATAATAATTTTTTTTAATTTATATTATATTAAAAACATAACGTCACATTTAAATCACTTAACTTATTGAAAAGAAATGACATTTTAACAAAAATCATTTTTTCCACTATTCACCGAAAAATCAATATTTTCTGAAAAATATTAAAATTTCATCCTAAGTTAATTTTGATATGATGATTTCAAAAATAAATTTCATTTTTAAAATAATTTTTCTAAATTTTCTATAAATTAATTATAATATTTTCTCATAAAAAGCAATAAAAACCATTTTTGAAAAAAAACATATTTTTGATGAATAAAATTATTTTACTAAAAATCGATTGATTATTTACTAGGAATTTATCAATAAATTTATATTGAGTAGGAAATATATATATATTTCATAAATTAGTTAATATTATTTATACCATCTAATTTAATGACTAGATTACAATGATCATAATTAAAATAATATTATTTCATGATTCGTTTAAGCTCAATGTTGTGTGTCTTGTACGACATCGTGAATAACTTATTTTTTTAAAATCTTAGGGTGTTACAAATTTAATCAAAATAAGGGATATATTGAGGATTATTTTCAACTTGATCTTTTTTTTCAATTTTTTTTCTTATTTTATTAATAAAACCCGTTTATTGATTTCTTTGGAAATCATTACATTTCACACCATTTTTTAAATCATTTAGATTATATATATATATATATATTTTAATGGAAAATGATTTTCAGCGGTACATTTATTCCTAAAAAAATTCTAAAAAATAAAAACTAAAATGATGAAATGTAAAACAATAACAATAAATGTTTTAAATATTTCAATAGCACAAAAAATGAATCATAAAAAATTATAAAATGATTCAGATATATTCAATATTTTTAAAATTAACACACATTTATCAATTTAATCCAAAATTTCATGAAATCTATATAAAATTATCTAAGAGTATATTTCACATTGAATCACCATAAAATGTATGTAAAATGAGATAAAAATAATTTTGATTATTTATGTCATGCTTTTACCTAATGTTAATTCATTCAATCTTAAAATTTTAAACCAATTTGTGTGTGTGTTATTTTTTTCACTGTTTAATATAGGAATGAAAAAAATTACAATGATTTTATGACCCATTCAAGTTATAAAAAAATTATAAAAATATGTTTTGAATATTTTAAAAATATTCAAATAAATTATTCAATAAACTCCTAAAATTGCTTGAATATATATATAAAATTATATTACACTACCACAGATCTTGGTAAGGGATGCACCGTATTTTATCAATACTAAGCAGAAAACACTAATAAAAGGGCGGCCTTTATCAGCACTAAAAAAACACTGATAAAGGTGCACCCTTTATTAGCTCTTTTTTAGCACTCGTAAAGGGTAGATTTATTAGCGCTATTATTAGCACTGATAAAAGTTTTAATAAAAAATATTATTAATTTATATAAAATTATTATATCAATATTAAAAAATAATGTATATTTATATAAATTAAATAAAAAAAGTCATGTTTATTATTAATATATACTTTTTAATAATTAAAAATTATATATAATGTTTTTTAAAAAGTATTTATGAGATTATAATTAAATAAATATATTTAAATAATTATAATATTATAATAAATTTTATTAAATAATAAATATATTTATTATATTTATAATTATATATTTATAATTATATATCTATAATTATATATCTATAATTATATATTTATAATTATATATAAATACTTTTTAAATATATATATTTATAATTACAAATAAATAAAAAAATAAATAAATATTAAAATAAATATATGTTTCAAATTAATTTGGTTAATAAATATATTGATGTGTGAATATAATTGACATTTATATGTTATGTATCATGAATGTTTATACATCACACCCTCATTTACTATTCATGTTGTCCATATAGATGACTCATTTTGTATGATCTATACTTTACTAGGTACATGATTCATTCATGTTATACCCATGAAGCTATTATGTTCTTATAAATACTTATAAAATTACAATAAATATATTTAAATAATAGATATATTTATTATATTTATAATTATAAATTTTTAGTTATATATAAATAATTTTTAAAATTTATTTATAATTATAATTATAAATAAATAAATATATTTTCATAATTATAAAATTACAATAATTTTTTTAAATGATAAATACATTTACTATATTTATAATTATATATAAATATTGTTTAAATATATTTATTTGTAATTATATATATATATATATAAATAAATATATATCTTTAATGAATATATATATATATATCATTAGATAATTGATGCATGAGTATAATTGATCCTATATGATCATAAAGTTTATTTGTGGACATGATTGTGACTTATGTTCAAAATGTTAAGATTACATATATTATGACGACGCGTACATACATTTGTTATGTATTCAATATTATGGATGTTCATTTATAAACTGATACCCATATGATTCATTCATGTTATACCCATGAACTTATTATGTTCTCATAAATACTTACAAAATTATAATAAATATATTTAAATAATAAATTTATTTATTAAATTTATAATTATAATTTTTTTAATTATATAGAAATACTTTTTAAATTTATTTATTTATAATAATTATTATAACCATATACATATATATTTAAATAATTATAAAATTACAATAAATATATTTATTATAATTTTATAAATATATATATTTATATATTAATACACAGACACACACACATATATAAATATATTTATAATTATATACAAATGTTTATAAATATATTTATTTATAAATATAATTACAAATAAATATATATATTTAAATAATTATAAAATTATAATAAATATATTTATAATAATTATAATTTTATAAATATATATAATTATAGAAATATATTTATAAATATATAGAAATATTTATACATATATACAAATATTTATAATTATAATTATAAATAATATATATATATAAAATTATAAAATTATAATAAATACATTTATTATAATTATAATTATAATTATAAATAAATAAATATTTATTTATAGTCATAAATATAAATAAATAAATATAATTTAATACTTAGGAAATTAAAGTAAATATATTAATTATAAATATATTTTATAATTTAATAATTATTTAAATAAATATATATTTATAATAAATATATATTTATTTAAATAATTATGAAATTATAAAAAATATATATAATTAATAAATTTAGTTTAATTTCATAAGTATTTATATATAAATATATATATTTATATTGTATATATATTTAAATACTTATGAAATTAAAATAAATATATTAATTATAAATAATTATGAAATTATAAAAAATATATATAATTAATATATTTATTTTAATTTTATAAGTATTTAAATATATATATATATATATATATATATATTTATATTAATGACTACAAATAAATAAATATATATATATTTATAATTATAATTTTAAATATAATAAATATATTTATTATAATTTTATAATTATAAATAAATTATTAATATTAGGTCTTTATCAGCGCTAAAAAAGCACTGATAAAGACATTCTTTATCAGCGCTATATTTTTAGTGCTGATAAAGGAATGTTTTATAAAGGGTTTTTTAGTGCTGATAAATGGGTAACGTTATTAGTGCTAAAAAGTGTTGATAAAACATTCCTTTATCAGCACTTTATATTTTAGCACTGATAAAAATAACCTTTATCAGTGATTTCCAAAAAATACTGATAAAATTCTATCGTATTTTTATAAATAAAACCCTAACAGATCCCACTTGCTGCTCGACCCTCAAGCTTTCACAGAAATCGAGCTCTGCCACTATCGCTGCTGCCGCCTTTACCACCGTTTCCACCACCGCCTCCACCTCCACCTCCTCCGTCACCACCGCCTCCTCCATCGCTGCCACCTCCACCGCTACCTCGGCATCCGCCGCCTCCGCCTCCGCCGCCGCCGCCACCACCACCACCGCCTCCGCCTCCACCTCCTTCACTTCCACCCCACCCCACCTCCACTACCCCCACCTCTGCCGCCCCCACCCCCACCTCCGCTGCCCCCTTCTCTGCTGCTTGACCTTTACTACCCCCGCCTCCCCTATCCTCACTGCCGCCTCTACCTGTGCCTCCACCGCCTCCTCCCCCGCCTATGCCTTTTCCCCCACCTCTGCCTCCACTGCCCCTTCTCTACTACCCCCACCTCCATTGCCCCCACCCCTGCCTCCACCCCCGCTGTCCCCGCTACCCCTTCCCCCATCACCACCTCTGCTTCCCCCACCATCCCTTCTACTGAATCGTAAGTTCCAAACAGTCTAAATAGGTGTTTGATATTATTTTTGCATATGTAGTCTAAATGTTCTATATGTTCTCTAGTGATATATGCCTCTGGAGATTTCATAGAGAGCCTAATCTTCAGCCAATAGAGGATTTGTTGAAGTTTTAGATTTATGCTACCTGTTTAATTTGAAGATCCATATACCAAATACCAATTGTTTCATTAGATTAACCTTTCATGATGTAGTGAATCATTGATTGATGTTTATCTAAACCCATGACAATACTATCATAATGTGATTAGGGTTTGAGCTTCTACTCAGGTTTGTGGATAGAGCACTTATTGTTTCCAATTAGAAATTGATTCCTATAAGCTTGGAATTTTAAGAAGGGCCTGTAATATTAGATTTTATATTTGGGTTTTTACCTCTCTTATTCCCCTTAACTATATTAAAGATATAATATGTTATTTTAATAGTTGATACTTTTCTCATTGTAATGCACCTCAATTTTCAGAATAGGACTACTTTTCTATGAACAACCAACGTGATGTTGTGAATGGATATCTATAGTGAGAGTATATTTGATATTAGGTGCTTCTATATAGAAGGCTCTAAAATATTTCTAGGAGGAAGTGTTAGTAGTGATTTGGTATTATAAAAATAACTAGATATGGATAACTCTTTTGACTATCTCAATCTATAACCTTCAAGTAATCCCCATCAGACCCAGAGTGATGAAAATCTACATCTGGATGTTTTTGTGTGATGGATGACTGAGCAAAGGATAAATAACAGGCTTGTATTCACGATTTATGTAATCTTCATAGATAATCATGCTCATAAATATAAACCTGAGGCATTTTTCCCCTTATGATGTTTTTATTTGATGGGTTAATAGTTCTAGTAGAGATCCTAGAAAGACCCTTATGGATAGAGGCTACCACTGATAGTGGTCATCCTTTGTTCATGAATACCGAAAGTGTGAATTTTACCTCTGGTGAGGAAGAGATTTTGGATTATTGCTACTAATCCTTCATTAGTTAGTGATATTATCCTTTTGATATATGTAATATATAAAGGGTTAGTTACCTAAGTGGTGGTTAAACTCAATAATGTTATCTTGGATGATATCCTAGGGTTACCATCATTGAGTATTGGGTTTCTATATCAGTATACTTTAGAGAATATATCAATATGTCTTATTAGCTATTAGACAACCTAGATTATCTTAGGGAACTAATGTGTAATTATAAGAACTATTGGAGGAAGTTTTTTGTTGGGATATTTATGAACTTCCTATATGTTGTTATTGAAGTTTGATCTTATGTGTAACACCTATTCTTTAACTATAGTAAGTAAATATTTTATTGATGATGTTTGATATTATTGAAAGTTGTTGAAGAATAATTGATGATGACTGATTTTATTGGATACCAAATGATTTATGAAAAGATATCCATTCATTGAAAGTATATTCATGTCAATGAAAATTTTTCCTAGAGGTTTATATATTTTTTGTTGTGATTTAGTTTTTTAAAGAGTTGGAGCAGTTTAAGAATGATTTGGAGGTTTCTGAGAAGCACAATAGTCATCGCTATATCATGATGGATTTAAACAACCTATATAACTCCCAATGAAGTGAGATTACCTACGTATTAGGATCATCCTTGATAAGATATTTGAAATAATTTGTCATCCTATGAACTTGAACTATTATATTCCTCTTGTGTATGATTACAATCTATGTATGTGTTCCATTTATTATAACTATATGTGGCCAGATTCATGTTCCTATGGGATATATATTGATTCCTTGATTTCATATCTTTGTCCTAACCTCAAATTTCACTTTTATACTATTTTCCCCAATCATTTAAACTTTAACAGTGCATTATATACCAATTTATGTAAGTTTTTCTATAATATCCTATTTTAGTACTAAAAATCTTGTTTTGTGTTTGGAAAAGAATATTTTTAAATGGAAAAAGATATTTTATTAAGTGAGTTGATTTTAAAACCAAATTTGTGAAGGAATGAAAAATATTTTCATGGTTGTCAAATATTTTCAATATGGTTTCTCTTATCTTTTCATTTTTACATGGAATTTTTGGTATTGAAATTAAAAGGGGATTTTGAGAAATGTATTATTTTTTGCAACCATGTGTGAATATTTCCTTATAAGAAGTAATTTTTTAAATTTTAAATTTTTGAGATGTGGTTTATTAAATTATGAAAAATTAGAGAAATTTTTTGGAATTTTTGGAAATGATTTAACATAAAAAAAATGGTTTTAATTTTTAATAATTTGGATTTTTTTCAAAGTGTGCATGTATTTGTGAAAGAG
This sequence comes from Viscum album, assembly GCA_963277665.1. Lineage (NCBI taxonomy): Eukaryota > Viridiplantae > Streptophyta > Magnoliopsida > Santalales > Viscaceae > Viscum > Viscum album. Next base: position 1,574,038,930 of record OY728148.1, on the reverse strand, counting down.
GGTTTGGAACTGATTGGTTTATTTTAAAAAGGGTGTGTTATTTTAAATGTGAATTTGTGTATATGGTTGTTTTTTTAATGGGATTTCAAGTGTTATTTTATAAATTGTTTTCAAAGGACATCTAAAATTTAGTTTTTCCATAATTTTTAAAGTTTATATTTTTATATAATTAGGAAAACCATTACATTATATAGAGAAGACAAGTTGATTGATAATAACACAATGGAAAGGGCATGCCACTAAATCTATCCAACCCATAGGATATCCATCATGACCTCACTCCCGCAAAATATGAATTAATGTTTAACCCCATTGCAAATCCTAAACCTACTTTTCATCCAACACCACCTGTATGGTTTAAATTAGGGGAGTCCGCTATATTTACATCTTCTTTCTGGTTTAGTGTTAGATTCTAAGAGAATGAGTATCAGACAACAAAATTCAATAATAACTATCATTCAAATATTGAGTTACCCTTATTTTAAAGGCCCCTTTTGTGTATTTATTTTGTTAAATATTAATATTACTGAATAAAATAGGATGGATATGAATAAAGAATGGATGTATTCCAATCATCTGATAAAAGAGTATAAATATAGAGTGAAAGATTTCATCAAGTTTGCAAAATATCATGCATATGAACCTTCCCAAATCCTTTGTCTATGTTTACATTATTGTTATTTAAGAAAAATTAGTCCAGAGGAGTTGGAAGAACACTTGATCTATCATGGAATAGATCGAAGTTAAAAATGCTGGAATAAACATGGAGAAAAAGTGAATGTAGCTTCTGGATGAGATAAAACGGCATTTTATGAATCATTTGTTATGATTACAAGTGTGGAAAATGAAGAATAATGTATCAAGGATGTGATTATAGATGTGAATAATGATGAATATTGTATTGAGGAAATGAAAAGGATAGTTGAAGATGAACTTTGTGATTGCCCAAAATTGTTTAAAAAGTTAGAGTTGTGAAAAGATGCCATTGTATGTTTGTTGAACTAAATATACAACATTTTCAGCCATACTAAGGCTATATAATTTGAAATAAGGAAACAGATGGAGTGATTCTAGTTTTACAGAATTACTTGCTCTCTTGAACAATATGCTCCCAGAAGATAATGAGCTCCCAATCCAAACATATTATGCCAAACGAATGCTATGCTCCATGGGTATGATCTTTAAAAGAATACATGCCTTATTGAATGAATGTATACTATTTAACAAGGACCAAAAATCACTTACAGAATTCCCAAAGTGTGGTGTTTCTCGATACAAGAAATATGAATATGGTCTTATGAAAGTTGTATGGTATTTTCCAGTCATTCCAAGGTTTAGATGCCTATATTGAATTGAGAAGACTGCAGGGAAATTGAAATGGAATGCTAATACAAGAATTAAATATGGGAAACTACATCACCTAATAAACTCTCCTTAGTGGAAGAGAATTGATCACGAGTATCTTAAATTTGAAATGAGTTAAGAAACCTTCATCTTGCGTTATCTACAGATGGATTGAATCCTTTTGGTTTTCAAAGAAGTATTCACAGTACATGGATGGTTATGTTGGTAAATTATAACTTTCCACCATGGTTATGCATGAAATGAAAACACATCATGTTATTTATGCTTATATCAGGACTAAAACAACTGAGTAATAATATTGATGTTTATTTGTCTCTATTGATCGAGGATTTGAAATTATTGTGGGATTCAGGTGTTACGTTGTATGATACTTACAAGAATTAAGATTTCACATTGAAAGCCATGTTGTATGGGACGATAAATTAATTTCCTATTTATAAAAATTTGTTAGTATATAGAATTAAAGGAACTCAAGGGTGTCCCATTTTCAAACAAGGTACACAATCAATTAAGTTGAAACATTCATCAAAAACCGTGTTTCTAGGAAATCAAAAATTTCTACCCCGAAGACATAAGTACCGATCTTGGACAACATCATTCAATGTAAGTTCATAAAAACGTACTTAACCGTCTCCACTAATAGTTGATAAACTATTTGATAAAGTAAAATATGTGGAAACTACTTTTGGTAAACTATTTTCAAAAAACCTTATGAAAACTGGTTGAAAAAAGTGATCATTTTTTTGAATTACCATACTAGAATCTCATGTACGTCATAAATTTTCTTGATGTTATTCATGTTGAAAAAAATGTATGTGATAGTTTCATCACCATGTTTCTAAATGCATCTGAAAAAACAAAGGATGAAATTAAGGCTAGGCTAGACATGGTTGACATGAAAATATGAGAAGATTTGGCACCAGTGAAGGGTGAAAAATGAACTTTTCTTCCTCCACCTGGTCACACTCTTTCCACACAGGAGATATATCAGTTTTTCAACTTCTTGAATGATGTAAAGGTTTCAGATGGGTATTCATTTAATATCAAGAACATCATGTCAATGAACGATTTAAAGTTAAAGGGTTTTAAATCACATGACTGCCATGTTTTTATGTAAGGTCTAATTCTTATAGATTTACATTGAATTTCTCCCAAGAATACCCATTATACATTAACCAATATCTATTTCTTCTTCAAAGATATATGCATAAAAGTTATAGACATGACAAAATTACCAAATATGGAAATATAAATTGTCGTCATATTATGTGAATTGGAAATTTTCTTCCCACCAATATTATTTGATATGATTGTTCATTTGATAGTTTACTTAGTGAGATAGATTAGACTATGTGGTCTTGTCAACTATAGATGGATGTACCCCATTGAACAATATATGAAGATTTTGAAAGGGTTTTTTAAAAATAGAAGTTATCCATAGAGTTGTATTTAGGAGCAATATATTGTTGAGGAAGCCATTCAATTCTGTACCAAATACCTGTCCAGTGTGGAAAGCATTGGTCTACTGAAATCTAATCACACTAGGTGGCTTGTAGGTAAAGGAATTTCTAGAAGAAATGTTTTCACAATAAAAATTACAGATCAAGGGCAGGCTCACCTTTATGTTTTACATAACAGTTTGGAGGTTACCCCATATATTGAAACCCATAAATAAATTTTTAGGAATTTGAATATATTAAGGGATAAAATATGAATATAAAATACACATAATCAATAGTTTATAGGATGGTTCTGGGACCATATTTTTGAGGAGTTAGATGAAAATCTAGATTCAATTTCAGAACGAATTTGATGGCTATCCGAAGGACCAAGTGTGTATATATTATCTTAAAATGGTTATGTAATTAATGGTTATATGTTATATACAAATGAACTTGATGAAGAAAATACCATGAAAAATAGTGGAGTTACAATTATGGATGAATCAATGAATGATTTTGGTACTAAAAAAATAAATCCAATTTACATGAATATGTCATACTTTGGAATCATCAAAAAAATATGGGAGTTAGATTATACAACATTACAAGTGATGATTTTTTAATGCAAGTGGGTTGATAATAGGATTAATGTTAAAATAGAGGAATTGATATTCATGAAATTTTATTTTATTAAGCAAGGGTACAAAGACAAACCATTTATAATGACATCACATATAGTACAAGTATTTTATATTCTATATCCCACAAACTGAAACTATTCAACAGTTCTGTTATCGACCAAAACCACTAAATGAAAGTTCAATTGAGGATGACCCTTTAATTGGGACATCGCAATCATTTCACAATGTTCCTAATGTAGACAATGTCTTTTATGTCATAAGATACCACATAGAAGGGATTTGGGTAGTCTATAGAGGGATTAAATCCCTTCATCCTTTAAAAAAAAGAGTATTTAATAAACAGGTTATATATTTTTTGTAATATACATCATGTTACCTCATGTTATTATCTGTTTATTTCTGAATTTATGTACTCTATATTAAATTTTAAACTACTTCAACAGATAATGGCTTCTGCACGAGTTGGTGCTCCCAGTCCCGAGGCACAACAGGTCTCTCAACCTGCTGTTGATCGTAGTGCAGAGGAACATTGACCTTCTGCATGCACTGGTGCTCCCAATCCCAAGGCATGAAATGTCTCTCAACCTGCTACTGATCATAGTGTAGAGGAACACTGACCTTCTTCATGTGCTGGTGCTCCTAATTCTGAGACACAACATGTCTCTCAACTTGCCACTACTCGTAGTGCAGAGGAACACCAACTTTCTACATGTGCTTCTGCTCCCAGTGCAGAGGTAAAACAACCATATACACATGAAAATGACACCACTCTAGAGGAATGTATTGATGATGTTAAATCCGAGGAAATGGTAGGTGATGAAGGATCAGTGGAACAAAAAAAACAAGAGCGCCGTAGTTTGATGGTGTTAGTAAAAATCATTAAGGCGAAAATCAAAGGCATCAAATTCAAGGTCAGATGGAATGAGTGGGGCCAACATGTTAACCCCAAAAAATCCATGTTCAGTAGTTACATTAGAATTTTCACTTGGTAATGCATACCGATTGATGTCGATTCATGGCACCATGTTGTGTACGTGCTTAAGAAACTCACGTGGGAAGAGATTATGGTAACATTATGATATCATTTCTTTATTTTACTAAAAAATAAATAATGAAACATTTACTTAATCTTAATCATACCTTGAAGAGTTCATTTACAGTAGATGACTCCCACAATAAATATATATTAATGATTTCTGGAAGGATTTATAGAGGCTTTCACACAATTCTAATGATACATCATCTTAAAGATGTGGAAGGGAAAATAAACCCAAGAATCATGGGATGCATTTACTGGCCATCGTGAGGATGTGACTTTTCAGGTATATTGTGACTAGTAATATGTTGTTTGATGATATGTGTATTCATCAATTTGACTGATAATTTTTTATTTATAAAATAGCAACTGAGTGATGAAAATAAGGGATGGGAAACAAAACCATCATACCCTTACCATAAAGCAAGGATGAGTTATGCTTCACTTGAAAAAAAATTGGCACATATTTTAAATCTACTGTAATACTTTTATGTGACATAAAACAAAAATATAATTATATTCCTCTATTTATATGCATATTGATAACTCCAAATCCAATGACAATTCCATCCCAAACCATGTGATATATAAGGAGGCACGTGTAAATAAATATGGGATACTAATAAATGAAAACACTCAAAAATTGTGGGAAACATGTGTAAGTATGATATAATAATTTTTTTTCTTTTAAATCTCTATTACACAACAATGATCACTTATTTTCCTATATTTTATATCCGACATAGTCATAAGAATTAGAAACACCTATACTAGATGACCACCTACTATCAGTGGCCTTGAAGCAACCAAAACAGTATGCCCGCATTAGAGGTGTCGGTTTTGGGGTGACACCCCGAACATATTTTGAGAAAAAACAAGAGGAGGATCAAAGTGAAGAAATGAAATAGATGAGAGAAAGAATATCCACCCTTTAAGAATAATTTCAATCCTTGAGAGAGTTGATAGAAACTTTTATGTGGGGAATAAAAGAGAATAAACAACTCAAGAACAACCATCGTGTGAAGATCCCGCCCCACCCCCACCAGCTTTAAGGCGAGCCATTCCCCTCAAAGAGTCATCTTAGCCAAGGTAATAAATGTTTTAATAATTTTTTATATGAAATTTGAATTATAAATACACTTATAAATTTCATGTACTGATATTCTATAGGGTGATAATGACTGTGATTTATATCTATCAACACCCACTCATCACCTTGTAGCGAGGGCTACAATGTTCAATGTCAAAAAGATAGTCTACACAACAGACCACTTCCAATAGGTCATATGAGAGTGTCAATTATAAAATACCATGTGTTGAGTGCTGATCTACATGTTCCAATTGATGAGGAATATATTCATAAGGTTGAATAAGCTATTAGAACATTCATCGCATGACCATCACATCTTGTAATAAAACATGCCGACAAGGAGGTATTCATTTCCAATTTATTTTTCAAGCTAAACCTTTAATGATTAATGAAAAAAGGTCTAAACTAATGAATTTTATTATAGAAGGAAAAAGGGAAGGGAAAAAATGAAAGACTGGATCAAAACCACCTAAAGGATCAACCAAATGATCGAAAATATCTACTAAAATCACCTTTACCCTACCCGTTCTATATCATTATTTACTATCATTGAAGGTTAATGTGGATACAAAGTTAAAAAATAGTCATAATCACATAGTTTATATTGAAGAAAATATATATAGAGAGGAAGTTCAAGAATTCATTGGTGTTGATAATGTAAGTGAAATCCTCAACTATGATTGGATAGGAGACTCATTTATAAATGTATACAAGGTATATTTTCATGATTTGATTTTCCAAAAGTTGATATACTATGTTAATTACGACTAAATACATTTCATATTTTTGTCATACATATATATCAAAAACAATTTAAGGGGTTTAACATGATTTTTTTGGACTCATTAGTCCTCACATATCCTCTATATAATAACAAAAATAGATTCCAAAAAAAGGATGGAATAATGGCAGGCCAGGTCAAATCATTTGAAAGAAAACTTGTGGATGAAAGACACTTCTTAATACCAATAATGTAGGGGTAAAACTCAAAAATTTAATCATATCAAATATATTTTCATTTATTTAATTACTTATTCATTTTTGTGTTTTTATGAAGCATTGGATACTCATTGCGATCAATTTAGATACACCAAAGATTTATTACCTGCATTCAATGCATGGATAACCAAAAAACTAACCACACATAATGGCGTTTGTCAATTTTTAATACACTACATCCAACGTTTTAGAACTAAAAATCAAGTTATATAATTTATATTATATTTTAATGAGGATTCTATTATGATAGGGTGGTTCATCAATATCATGAAAAATAAGGAATGAGGCCAGGGGCTAAGCATAAGGATCAAGACAAGTTCTATGACTAGAAAAATATTAGGGTATATATAATAATATTTTAATATCCAAAAACATATTAAAACAAATTACTTATTCTTTTAAATGTTTCTACATTGTCTAAAATAAACCAATGAAAAATATTGTGGTTATTATGTTTGTAAATTTATGAGAGATCATATTCCATGAACAAACTAACATCCCTAAATAGGTATTTTTAAATATAATTACTATGTAATTTAAAATATTTATTAATACTTTGTCTATTTATATTTTTCTAGTACTACTATGAGTGTCGAAAAAAAATCATTTTCATAAGATGATATAGATGTGTTCAAAAATGAATGGGCAGCATACCTGATGGAAGAATGTACACAAATAACATAAAGATGTAACTTCTATAGAAGTAGTGGATTGTTTCATATTTATGTTTAATTTACTTATTTTTAGTATTAATCACATAATAATTGTTTTCTTATACAAGTGGATTCATTTGTTTGAGTCAGATTGGTTTGTTTGAAGATGCTCATGCTCGTGAGAGATAGGGCTTTGAGGATGCAACTCAGAATTCAATGAGAAGGTATTTTTTTAATATAATATGTATTTTCTAATAATATTATCTATTCTCTACTTCATTAACATAATCTAAATTAAATTTTTGACTACTTAATTTAAAAAGTTCCACTCACTAAAAACTGAGAAAATGAACTCAGATTATCTTGATAATTTTGGACAGTGATTCAAAAGTTATTTGTGATGTGTATGAAGTAGTCTCATGTCAAACCGATGTATGATGTGACTAGTATGACTCAAAATGCATGTTTCCAGTTTGAAATGAAATTTTAATAAAAAAACACAATTGACATACTGAAAGCTAAGAAAACATACTAAGATTGTTTTGATACTTTAAGAAAATTTTCTATAATTCATTTTTGATGTGTAGAAATCAACCACACCTCAATATGATGCATTGTGTGGCCGATATAATTCAAAGTGTCGATTTAAAATTGATATTAATTTTAGTAAAAAGAACAAGTGCATACTGAAAACTGAGAAAACACATTCAGTTTGTTTTTATATTTTAGAAAAATGACCCATGAGTCATTTTTGACTTATAGGAGTCAACTGAACCTCAATACAATGCACGATGTGATCGGTATGACTCTAAGTGGGTCTTTTTTATTTAAAATTTAAATTAATTTAAGTAAAAAAGAATAAGTGACATACTTAAAACTAAGAAAACTCATTCCTATTGTTTTAATACTTTAGGAAAATGATCCATGAGTCATTTGTGATGTGTAGGAATCAACCATACCTCAATATGACACATGATGTGTTTGGTATGACTCAAAGTGTCTGTTATCAGTTTAAAATTGACGTTTTAGTTCAAAACATGTCCCTCACTGAAAACCAATCAAACACACTTGGATTATCTTGATAATTTAGTAAAAAGATTAATAAGTAATTTGTGACATGTATGAAGCAGTCTCACATCAAATTGACGCATGATGTGATCGGTATGACTCATAATGTGTGTTTCTAGTTTGAAATGACATTTTAGTAAAAAAACACAACTGACATACTAAAAAAATGAGAAAACACACTTGGATTATTTTTATACTTTAGAAAAATTATTTATAAGTCATTATTGATGTGTAGGTATCAACCTTACCTCAATATGATGCATGGTGTGGTCGGTATAACTCAAAGTGTCTATTTAAAATTGACATTAATTTTAGTAAAAAGAATAAGTGACATACTAAAAACTAAGAAAATTCATTCCGATTGCTTTTATATTTTAGTACAATGATCCATGAGTCATTTTTGACTTGTATGAGTCTATCGATCCTCAATAAAATGCATAGTGTGATCGGTATGACTCCAAGTGTGTCTTTTTATTTAAAATTGACATTAATTTAAGTAAAAAGAACAAGGGACATACTGAAAACAAATCAAAAACATTAATATTATTTTGATAATTTAGTAAAACTATAAATGATTCATTTGTGATGTGTAGAAATCAACCACACCTCAATCTGATGCATGGTGTGATCAGTATGACTCAAAGTGTCCGTTATCAGTTTAAAATTGACATTTTAGTTCAAAAAACATACCTCACTAAAAACCAATAAAACACACTTGGATTTCCCTGATAATTTAGTACAATGATTCATAATTTATTTTTGGCATGTATGAAGAAGTCTCACATCAAACTGATGTATGATATGACTGGTATGACTCATAATGTGTGTTTCCAGTTTGAAATGATATTTTAGTAAAAAAACACAACTGGCATACTGAAAACTAATAAAACACATTCATATTGTTTTTATACTTTATAAAAATGATCTATAATTCATTTTTTATGTGTAGGAACTAGACTCACCTCAATCTGACGCACGATGTTACTAGTATAACTCAAAGTGTCTCTTTTTATTTAAAATTGACATTAATTTTAGTAAAAAGAATAAGTGCATAATGAAAACTGATAAAACACATTTGGATTGTTTTTATATTTTAGTAAAATTATCCATGAGTCATTTTTTACTTTTATGAGTCAACCTCACCTCAATAAAATGCACAGTGTGACTAGTATGACTCCAAGTGTGTCTTTTTATTTAAAATTGGCATCAATTTAAGTAAAAAGAACAATTGACATACTGAAAACCTAGTAAAAACATTCATATTGTTTTGATACTTTAGTAAAATGATACATAATTAATTTTTGAAATGTAATAATCAACCATACCTCAATATTATTTATGGTGTGACCAGTATGACTCAAAGTGTCCACTATCAATTTAAAATTTACATTTTAGTTCAAAACATGTCACTCACTAAAAACCAAGTAACGGCACTATGATTGTCTTGATAATTTAAGACAATGATTCATATGTTATTTGTGATGTTTATGAAGTAGTCTTGCATCAAAACAACTCACGATGTGACCATTATGACTCATAATGCATGTTTCCAGTTTGAAATGATATTTTAGTAAAAAACACAACTGGCATACTGAAAACAAAGAAAACACATTAAAATTGTTTTAATACTTTAGGAAAATGATCTATCAGTCATTTGTGATGTGTAGGAATCATCCCCACCTAAATATTATGCATGGAATGTCTAGTATAAATCAAAGTGTCCATTTAAAATTGACATTAATTTTAGTAAAAAGAACAAGTGACATACTGAAAACTGAGAAAACACATTTGGATTGTTTTCATATTTTAGGAAAATTATCCATGAGTCATTTGTGAATTTTATGAGTCAACCTCACCTTAATATGATGCACAACGTGATTGGTATGACTCCAAGTGTGTCTTTTTATTTAAAATTTACATTAATTTAATAAAAAAGAACAAGTGACATACTAAAAATTGAAAAAACGCATTCATATTATTTTGATACTTTAGGAAAATGATCCATGAGTCATTTGTGATGTGTAGAAATCAACCACACCTAAATCTGACACACTATGTGATAGGTATGGATAAAAGTGTTTATTATTAGTTTAAAATTTACATTTAGTTCAAAACATATAACTCACTGAAAACTAAGAAAACACACATCAATTCCCTTGATAATTTGGGAAATTGATTCATAAGTCATTTTTGATGTGTATGAAGTAGTTTCATATCAAAATGGTGCATGATTCCACCGGTATGACTCATAATTTATGTTTCCAGTTTGAAATGATATTTTAGTAAATAAACACAACTAGCATACTGAAAACTAAAAAAATGCATTCTGATTGTTTTGATACTTTATGAAAATGATCCATTAGTAATTTTTGATAGGTAGGAATCATTTGAACCTCAATTTGACACATGGTGTGATCGGTATAACTCCAAATGTGTCATTATTTAAAATTTACATTAATTTTAGTAAAAGAACAAGTGGCATACTCAAAACCAAGAAAACACATTCATATTATTTTGATATTTTAGAAAAACGATCCATCACTCATTTATGATGTATAAGAATCAACCCCACCTCAATATGATGCACGATGTGACTATTATAACTCCAAATGTAGATTTTTTTATTAAATATTGACATTTTATTAATATATTCTTTCATATTAATGTTTAATTTATTTATTTATAGTATTAATAAAATAATATTTGTTTTCTTATATAGACGACATCTTTTTCTTGGGTTGAGATGATTTTTTCAACAACTAATACCATGAGTAGACATTTTTGAGAGGGGACCACGGGTGTCAAGAGATGAAATATTAATGTTTTTAAATTTTTGGTGGATAATTGTAAATTTAATTATATAAAACATTGTTTTAAATACATATAGAAGTGTTTTCTTGTATATACCATGGAAATACATTTTTGTATTAATGATGTCAATTAAATGTATATAGCATTGTTTGAAATGACTAGTTTTATATCATTGTTTAAAATTACAGTTTTTTGCTGAGTGTACTATTATATTAACAACACATTGTAGCCATTTAGGCCTTTATCAGTGCTGATAAAGGTCCCCCTTTATCATCACTGTGATTAACAACACTTTTTTAGTGCTGTTAAAATCCTACTTGCATGTTGTTAAAGGGAATATGTGTAGTAGTGTTGACATAAAATCATTGATTTATCTCAAATATTATTAAATTTATAAATAATATCTTTATAGTATTTTTCTATTAAAACATAATTTTTTTTATTGAAAATGGTATAGAAATTATTTTGAGATCTAATAATCAAAATCATTTAAGAGATTGTGAATTTTTTAGTCTATTGTATCCAGTTTATTCAGTAATTAATAAGTCTCACTAATAAACTAAAAATCCACTTTTTTATTGAGAAGGGTTAAAAATGTTTGGAATAAAATAATTCTATAATATGAAGGCTTGTAAACCCATCAACAACAATCTCATATAAAGGAAAACAAAAACCTAAAATGAAATTCCATCAACACCATCATAAGGGAAACTCATCGTTGGAGGATGATCAATGGAATGAAATTGGATCAAATGATCACTGAGAGGTGAGTTAACCAATAAGGATAGACTTGGATGTGGAATTTCAATAGAAACACTATAATATAGATTGTTTCATTCAAAATATTGTCTAATCCTTATTATATATGTTAATTTACATAGTGTTATTAAATTCAACAGTTAAAACTCAATTCAAAACTTAACCTCTATATCTTAATACTTACACATTTTAACACTTCACTTTCATATTTTAATACTTAAATTCCACATGTTAAAACCCAAATTTTGCAACATAATATTGCATTTTGATAATTTAAGAACACAATATACATATTTTCAATGTTAATTGTTGATAATTTTTAATTTAATTGAATTTATCATTTTTAGTGATTTCATTATTAAAACATGGGGTTCAAGTGTCAAGATATGAAATTGAAGTGTTAGAATTTGAAACTCAAGTATTAAACTGAGTTTTGAGCTTGTACAATCATTCCATTCTTTTTATGAGTGTTAAAATTAGGAACTAAACTTTTGAATTATGGAACTCAACTATTAAAATATATAAGTAATGTGTTAGATTTTTTTAGATAGAGTATCCATCTATGATTATTAGGTAACATATTGGGGGTTCTTTGGTAAATTCCTCTATCTATCCTTTCAATCCTTTCAGTTTTTAGATTTCCTAAAATTAGGGATTAAAGAATTAATAGGGAGTTTATTTTTATATATTTTTTTATGATGGATAATTTTTCATTGAATTTTTTTCACATGTTTTTTTTCTGATTTATAATTTTTTTTTGTGTGATGTACAATTGTGATATATTATAAGAAACCTTATAGGAATTTTAAAAAATTATAGTAATAAGGAAAAAATATAATCACATCTAAAATATATAATATCACCATAGAGTTAATAAATTTACCTTACCCCAAAATCCTCACGACACTTATAAAAATAAATAAACAAATACTTAGGCTCAAAATCAGTTCAATGATCAAATTCCAAATTTTAACATTTTGATTCCAAATTTTAACACTTGATTTTCTTATCTTAATAATAGAGTTAAATATTTTAATGATGCAATTTCATATTTTAACTATTACCTTAAAAAATCCAGTCAACAAAGAGAAAAGTCTATTAGAAATAAAACATTTAATAATACCATGAGAGAATCATGGGGACTCTAGCACAAAATTCCCAATACACTTCTAAAAATTGTGATAGTAAAAATGAAAGGCTATTGAAAACAAAACCTTAAATAATAATATTGGGGATAGTATTATAAACATAGAACAAACCATTTATAACATCATTTAATAAAAAATATTAACAAAAACCATTGAAAATAAAAAGGTTATGCTCATAAAATATATAACTTTAATGTTAAAACCTCAAAGTGTAAAAGGATCAAACTTAAGTGTTAAAATGAGGAACTATTGTGTTAAACTACTTGTTAACAATGGGAATCCAAATTTTAACACTTGAGTTCCATGAATTCATTAATGACTATGAAATTTAGTTGATAACATGTCTGGAGGAATTAGATAGTAAGGGGAATATGGATATTTATATCAATAATTATAGGTTATAGTGAGTATAGTTTATAATTTTTTTATTAGTTTTTTTTAGGTTAAACGTCAAAGAGAATTGATAAATTTTTGTGGTCGTTAGTTATCCATCAACCATCATGACTCACTTGCACTGGTCAAAACCATGATATAAATGAACCAAGTTTCACAATAATCCCGCAATTCATGAATAATTTCAGACACAATCCAAAATCCAAAACAGAATACCAAGAAAGTATTATGAAACAACTCCGCAACAAAACCCAAACTTCAAGCTAGTACTCTTAAACACAACCAAAAAAATCTCCCTAGAAACCTAAAAAATAATTTATATATATAGGGGTAAGCATATCATGTACACTCGGTAGGATCATACTCAAGACCCTCGTGAAAATTTAGGATAATCATACCAATGATTTAGTAGAAAAATAGAAAAAACAACCAACACCTACCATGTCAACTACCACCCAAACTCAACTAAACCCACTCACCAAGTATCACATCCAAGTGTAATAAAATAATATCAAGAATATAAAACTAGACACCCCATAACCACTTCCATGTTGATTTTCCACTCTCATGCTCCAACACCAAACATCCTGTGCTCACTCCCTCTAATATCTAATGTGGGTCAGGTCACAAACTTACCCACCCCAACCTACTATAGGGACCAATATCCCATTCTTGCATTAGGTCATCCATGCCACAACCACAACAACAACACAATCCTCAGCCACATCATCCTCATCATACAATATCCATAGTCACACATATCATATCCACATATATCCACCATAGATCTAGTACAGTAGAGTATCATGAAAATAAAAGACATTTACCTCATTCTCTCCTGCTACCATGCACAAACCCCATCATATCTCACCACATCATCCATATAAAAAATCCACTATACTAAAGAAGATATGTCCTAAATCCTTTCACACATACAAGATATATATAATCCATTTTATGAATTGAATGAAAATTATGTTTTACATTCACAATGAGGTATATCATTCCATACAACCTATGATAAAAATAATGGTTTGAGACCTAAGAAAATATCCCACATTGGATATCATTTATTAAAGTGTTACATGGGATGTAACGCAAGAGTGGAGTTGCATTCATGGATACAATGCATGAATTAGCCAAGGCGTTAAATCATGTGTTGTAACTCATGAATTAGTGCAATAGGGACAAAGGAAAATACTTAGGAGTTATGAAAACCTAAAACCATATTATGGATATGTAAATGTGGATAATTGGTCGAGGTCCATATTCTTCATCCTTAACACATTAAGGTGCTAGCACACCGTGGGTGAAGGAGAGTCCCATTTGTACGAGGAATGATTCAGGTGCAACCCATGGTTACCTATAGAGGTGTGATACCTTTTACTTTCACTAATATGATATTAATAAAACTAATTATAATAAGTTTTGAAGACATTTCTCTGAAATATTTGGTCAATGGTATGATTTTACAATAATTTCTTCATTTCCAGTTTTATGCGATTTCATATTTCTTGAATGGAGATCCTTAGACAAGGGATTTAATCACTTCCAATATATCTAATAATAATTATTATAACCTAATTAATCTATTAAGTGGTATTAGATATTTTCATGTTTTAAGATTATTTAAACCATGTTTAAGAAATGAATACTAACAAAAAAATATAGTATCATGTTTTTCCTATCACTACCTCGAAACCCATATGACACTATGCCATAAAGGTTCTCTCACTGATGCAAAACAGACACCCAATTTACACCATGAAATAGAGCCAGTCATTTTGAACCAATATATTAAGTGTTAGTGTATGTAAAATAGGTAAAATGAATACACGGATGTTATTTTTCATAGAACTTGTCTTACAATTTAAACTTTCACCCTAACAAGCTCCATACCATATCACTATCAGTGGTCATCCTTAAAATGTCCATTACATTGAACTATAGATGGTACCTTAATGAATGATCTCCCCTAGTTCAATTAGAATGGCAAAAAAATGGTTCACCATGGTGTGTAGCATGTCATGGTTGGATATATTACCTTTACATAGCTAGGTTACATAAATGTAACTTTAGTGTTACCTTTACGTAGTTGGGTTGCATAAGGGTATCAGGTTTTACCCTTACCTTTATTGAGAACTGGATCTATGTAAATATAATACATATTACCTTTACGCAACACTACTTCTACATAAAGGTAACGAAATGTATTTCAGGATATTTAATAATTAATAAAATTTTAATTAATTTATTTATTATAAATCATTTATAATTAATTAATAAATGTTTATGAAACATTTATTATTAAATTTTCATTAAATATTAAATATTAATATTTAAAATAGCTTTTCCAAATTTATATGGCATTATTAATGGATTAAAAATAGAAGTGTTTTTTATAATCATAATAAGTAATTTATTAAGAGTTTATAAATTACTAAAATGTGGCTAAAATATGTTTATGTATTATTCATAATAACTTAATTTGAATTTTTCAAATTAAAATAAACTTATTTTGGAAATTATTTAAACCACATCAAAAGAAGTTTTGATGATTGAATTTATTTTAGGTTTAAAGAATATTAAGTATATGATATTTAATTATGTAAAATATTTACATAAGTGGTGTTTAATTATAAAATGTTTATAATTCATAAAATATCACAATACTTAAATGAAATTCCATATAATTTTTATGAAAGAGTTCATATTATAATGGATATAAATTGTTTTTATTAATAATTATTAAATATCCATAATAATTAACTAGATTATAAAATGTTTAAACTTAAATTTTATTTATTAAAGTGTTCATAAATTATTCTCATGACTAAATATTTGAAATTCTCATTTATTTAGAAGTTATTCCTTGATTTATTTAAATTTACAAAAAAAATTATATTGTAAATATTGTGTATGATCTATTAATATGATAAATTTCTTTTAGGAGATATAGCCTTACATTTAATGCTAGTTATGAATCCATAAAATTTAGTTTTCATCTACCTTAACCTTAGATTTTAGTTTAAGTTATTATCTTGAATTTAGTTTTGGGTATATTTTTCTCATGTCAGGTGTTAGAGATATCACGAATCCAATTCTAACTTGAGTGAAGTCTCCCTATGAGAGGGACTTGGGGTTAGACTACTTACTAGCCTCGAGGCTCATGCCTTATCTAGAAATGTGAATGTGGTTGGTATTTGTCTCTTTGAGCCTATTCATGTGGATATTATCAATCTCATACAACTCTAAACCTTTACATGAAGTGTTCATGTACCTTATGCATATGATGCATTTGAATATGTATGAATATGTTTGGATCCTATATTTGGGTGAGTAACATAAACATATGGGTTATTATAAGAGTTTCATATCAATATGGATTGAACATATTGATCTGGTGGAGGGAATAATATTAAAAAACTAAATT
The DNA here is from genome assembly GCA_963277665.1 of Viscum album. Lineage (NCBI taxonomy): Eukaryota > Viridiplantae > Streptophyta > Magnoliopsida > Santalales > Viscaceae > Viscum > Viscum album. The sequence goes on along the minus strand of OY728148.1, from coordinate 1,574,022,092 downwards.
ATTAGAGGCATGAATATAATAAGGAAAAAACATGAGATAATAAGGTGATATTAAATCCACTTAAAATGCTAAGTTTTAGATTCCTTCCAAAGCAGCACTTAGCAAGACCTTGATCATCCAATCAGGAAGGTTCTACCATAGCAGAGTTATCCTAGATTATCTTGTGTAAGGTAAGAAAGTAATGAGTGATAATGAATCATCCTTGAGTGGATTCTTTCATAGTAGGGTGCCCCAAGATTTTCATTTGTTATCTTGTTATTGGCATTTTATTTGGGTTACACTTATCTTAGAAACCCTTAAGAAGGATACTTGAGGAATATAGTTGAGTGTATCTATATGATTCATTGGACAAAGGTTTGTCTGCTCAACTATCCAAGATTCATATATGATATGAATGGGATGATGACCTTACTAAATAGCTAAGTGGTGAAAGGAATTCCATAGAGGCATTATTTCTTAATGAAATATAGATATTTACCCACTAATGGATATTATGTGTTTTAAAAAGAGGCTCATCATTTTAGTAGGATCCCATTTAATATAAGTCCATATTAAAGAATTAATAAAGCATGATACCCATTTGATAAAATATTTTTATAGATAAATGACACCATCACCATCTATCTTAAACTCGATATCAATCTTAGATAAGGATAAACTAAGTGGTATTAACTTCCTTGACTTATACTAGAATTTGAGAATGGTTCTCAAACAATAAGGAAATTTCTATGTGTTGTAACAACCTATTACTAAGAAACCAACTGGTGAAGTTATTAAAAAAGGATTTATATACCTATTATAAGCATATAAAAGATACATAAGAATTATCCACACTCATGATAGTTACCATGAAGTCTAAGTTGAAAAAGAAACATGAGACCCTAGATTCCTATCAAATGATAGATAACCTAAAAAGGCATTATCCGGAGAAAGTTAGGCATGCACAACTTGAAGTTCCAGAAGATCCTTTTTCACCTATCTAGCTTTAATTAGTGATAAATTTCATTTTGAAATCACTACCATAAAGGTTCCAACATATTATTGTGATTATAATATGAAAGAACTCAATAAACCTTTACTTGATCTCCTCAATATGTTGAGTATAATTGAGTAGGATATAGGTGATCCAGGATTGAGTACCATGTTGATGGTGAAGAAAGATAAAGGTAAAGGTTTTGGGCAGAAAGGGAAGAAAAGAGATCAGGGAGAGTCCACATTGTCTGATAATTCAAAAAAGAAAAAGGAAGGGCAGTGTTTTCATTATGCTAAAATTAGACATTGGAGAATAAGTTGTTCAGATTACTTGAAGGGTTAGAAGAATTCTATTGGAGAGTCCACATCAGATATAGAATTTATAAAATTCAATTATATTATTCTTAAAAATATATGATATTAACTATATGTTTTATAAAAGATATAAATATATTGTAGGCCATAAGATGGGAAAGAAATAGATATTATTAGATTTAAGTTTGACTTCAAGTAATGGAGAAAATAAGTTGTTTCATTGATGAATTGGATGGTTTAAGATTGGATAAACTTGTCATAAGATGTGAATTTATCTCATTTTTTCTATTGATAAGAGCGTGAAAACAACAGTTGTTTGAATGAAATGAGTTGGGTGTTATTGATATAAATATTTATGATTTTTTTAATTCTATAACATGCTTTAAGGGAGTCTTAAAAATATTGGCTTGTTCTGGTTAGAGAATTATCCTATTGTCATTTATGGAAATATTCCAACAATGTGAATGAATTCAATTTACCTAATGTTCTCAAAATTTTGAGAATATATCGTCTGATCATATGATGTATAAGTTATAAGTGTTGTATAGATAGAACAAGTGGGTAAAAGTGGAATCCAAAAGAATAAAAGTTAGTTGAAATGTTCAACAATGTTTCTTAAAGGAGTTAGTTAGGGTCGTTGAATCCTAGTGTTGTTAAGAAAAAGGGAAACAAGGATTAAAAAAACCTTATTTTCAAAATATAATGTACCAAACAAATATAATACTAAATATTAAAAGTATTTTATTTGGTAAATATTCCTATTAAAAATAAATAAGTTTTATTTTCTAAACTTAAATAATCTTTTGTATCTTAGAAAGATATTATGAAAATAATATAGTGACTAAGAGTAGTGAGAGTATGTATGAACTTAGAGAAGTTAAAATTTAACAATAATATTGGTCCAAGATTAAGGTGATATTTTACTTGATATACTAAAAGATTTTAGGGTATGGTGGTAAATAAGTAATGAAAATAATTAAATTATTTATGATAGATTTCATGGAAAAAGTTTGATGGAAGTGGTTCTAAGGGAAATGATGATGAACTAAGAAAGAGTTATAAGTAGACAACCGAAGTTTACATCATAACATTTTGTGTTATTAAGTTAAGGAGTTTGAATATGTTCAAAGAGTTAAAAGTTAGGAATATGATTCCTAAATATCAACATTATTCAAATTGTCTTACTTTATAGGTGTGACTCACTAAAAGAGTTTAGTGGGATGGTTTTATCGTATAGTCACATAGAGATGAGGTAGGAATTATATATAGATATAATGAGTTAAAAAAACCCCAAAAGTGCAACATATATAATCTGATCTGGCAGTTTATCATATATGATATGATTGAAAAGTGCATATATTGGGTTTGTTAAAAATTCTTAAAAGGTTTAAGGATATTAAAATGTATCACATTAGAGGTAAACTACACTTTATCATTCTTTCACATTGGTTGCATAAATGTATATATAGATATACATTTTGTGAAGTTTAATGATAATTCACTACTAGAAATAGTATCTTCATTGTCACATTTATGACATCAATTTCCTATAAACTGATGCTAATAAGGCATGAGGAAACTTTTTAGCATCATTTTTTTACAAAGTCGATGATATAGATGTTACCGAAAAATTTTCAGTGTTAGTTTTTACTAAAACCAACATTGAAAACTTAAAAAAAACATTTTTGCTTTAATTTTTACTATAACCGATGCCTAAAATGTAAAAAAAATTAGTGTTAGTTTTTACTCTAATTGATGCTGAAAAAAAATTTAAAAAACATTTCAACATTTTTTTTACTAAAACTAATGCTGAAAATTTAAAAAAATCAGCGTCTATTTTTTAAAAAACCAGCACCAAAAATCTTTTAAAAAATTTATGTTAATCCAAAACCTAAAACCCTCATTTCTTATTTTCCATATCCCCTTTTCTCTCAACGTAAGATGCCTAAACACCCCTCCAACCATCTTATTCGGCTATTCGTTTGTTGTTTTGGAGTCTCTATTCTTGTTTTGACTTATGATGACTCTGAAGACCTTCTAAGGATCTTCGACGACTATTCATTTCGTTTTTTGGAGTCCCTCTTTTGCTCTTGACCAACGATGCCTTCATCGGATACCCAATGATCTTTGAATCCTATTATAATCATTTTGGTTCAATTTTAATAATATTTTCCTGAGCATTGGCCATAAATATTTTATTATTAATGTTTATTTCATGATCCACAAAAATATTTAGTCCCCAAAAACCCTATTCTGGTCAATAACCACCGTGGATCTAGTGTTTGTTATTCTATTTTCTTATTCATTTTTTGAAAACATTTTTCTTCAATATTGCAGTGTTCACCCTGCCAATGACTTCAAAGAGTAAATCTATATAAAGGATCAATTTTTCATTATCCCACTCTGAATTTTTTAATTTTTAAAATAAGTTATTTATCTAATAGTTATAAATTTGGTTGATCCTTTTATTTGTTTTTATGCATTTGATTATTAGTTATAAATTGTTTTTGTTAAAGTTTGTTTAATTTTATAAATTTTTTATTTGATAGAATTATAAAATTGTTATGCCAAAAACTATATATATATATATATATATATTAGTATAAATTAGTAGCTATGGTTTTCTTCATTTTTGATTCTAACCAAATTATGTATTTTGGATTAACAAGAAAAAGATCAAGAAAATATGGATTTATATATCTTATAATATAATTATTACAATTTAGTAAAATTTTATGACCTAATACATCACATTTTTTTCATTCATTTCAATTAAAATAAATATTGGATGATAATGATAACAACTCTCATTTTTAATATATAATAAAATTTTATGACTTTCTTATATATTCACTCCATTCAATGTTAACTGACATGTTTTTTCTATGTAACTAACACCCAAAAGGGAGTGTTACATGACCCTAGATAAAAAATACTCCAAATTTAATATCATATATGATGTTTGTTTCAATCCATGATCCATGTTTATATCATAATATTCATCCATGTTTCCATGATCATTGGTTAACCCCAAATCCTTTATATTGTCCTAAAATGGCTAAAAAGCATGAGTCCCAACATAAATAATATCTCATTTTACATAAACATTCTTAATAACATGACCCCAATATCATTACATTGAGACTATATCTATTGTAGAGATGAGATTTTTTATAAACCTTTGAATCCAAAAGGCAAGAAACATAGTATATACTCCCTATTTTCTACTATTACTTAAATTGAAACATTTTCATCACAAAACCTCTATATAATTATATATTTATTCGTAATAGTTTAAATATGATTAATATGTTGAAAATGTGTTAAGAAACATTGACTATTAAAATAAAAACCAATTCAAACATTATATCAACATCAATTCACTGTAATAAATAGTACCCCCATAATCTTAAAAAACCAATTAATGGGGTACCTACACTTTGAATCATTTTTTAGTTCTAAAAACTGTCACCATTTTTTGTTGACATTGATGAAAAATCACTGTAACATTATTAAAGAATAATCATAAAAATATTTTAAGATATTTTGAGTGGATTTGGGGTTTTAAATAAGAATAAGGATTAAAAATATATTTTTTATCCATAGTAATTATTGGCACACACTTATAAAAAAAACTTGCACAACTCCTTGCACCAATTTTTTTTCTTGCAGACAAACTCAATAAAAATATCAGAATAGTTCACACAATACCTAACACAGTCATGAATATATACATAAGTAAATTGTGTTTAATGTTATTTATTCTAGGTTAACTAAAGAGGAATATTTATGTATATTTTGAAGGACCTAGGTAGAACATAAGCATTATTGTTTAATAGTCGTTAAAAAAATGTATCTAAACTTGAAAAAATATCTTTATTCCTTTACTAGGGTCATCAATCATAGTTTATAATTAATTATTTAAATAAAATAAATACCTAGAGTAATTTATTTTTTATTTTATTCCTAATAATTTTTTATATATCTCACTTGATAACCAATCATTTTGATTATATGTTTTTATTTTTAAAATTTATCTATTTATATATATATATTTATATTTAAATTTTTAGATGTTTCAATATATTCACATTTTATGTTATGATCTTTGGTATTTAGTGAATCATAATTGGCTAAAGTTACAAAGAACTGCTAATGAATATGAAAAAGGATTTGATGATTTCTTGTAATTTTCTAAACAAAATATTTAAAACATAGATTTGATTTTCAATCCATACATGATGTGTTTGAATATGAGGAATTTAAATTCCATAGAAATAAAGGATCATATCATTTTCTATGGTTTTAGCCATAATTACACACGTTAGATCTTGCATGGTGAAAGAATAGAAAATTAAACATCTAATGTTGATTGAAATATTTATAATGAGATAGAAGATTGTATTAAAGAATTACTTCATGATGTAGGCATTGAAACCATAAAAAAAATAGAAAATGTTGAATGATTTTATGGAGATTCCGAGAAACCATTATTCTTATGTTGCACTAAATATATAGTGTTATAATTTTTTTTAGATTATTTATCATGAAAGAAAAAAATGAGTGGAGTGATAAAAGTTTCTCTAACTTGATTGAACTTTTAAAAGAGATACTTCTAGAGGGAAACAAGATTTCAGATTCCAATTATGAGGCAAAGAAAATATTATTCCCAATGGGATTGGTGTATAAAAAGATACATGCTTGCCCAAATTATTGTGTGTTGTATATATTGAATATGAACATTTATCCAAATATACTCAATATGGGACATCATGTTGTAAGATAGATGAAAAATTCAACTCTGATTCATTCTCAGGTACTGACATCTAACCTCCCACTAAATCAATTTGGTACCTTCAAATAATCCCCTCCAATAATTACAATAATTCAACTCTGATTCATTCTCAAGTATTATAATCAAACCTCCCACTAAATAAATTTGGTACCTTCCAGTAATTACTTGTTTGAAGTGTCTATTTACAAATTCAAATGATACAAAAAGGTTAAGATGACATATCGACAAGTGCATCTCTGATGGTAACTTACGTCACCCTACTGATTCACCATAGTGGAAGAGATTTGATAAAAAATTTACTAATTTTGGAAGTGAAGTTAGAAATCTCATAATGGGGCTGTTCATAGATGTAATGAATCTATATCTAAGCCTAAGTAGCCAACATAGTTCATGGCCTATTTTGTTGGTAGTTTACAACTTGTCTCCACAGATATGTATGAAAAAAATATGCTATGATGAGATTGACGATTTATGGACTAAAATAGTTGGGAAATGATATTTATGTGTATCTTTCACCACTGATTGATGATTTGAAACTTCTATAGGAGATAGGTGTTAGAATTTTTGATACATATAGAAAATAGTATTTTCTTTTACGTGCTATGATAATGTTCACTATAAATGAATTTTCTTTATATGTAAACTTATCAGGATACAATGTTAAGGGATATAAAGAATGTATAATTTTTGAATAATAGATTTCATATTATCAATTGTATAATGGTAGAAATATAGTGTACATGGGACATCAAAGATTTTTGAGAATTGATCGTACTTATTACAGATTGAAAAAAGAATTTAATGGTTTACAAAAATATAATCTTCCCATGCAACAATTTTCTATTGAAGAATATTATGATAGGGTAAAAAATATTGATATCAAATTTGGAATGAAAGGAAGTTCTGGTCATAAAAAACTATCTAGAAGAAATAGTCTATCTTTTTCGAACTGCCTTATTGAAGATTTTTCAAGATAAAACATAACATTGATATTATGCATGTTGAAAAAAAACATATGTGGCAGTTTGATTGGAACTTTTTTAGACATAAAATGAAAGAGAAAAGATGGATTGAATGCTATATTTTACTTGATATCAATGAGAATACGTTTGGAGTTAGATCCAAATATGAAAGTAAAAAAAAATATTTACCCCCGTCTTGTCACATGTTAAGAAAGAGTGAGAAGATGATTTTTTTTCAGTGTCTACATGGTATTAAAGTAACCATATGATATTCTTCAAATGTGAAGAATTTGGCCTCATTGAATAATTGTAAATTAATTGGTATGAAATCTCATGATTTTCATGTATTGATGTAACAACTTCTACCAGTCACACTGTGTGGTATATTCTTGACACCTATAAGAAAGATTATCACTAAGTTATGTAATTTTTTCAAATCCATTTGTAGAAAATTAATTGATCCAAATTTGTTAGATGTGTTGGATAATGAAGTTTCTCATATTATTTTTCAAATAGAAATATATTTACCACCTATGTTTTTTAATATATGGTCCATATGGTGATTCATCTGGTTCATGAGATAAGAATATGTTGGCCTGATTATTTATGTTGGATGTATCATTTTGAAAGATATATGAAAAATTTTAAAGGGATATGTTAAAAATCCTCATCAACTGAATTCCTCTATTGTTCAAAAATATATATCAGAAGAGGTGATTGAGTTCTATACTGATTATTTTTATGAATTGGAGCATGTTGGTCTCCCTATATCTTGGAATATAATAGTTTATAGTGAAGGTAGAGGGATTTGAGGCTTAAAGGAAAAGTTTATTTCACGTGATGATGTGATGTAGGCACATTTATAAATTTTGAACAACACCAAAGAGGTTCAACCATATATATCATCACATATTATTGAATTAAATGTACAAAATATGAAAATAAATGAAAAGTGGTTGATGGTTGATAATAAAAATACTTTTGTTGAATGGTTTAAAGATAAAGTCATCACAAATATATCTATATCAGAAACATTGAAATGGTTGGAAGTGGGACTATCTCTTAATGTAATCACATGGTATAGTTTCGATATTAATAGATACATATTTTACATAAAAAATCAGGATGACAAGAGTACCATTCAAAATATCAGGGTAATAGTCATCACTGAAGCAGTGCATTTTTCTAGTGAAAAAGATAAAAACCCAATTTCGGCATCAACGACATATTTTGGAGTTCTAGTGGATATATGGGAAATTGATTATACTAAATTTTTGATTCACAGTGTTTCAATACAAATGGGTTGATAGTAATAGTGGTGTGAAACATGCTGATTATGGGTTTATACTAGTTGATTTGAAAATATTTAGTAGTAAAGAGGAACCATTTATCACAAAAAAACATGCAAAGAAAATATTTTATGTCATTGATCCATCAAACAATAAATTTTCTATTATTTTTAAAGGGAAAAGAATTAATTTGGGTGATGAGGATGATGTTGATGTTATGGATTTATATGAGGATTATTTGTTTATTACATGATTTCCAAATGATAACAATTACTATAATGCAGACATGGTCCATGCTGTATGAAATGATCACACTAAAGGGATATGGGAAAATTCTAAATTACTCTCCTAATTATTCTGATAAATATTTATATTTTATTTCTTTTTTGTAATTTACATTTGTAAAAACTCATTTTTATTAATTATTAGATGTATAATTTTATATATTTGATTGATTATAAGTTTTTTGTGTTATGTTTTATATTCAACAGTTATGATTAAATATTTTTTTTCGATTGAAAAACCTAACATACATAATTATGTTTTGGTTAAATTTATGTATATAGAAATAGTTTTTTTTGTAAATGTGATATTTAAATTTATAAATTTTTCTATCATTTTAGGATTACTATTTATATATAATAGTTTAACTTGCACATTTTTGTTTAAGAATCATGAAATCATTATTATTTTTTAAACTTACATATGAGTGAAACTATTTTTTTTACTCAAATATTTGTGTTATCAATGTTTTTAAATATTTACTTTTTTAATAATATGTAGGAACCCAAAATATCATTACATTTGCCTATTTCAATGACAGACACAAAGGAAGAGGAAAATTTAGTGAGGTATATGTTTTTTTCTTATTATTAAATATTTAGTAATATATTTATTTCATGAAATCAAACTTATAATTTACAAAAAAATAATTGTAGGACAACTGATGCACCTCCTACGGAGGAGTCTTGTCCTTCCACTAAGCAATTGATTTCCAGAGTTGGTAAACATGGGATTACATGTTTACCAAAACTATCACTTGCCCATTATGACTAGATATTATATGTTAATTTTTATGAAAACAATAACCCAACTGGTCCAAATGTAATTAAATTTACTAGTTATATTTCCATGCAGAGTCGTTGTAGGATTAAAATTTGATATCCTGATTGGAATTCCATTGAAAAGATGTCCAAAGACCAATTATGGGTATAGAGACCCAACCCCAGATAGCCAAAAGTTTATGTCTACTACTATTACATTATCATGATTACAAAGAATAAAATCCCAAAGGACCAAAGAGTTTAGTAGACTTGGTAAACCAAATACACAAATGAGTCTTGTATTAAAAATGAATACACTAATTACAACATATTTTTTCTCTTTAAATAAATAACTTCAAGGATAACTCTAATCTATCTTTTAAATCCTTGCATATCTTTCATAGTGTGATTATTGGATTCCTGGGGAAAGAAACATAATAAGGGTGAGTTCAAATGACCAGTAAGGTAAAAATATAATAGACACGATAATTAATCAATGATAGTAATAATTATGGAATGATAAATAACTTAACACACATACAATGTAATTAACAAACATAGAAGGAAGGGTCTAAAAATTATGGAAAGGTAATAACTGGAAACACATTCCATTAAAATAAATAGATAAGGAAAAATCAATATGGAAAGGTAAGAAACTGAAACACATTATATTCAATAAATAAACTAAAATGAAATGTATCCATAGATATGTTGATGAAAAATCTCATGGATGAATAATAAGTGAAACTAAATGAGGGAAATGGTTAATTATTGGATGTCATGTATAAGTCACATGAAAACCTATACTATAAATACCTTTGACAAGATGGTTTAAAACTATAGATAGAAACCCATTTAATTTGTGCAACTTATTTGTCTCATGATAACCTATCGACGCATTGAGGGGCTATATAAAGTCCATGTCCCACCCATCATTACCTGTTCAAATCATTCCTCATATCAAATAATCGAAATAAATAATATTCCTTATCAAATATCTATATTTAATAAATAATACAAACTTATCAATAATTCCTTAGTGGAGTATAACTAACAATAAGGGTTTTGGATGTTGATTAATGGAAATAACACTTAATGATCATTAAAACATTCTTGCATAAAATGATCATTAAACATTCCAAATCATCCCATACCACTCTGAAACATGTGAATAATAATTTTCTATGAAGTAATAACATCAAATAAAACTTAGAATATCATGAGAGTAGTGATATTCATGATATAACATGTCAAAGGGTATTATATACACCAAATAAAAGTGAATTGGTGCATAATAAAAAATAAGTATCAATAGAATGTTAATTCAGATGAAATACCATACATATGAATAAAAAGAACAAAAAATAATAATTATCAAATGAAGCATTTAAAAATCAAATTTTTAACAATAAAAATTAAGATTCTAAGAAATGATGGTTGATAAATTCGCACATGTTGTACGAGGTAAAAATAATATTATTTTTGGCATGGTAAAAATGTTAGAAAATTCCTTGTTCGAAAAGAGACAAGACGATTATTTTGAAAACATAGGTAAAAGAAAAAAGGGTAAAAATTTCTTTAATACATCATTTTGAAAAGTTTAAAAACTTTCTTTAAAACATTTTAATAAAACATGGTTTTTAGAAGAAAATAGGTTCTCTGACTAAAGAGAGAAATAAAGTTAGGTTTTCCTAAAAACATTTTCTAAAACATTTTGAGTAGAAATGAGTGGAAAAATGGTAATATTACTTGAAAAGGTTCATTAATAACCATAGTAGAATAAAATTAATGTTTTTATTATAAAATGATCAAATAATCTCTTCTGATGGAAATTCAAGTGTAAATAATCCCGAACAAAATGATATTGTGAAGTAAACCCTTGAAAAGAACATAACATTGATGTAAAAATAAATCAATGAATAGATTATATATGTAAAATTTAAATCCACATAAAACAAGTTTAAATACAAAAATATATATTAAAAAGTTTATTATACACATAATCATATAATATTAATGATAACTAGGAAGTAGTATAACCCAATGAAAAAATTGGGTTATAAAGTTCTATTCCACTTGGTAACTTTTAATTCAAATAACCTTAGAAGAAATAATTCAAATTTACACTCAAAATACCATGAATATAAATTAATTAATGTTATTATATATTAAAATTTTAATTACATACACCGCACAAAATAAGTAACTGGAAAACATGACATTTATCTCACAGATGTAAAAAGTGAGATGAAAGTCCCTTACCATGCGTCTGAATTGTCTCGTGTGTATTTATATTTCTGAATAAAAAACTTATGATAATTATTTAATTTATTTATAACCTTTTTCATGTTTATAATAACTTTTATTTAATTTATTAAGATGTTATATACAACTACTTAAACAATTAAGTTTATGTCAGGTGTTTTGACTAAATTTGGTTTATGTGTCAACAATAATTATTGTTGGTAAACTATGGTCAAAGGGATCATTATATAAAATCTCCAGAATAATAAAAATGACATAATTATAATATTTATACATAAATTATACTTTTAAAACCAATCATTAAATATGGTTATGAAAAATGAACCAATGTTACAATCATGGATCTGGTAGGACGTACATACACATGAGTAACATTCCCAATTTTCAGTGATCATTTAGGAAAGAAGGTAAGTAACTTAAATCTTTAAATAATGATAATTATATCATAAATAACATATTATTTAATCATATATACTTATATATATAATTCTTTTTTATGTAAAAGTAATCACATTGTGTCGAGGAGGCGGTAGTCCACACATCCACGAACGACGTTATCACTTTGTAAGTGTGTGAAAGGGTAATAATGAAAATGTATATTATATTTATAAAAAGTTAATTATGTCATTAATATCATATATATTTTTTTATATTACATATTTTTAATTAACCATCCTTTATACATTCCATGTATAGTGTGAACGAATCACATTGCTTTGAGGGGGTGGTAGTCCACACTTCCACAAACGATGTTATTCTTTTTACACAAAATGAAAATTATAAGGGTATGTGTTGTAAAGGAATTAAAGAAGATTAAATACATAATAAATATCATAAATATCAAATATAAATATAGTTTCCATCATAATTTCCACCATTAGAGGCGTTAAAGAAAAAATGAACAATCATCATTTCATGAGACTATAGTTCACCATACACGTAAACAGTATGTTCGTTACCCATTAGATGAAAGTGTGTGTAAATTCAGGTAAAAACCTTAACATAATAACATAATAGTATATTTATTATAATTTTTTTATATAATCATGAAATAAGGATAATTTGAGGAGTGGATAAAGAAAATAAAACTAGAGATCTTAAGGAAATATGTTACCTCTTAATTGGGTAACTCCTTTTGGTTTGAACCAAAGGGCATCCTTGGATTGATTTATTACAAAATAGAGGATTCATGGAGAAAGGTATGTATGTTGGAGAGTGAATTGTTCATATATTTTCTGAACGTAAGTGTATTTAGAGGTGTGAGGAAGTGGGAGTAAAGGAGGCATTTTATAGTGGACGATGAGTGGCATTCTTGTTATATTTTGGAAAAAAGGAACCCCACCCACATTTTTTTATTGAAAGTAGATCAATAATAGTCCAAAGTAGAGAAAAGGTAGGATATGGTCTAAATATATACATCCAATGGATTTTGAACAAGTTTATAGGTCATATCAGGCCTTAAGTTTAGGGTTTAGTCCCTTGTTAAGCTTAATTTCACCTCAATCATTGTAATTAACTTTAATTACTTTCACTAATATTTTTGGTCAAAAACTAAGTTGAAATTTTTATAAATTATAAATTATGATTATTCAAAATATTTAATCCATTTTTCCAAATTCTAATCACATAATTGTTAGAAATTAATTTAAATTTAATCCTGTTGATGGGACAACAATGTGGGTTTTTAAAGTAAAAACATTCAAAAGTTTGCTAAGTTTTTATATTCAATTTAAAATTGAAATTGATTCAAATTACTTAAATTGGATTAATTTATAAAAATATGATCTAATTAGACTTTAAAAATAAATAAAAAATATAATTTATTTCTATAAATAAATTAGAAGAAAAATCAGTTTTGAGTTAAAATTCAATATTTTTATTTATTCAACAAAAAAGAAAAATTTGTATAAAAAATACAAAAAAATCACCATAAACTAATTTTTATGCTCTTATTTAAAATATTAAGTTTATTTTTACATATAATATTTATAAAATTTTCAAAATTTTGATTTAAAATAGGTTCTCCATTAAAAGACGGTAAAAGTGTCTTAATAAAAATATACGTTTTCATGTGTAATATTGGGTTTGTTATTATCATATACTAATAAAATATATTGGATGAATATCAAAAACATTTGATTGAATATATAAAATATATATTTCATTAATATCATTAACTAATTTTAATTAATTTAATTTATTAAGACAAAACACCTTTGTGAGCATAATAATATTTCATTTACATTCAATTGGTTTATATTTTATTTTCTAATTAATTGGTAACCTATTAATTTATTTTATATCCATGTAAACCATATATTTTCATAATTTAGTTAATAATATTCATAAACATAAATTTAACAACTATTTTAAGTATTATTATATTAAATAATAATATTTTAACAATATATTATTATTTTTGGTAAATCTTAGTCTTGTGCGTAATGAAAGACATTAAAGAAACTTTTTATTGTGTATGTCACATGATAACTATGTATCATGTGCATTTAAAGCTATAAATTATATTGAATTTAATTAAAATATTAAATATATTATAAATTATTGGGATATCATATTCCCTTATGTGATTGGTGTTGTGTGTCATACACACTATCAAATACAATGTTCCTACTTTATATTTTTGGGGAGTTACATTATCCCAACCTTAATTAAATTGCATCCTTTCAATTTAAACTCAATTTTTGTGATATATTGTTTGATGTTTCCTATGTTTAAATACCACATTATGAGAATGATTCATAATACATCCTCTATAAAATATATAATGTGAAGTATAAAGGTCACATGGACTAACATATAACTAGGTCTCTAAGTAGGAGGAAGTAGAGATACATACTTAGAGGAAAATAATAAATATTTATAGGGAGTGATTGAGGTCATAACTCATAAACAAGTGAATGATCAATTTAAAGTTGAGAGCCTCAAATCCATAAATATGCAATGATTTAGTAGATCATCGGTTCAAAAAAAATTAAGGTATTGTGACAACAAATTTTTTTGATCATTTTCCTAATGTTGAGTAATTATTTTACTGCCTAAGAATACAAATAAATATGATTTATTAATACATTTAAATTTCATAAGAACAATTTCATCTTTTGGTTGTGGTTCGATCAAATTATAATTCATCCCTTACCTTAAGAAATGGGTATCCAAAAATTAACTTTGATCCCTAAAGCACTAAAACATTTAATAGATCTTAAGGCCCATAAAATAGTGACATGTCTAACTATTTGTATATAACTATTCTCCAAAGTCAATATGGTTAATATATTATTGTCTAAACCTAAAATGTAACACTATTGGTTCATCATTATTATTTGTTCATAAAATTGTTTAAATAATTACACATTAACTAGGACATCACATAGGTCAGTGGTAGGCGTAAAACCCTTATCGTCCTTTGGTCATAGGTTCAAACCCCACAACCTTGTTGGACTTGATGGGTTGTAACCCAAAAATCAAGTTGTCCTTTTCTAAAACCATATTTATATAATTTCCAAAATAAATATGATATACATCCTTGAAATAAGGTTAATCACTAAATAGTCTTTTAACTAAGGTTTTCAATAAAACCCTAATATGTAAATACTTTATCCATTTTATTTCACACAGGTTATTCCTTGGTCTAAGGTATATCCTAAGTTATTCATTATCAAAATCCTTCATAATGGTTTATAAAGAAAATGTGAATTATCCTAATCATATCCCTCAGGAGTGTCAAACCAGGTGTGCAGTAAGGACCATTGTTATGCACTAGGTTACCCTGAGTCAGGCCTGAGACACCTTGTTAGAGTTGTTACCCCTTGGTACATCTATTCCAGAACCACTTCCACTTTTAGTATCTAGAAATAGATGTATTACTAGGAAAACTTACATAATATATATTTTACCAAAATTCTAGGGTGTTGTTCTACAATTATCCTCAAATTATACCTTAGGGTTATGTTTTATAATCTATGTTTTCCTAAATATAGTTCCTAAGGTTTCTACTAAACTTCCTCTGATACCAACTGTAGCAACTCGACCCCATATAGCCTAGATCTGGTATTTATTGATATTACATTGGCATGATTACATGGAATAAAATCCCAAAGTACTGAAGAGTTTAGCAGTCTTGTTAAACCAAATACATAAATTAGTCTTGTATTATAAATGAATACACTAATTACAACATAATTTTTTTCTCTTTAAATAAATAAATTTGAGGATAACTCTAATCTATATAGTAAATCCCTTTATATATTTCATAGTATTATTCTTAGATTACTGTGGAAAGAAACATAATAAGGCTTATCTTAAATTCCCAGTAATGGAAAAATATAGCATAAGCAATAATGAATCAATGAGAGTAATAATTATGGCATGGTAAATAAATGAACACACATACCATCTAATCAAAAAACTGAGAAGGAAGTGCATAAAAATACATCAAGGTAATAACTATAAACACATTCCATTCAAATAACTAGATAAGTAAAAATCAATATGGTAAGGTAAGAAACTGAAACACATTCCATTTAATCAATGAACCAAAATGAAATGTATCCATAGATATGTCGACACAAAATCTCATGGATGAATAATAACTGGAAATAAATGAGGGAAATGTTTAATTATTGGATTTTATGTGCAAGGAAAATGAAAAACTATACCATCAAGATATTTTAGAATATGGTTTAAAACTACAGATTGAAACCCATTTAATTTTCATAGCTTATTTGTCTCATGATAACCTATCAAAGCATTGAGGGGCTATATAAAGTTTGGGCCCCACCCATTATTGCCCATCCAAAGCATTCCTCATATCGAATAATCAAAATAAATAATATTCCTTATCAAATATCCATATTGAATAAATAATATAGATGTATCAATAATTTCTTAGTGTAGGATAACTAACAATAAGGGTTTTTGATGTTGATGAATGCAAATACCACTTAAAGATCATTAAAAAATTCTTGTGTAAAATAATCATTAAATATTCCAAATAATTAAATAACACTCTGAAACATTTGAATCATAATTTTCTATGAAGGAATAACTCAAATAAAACTTATAATATCATGAGAGTAAGGATATTCATGATATAACATATTAAATGGCGGTATACACCAAATAAAAGTGAATTGGTGCATAATAACAAATAAGTCTCAATGGAATGTAAATTAAGATGTAATCCCTTACATATGAATCAAAAGACCCAAAAATAATAATCATCAAATGAAAAATTTAGAAAGAAACCTTTTAAAAATGAAAAATAAGATTCTAAGAAATGATAGGGGGTAAATCTTCACATGCCATATGAGGTAAAAAAAATATTCCTTTTTGCACGATAAAAAGGTAAGAAAACGCCTCATTCATAAAGAAACAAGAATATTCATTTGAAAACATTGGTATAAGAAAACAGGGTAAAAATTTATTTAATACATCATTTTGAAAAGGTAAAAAACAATTTTTAAAAACATTTTAATAAAACATGATTTTTAGAAGAAAACAGGTTCTCCGACTAAAGAGAGAAATGAAGTCAAGTTTTCTTAAAAACATTTTCTAAAACATTTTGAGTGCCAAAGAGTGGTAAAATGGTAATATTAAATTAAAGGTTCATGAATAACCTTAGGAGAACAAAATTAAATTTCTTATTATAAAATTATCAAATAATTTCCTCTGATGGAAATTTAAGTGTAAACAATCCTGAAGAAAATGAGATTGCGAAGTAAACCCTTGAAAAGACCATAACATTGATGTGAAAATAAATCAATGAATAGATTATATATGTTAAATTTAAATCCACAAAAAGTGTAAATACATAAATATATAGCAAAAAATTGATTATACATATAATCATGGAATATTAATCACAATGAGGAAGTAGTATAACCCAATGAAAAGAAATTGGGTTATGAACTTATTTTCCACTTGGTAACTTTTAATTCAAATACCCTTAGAAGAAATAATTAAAATAGACACTAAAAATACCATTAATATAAATTAATTCATGGTATGATATATTAAAAATTTCAATAGATACACCATAGAAAATAAGTAAGAGGAAAACATGACATTTATCTCATAGATGTAAAAAGTGAGATGAAAATCCCTTAGCTTGCGTCCGACTTGTACCGTGTGTCATTATATTACTGAATAACAAAATTATGTTAATTATATAATTACTGTATAACCTTTTTCATGTTTATAATAACTTTTATTTCACTTATTACCATGTCATATACAACTACTTAAAAAATTAAGTTTATATCGGGTATTTTGACCAAATTCGGTTTATATGTCAAAAACAACTATTATTGGTCAACTATGATCAAAGGGGTCATTATATAACATATAAATAATAATAAATATGAAATAATTATCATATTTATACATAAATTATACTTTTAAATCCAATAACTAAATATGTTTATGAAAAATGAACCAACATTACAGTCATGGAGATGGTAGGCTGTACGTACGCATGAGTAACGTTCCCATTTTTCAATGATCGTTTTGAAAAGAAGGTAAGTAACTTAAATATTTCCATAATGATAATTATATAATAAATAAAATATTATTTAATAATATATACTTATATATAAAATTATTATGATGTAAAAGGAATCACATCGTGTTGAGGAGGTGGTAGTCCACACGTCCACGAACGACGTTATCACTTTTTAAGTGTGTGAAAGGGTAATAAAGAAAATGATATATTATATTTACATAAAGTTAATTATTTTATTAATATCATATAGATTTTTTTATGTTACATATTTTTAATTAAAACAATCATTTATACATTCCATATATTGTGTGAATGAATCACATCGCTTTGAGGGGGCGGTAGTCCACACTTCCACAAACGATGTTATCATTTTTACACAAAATGGAAAGTATAAAGGTATATGTTGTAAAAGAATTAAATAAGATTAAATACATAAGAAATATCATATATATCATATATAAATATATTTTCCATCATAATGTCCACCATGAGAGGTGGTATAGATAAAATGAACAATCATCATTTCGTGAGGCGGTAGTTCGACGTACACGTAAACAATATATTCATTACCCATTAGATGGAAGTGTATGTAAGTGAAAATAAAAAAATTAACATAAAAAAATAATAGTATATTGAGGATACTAGTTTTCTTATATAATAATGTAATAATGATAATTTAATGAGTGGATAAACAGAATAAAACTACAGATCTTAAGGATAGATGTTACCTATTAATCGGGTTACTCCTTTTAGTTTGCACCAAAGAGATTCCATAGATTGATTTTTGAAAAAAGGAAGGCTTAAAGTAGAAAGGTATAGATTTTTGGTAGTGAATTTGGAAGATCTTGTCCTAACATAAGTGGCTTGAGAGGTGTGATAAAATGGGAGGAAAGGATACCTTTTATAGTGGAGGAGTGACACTCTTGTAATATTTTGGAAAAAGGGAACCCCACCCAAATTTTTATTGAAAGTGGATCAATAATGATACAAAGTCAATAAAAGGGAGTATAGGGTCTAAATATTTCCATAAAATCTATTTTGGAAAAGTTTCTAGTTTATATCAGGCCTTAATTTTAGGGTTTAGTCCCATGTTAATCTTAATTTCACCTTAATCAATGTAATTAATTTTAATTACTTTATCTAATATTTTTGGTCAAAAACTAAGTTTACCTTTTTAGTCATTATAAATTATGATGATTAAAAATATGGAATCCATTTTTTTAAATTAAAATCACATAAATTACATAAATTAATTTAAATTTAATCCCATAAACGGGACAACAATGAGGGTATTTAAAGTAAAAACATTCAAAAAAATTCTAAATATTATATTTAATTTCAAAGTGAAATTGATTAAAATTTTCTAAATTGGATTAATTGATAAAAATAAAATCTAAATAAAATTTAAAATAATCAAAAATAAAATTTATCCTTATAAATTAATTAGATGAAAAAATAGTTTTGAGTTAAAATTCAATATTTTTCATTATTCATCAAAAAATAAAACTTCATAGAAAAAATAACAAAAATTCACCCTAACCTAATATTTATGCTCTGATTTCAAATATTAAGTTTATTTTTACATATAATATTTATAGAATTCCAAAAAATTGGATTTAAAATAGGTTCTCCATTAAAAGGTAGTAAAAGTGCCTTAATAAAAATACATGTTTTTATGTGTAATATTGGGTTTATTATTATCTTATACTTATCAAATACATTGGATAAATATAAAAAATATTTTATTGAATATATAATATATATATTTCATTAATATCATTCACTAATTGTAATTAATTTAATTTATTAAGACAAAATGCCTTTGTGAGCATAATAATATTTCCTTTATATTCAATTGGTTTATATTTTTATTTCTAATTAATTAGTAAATTATTAATTCATTTTATATTCATGTAAACCATATATTTTCATAAGTTATTTAATAATATTAATAACCTTTAATTTAATGTCTAGGTTATATACTATTTTATTAAATAATAATATTTTAATAATATATTATTGTTCAATAAATATTGGCCTTTTGTGTAATGCCAGCCATTGAAGAAACTCATTGTTGTGTATGTCACATGCTAACTCAATATCACATGCATTGAAAGCTATAAATTATATTGAATTTCTATATAATAGTAAATATATTATAAATTATTGGGATATCATATTCTCATATGCACTTGGTGTTGTGTGTCATACACGCTATCGAATACAATGTTCCTACTTTAGATTTTTAGAGCTTTATAATAGGAGTATGTAATGGTAAAATATCTCAATTAATTTATTTTTATTTAATTTTTCAAATATTATAGATTTTAATTGACTAAAATTTAATTTATTTTATTACAGATGAAATTGATTTTTGAAGAAAATAAATAAATTAAGAAAATATTCATATCTTTAGCGATATTTCAATAGAGATATTTTAAAACAAAATTGAAAAAAAAATTATGGTTTTGATAGGTTACATAATGAAAACCCATGTCTCAAGTATGAGTTTTTATATGCTAATACATGGAAGAAATTTGTCACCAACCGACATGATGAAGAATTTATGGTAAGATAATTATTTTATATTGAAAAATTTCTAATATATTACTTTATTACTTATTTGTTTATTTTTATATAACAGGCTTCAAGGAGATATCATCAAGAGATATAGTTGCAGAATGTATACCCTCATACTCTATTATGTGGAGGGTATAATTTATTAGAAGAGAAAATGACTACATAAAAGTTTGATGCATTAAGAGCTCAATCTAGTAGTGGTTCAGAAGAGTTTGAGTTTGGTCCTCCATCTCCCCCAATCGACATAAAAAATGGAAGAGAGTGAGAAGAAAGAAAAATAAATAGTATCTTATAGAGAAATATAAGAAAGTAGCTGAGAGAATTATAATAAATTAATTTTTATTTTCCATAAATGTTAGTATTTTTTAAATTAACAACACTAATATATTATTTTTAATTTTTTATTTCAGAATGAACTCCAGGAGAAAGAAATTAAGGGCACTTATATCCCTGAGGGTAGGATGGACATCCTAGCTACCACTTTAGGAAATCCCAAACAACACAACCATGTAAGAGTATATGAGAAAGGTGTAAGTATTAGGAAATTTTTTGGTCATCATAGTAAGAAATCAAGAGACCCATAAATAGATTCCTTAAAAGTTGAGATGAAAGAAATATAATAGTCCATGGGTGATCAAATTCAATCAGCTATGCATGATATATTTGAACAATTGACGAGACATGCACAACCAATGCAGCCTATGAAGTTTGCCCAACTGACCCGCCCACCTCAGTTGGTCCAGACTGCCCAGCCTTCCAAGATGAACCAACCTACCCAACCTTATCAGTCAGCCTAGCCTACCTAGCCTACCCAACCAACCTACATATATCCTTAAACTCCTCTTTTAGACCCGAACGTATATTTTGAGTTATATTACGGAGATACTCATGAACATATTGTAGTGTATGGAGTCACACATATTAATGGGGATTCTATACATCATCAACTTATGTATTTGAGTCAGGTTAGAATATCAATAAATGATATTATTGATCCAAATAGTCTACTATTATTGCCTACCGAGGAGGTTAATAGAGTTGGATATTGTATGGGTCATTTTTTACTTTAGTTGGCTAGCCTTCTACATTATTTGACATACGAGTTATATGTTGTTTTTGAAAAATTATTTATAGTTGATTAAAAATATTTTATACTATTTTCTAACATTTATTTTATATAGGACTATCTAAAATAAAAATAATCAGTAGAAAGGAAAAAATAGAAGTTTAGGAATCAAAAACTTCATATACTTCTGGAGTTTCTGATGGTCTACAAATATTAACTTAGGATTCTTCTTTGTTGGATAATATTTATGAGTTTTAGGTGACATCTGATATTTTTGGAAGAGACTATCCATTGAGAATATTCAAAAATGATATCATGGATCTTAATATTTCTGATGATCTCAGTGTGCCTGTGTTGTATTTGTTTTCTATGTAAGTAAATTTATGTTTCCTATTTTCTTTATTCCTTTAAATAAATATGATTTCAAGTGACTTAATATATTAATTTATTTAATTAGGTATCAAAAAAATTATTATTCAAAATGATACCACTGGTGTTTATGGTTTTATAGATCCAGAATTTATTTCAACAGTAGTGAAATATGTGAATACTACTGTTAAAGTTTCATATATATATGTGAGAGATTCTTAAATACAAATATTGGATGTTAGTTTTTTCCATTCCTTTATGGGTAAGATCACTAAGATAATTATGAACTAATATTCATCAAAATGTCATTAATTGTGAACTTTATATATTGTAGAGGTCATTGGATGTTGGGCATATTCTTCCCAAATGAATGTATATTATATTGGTTTTACTCTTTATTAGGTCATGTTCATAAAAAAATTAGCAATTTATTAGACAATTAAGTTTTATTCTTTTTTATAAATTCTTTATTTTTAATTATTATTGTTTATACATATTTTTTAGTTGATATATATGAAAATTCTATCCATGTAATTTTTTTAATAAAGAGTAGTTGTCGATAAAGAAGCCAAATCCAATCAATTGTGTTCAAGTGAAGGTAAATAATTTTTTATATTAGATAATATTTGGTTTTTGTTATATATATATGTTAGTTTTTCTTTTCAATTTAATATTTTTTAACTCCAGTGTCATCATAAAAAATGAAGTGTGGAATGTGGTTATTATGTATTAAGATTCATGTATGAGATAATCACAACTTGGGAAACAACTGAATTTGATACAGTTAGTTATATTAATTATTTTGTGTTTTGTATGAAAATATTCTATTTTTTAATCTGATAACATTCATTATTATTGTAGCTTTTTAATGATACCGAGTCGTAAATGAATGAAGAACTTACCAATCTTCACATTTTGTTTGAAAACTATTTCTTAAGTATGATTTTGATTTAAATTATCAGGTATGTATCCTTTAATGAGATTATAGATCTAAACCTCTCTTGGTTTAATGTACTTATCTTTTAAAAAATTATTATTAGATGGAATGGGATTCCATACTTGAGTAGCTAGAGAAGTTTGAATATGTTCATATTTCTCCCACCTTTTAGAATCATACAATAGTTTTGGATATATTATTAATATGTCATTAGGTTTATAAACTTTCTTTTTTTAATGAATTTATAGCTAAAAATATATCATAACTTGGGATCAATGGTTAATTCTGTTGGGCATGTATTGTATCAACAATACTCAATAAATCTTATTGATTTTGATGCTCACAAATACCCTTATTTGTTTTACTAATGATATTAATTTAAGCATATTTTAATAAATTAATATTATTTATAATCCTTATTTTGGAATTATATTCAAGCTTATTATTCATGTGGAATATTCAACAAAGTATTCAGAACGCTCTTAAGTGTATTCTGGAAACACTATTTATACCCTACGCTAAAGAACGTAATGTAAGGAACAAACCCTACGTTTGTATTAAACCTTATGTTGGAAGATCAACACGTATGGTAAATCATCCCTATATTGAAAGAAACATATGGATAAATAACCTTACGTTTGGATGGAACCTTATGTTTGACAAAAAGAAAAAGTATGGTTAAAGAGCCCAACATAAGTATGGAAGCCTAAGTTTGAGAAGAAAACATATGGATCATCCACCTTACTTTTTTTATCAACCTTACGTTGTTAAACCTAAGTTTAGAGAATGAAAACTATATAGTTTAACCCTATGTTTGGTAATTTATCATTTTATGAAGGAACCCTACGTTTGACTTTTCAACATCGGAGATTTGAATTTGTGATTTTGTTGGAGTTTTGTGCAATGATCTTTGCAGAATATCTGGTTGATTTAAAGCTCGTTTTTGACCGATTTAAAGCTAATTTTCAAATGATTAAAATCTCATTATGATTGATTCAAGGAATCATATTTAGTGGATAAATTATCTCCTAATATTAAGGGAAGTTATGAATAATCTGAGATGTCTTATGAATTTGAATTCTCATTATTTATTAGGTGATTTTCTTGGATCTGGAATTGCAAAGTAGGAACTCTACTTTAATTATTCTATTGGTCTATTATATATATATATATTTGTGTGTGTGTGTGTTTGTGTGTTATTCAAAGAAGAAGATATATTGAGTCACATATTACGACACATATTTTGATACATATTTTCTATTGCATTCTTGTGAAGATATTTTACAAATCTATTGCAACAATTGATTAGACTCTATTATCTACATAAGAGGCTAAACTTTAGAGATATACATGTTTTGAATATTTTATTTTCTGTAAGTCTACTACTGCTAATCATTGATGATTTTATTCAAATATCTATTGCAACTAGATCACTTCAGAACTACTCTTTCTTGAAGAAACTACTTTTTGAAGAAGAAGATCCATCTACTATCAGTTTCTATTACAACTTAAAGTTCAATCGAAACCTTTTAAATAAATATCTTTTTATTGATATTTTCAACTGCTCATACTCAGTTATGGTGGAGTTTCAGCTTCTTGATCTAATATGTGGATATCTGGTTCTCTGTTAAATAACTAGAAGCCTCTATTTTTAGCCTTATTTGTAAAGGTGTCAACTGCCTGCACTCAGTTGTGGATTGGTCTTATGATATGAGGTCCTAAATAGTGAAATTCACCAAACTCGCGAAGAGATTAATTAGTGGAGTGGACTAGGGGATCTTTATGCCCCAAACCACTACAAAAATCTATGTTCTGTATTTTTATTTTATTCGCTGCTCATACTTTTATACCGAAGACAAACACTAATTATTCGCATAATCTACAACATCAAAAGTCAGAATTGTGAAAGATTTTGGAAAGACATAATTCACCCTATCTTATGTATATTTATATATTCCGACCTAAAAATTGGTATCAGAGGAGATATTTTGAAAAAAGATATAACAATCTAAAAGTATAAGTTCTATACAAAAGATGTCAACGACTGATCAAAGAGAAGGAATGAAAATGGTTCGTGCTTCTTATTTCAATGGTAAAAATTATGGATGCTAGAAATCACGGATGATTATCTATTTGGAGAATATGAGATTTAAAGTCTACTCAAAGATCATTACTCCTTACATAATTTCTGAAAATCATGAAACTTGGATTGCTACTATAGAGGCTAAGTATGAAATGGATTCTAAATCTATGAATTCTATTATCTATGGTCTTAGACCAGATGAATTCAATCATGTCTCAAAATTTCCTACTGCTTATGAAATGTATAAAACCATTGAATTTTCCTATGAAGGAATAGATAATGTAGGACGAATGTGGTATGCAATAACAAATCTGAAATTTGATACTTTTATAATATTTGATAGAGAGAGTATCACTCAGATGAATGGAAGGCTTATAGATGTTATCAATAATATTACAGTCTTAAGTGATCCTATCAAACAATAAGATCAAGCTTTGAAAGTACTGAGAGTACTACCTAATAAATGGAATGGTATATCAGCTACAATTTGACAATCATCACCTGTAAAAAATCTAAAAATGAGAGAATTAATTGTGACACTGATGATGTATGAATCTAAAATAGAAGATGAAGTTGAATATCATAAAGTCTTAGTAAAAAAGGATAATACTGATCTAAAGGTAGCATCTTAGAAGCAAAGCAGAAGAATAAAGAAAGAAGTAAAAGAAGAAAATAATTCATATACATCTGATTCTGAAATAGAACTAGTTCAATTAGCTAGAAAATTTATCCAGTTATATAAGAAGAAAAGAGGATTCAGAAAACCCTTCAAAAGGGATGATAAAGACTCAAGATAAGTCAGATGATATGAATGAAAGAAATTTGATCATATAAGATCAGATTTTCCTCAACTAAAAGTTGAAAAGAGAAAGATGGAAAAGAAATATAAAATAATTATTATTATGAACAAAAAATAAAAAGAGCGATGAATACTACTTAGAGTGTTTCCAAAGACTCCAACAACTCATCAAAATCTGATTCAATAAAGGAAGAATCAAATATAAAATTAAATATGTACTTCATGGCTAAAGAAGATATGGTAAAAACCTATTATTCATATAATTTCAATTCATATTCTGATTCAAGTTATTCAAATAATAAATTGGCTTCTCACTGCACAATTCTAGAAGAAAAAATATGAATCTTTATTAAAGAAATACAAATCTTTAAAGAATATTGACAATGATATTTTAGGAGAAAGAGATACCTTACTTAAACAAAATCAAGAGTTAATTGAAAAATTTAACTCATCTACCACAAACTGTGATGATCATGAAAATAAGATTAAACCATTACAAGATGAAGTAGAAATTTATAAAAGTGTTACTCTCTTCTTTATAGAATGATAAAATATTATGAATGAAATTATTGGTAAAAATTTCATTAAAAAAGGAATATTTAGTATAGGAAGTAATGGTGAAAAATCTAAACTATGTAAGAATTATTTTGTTCCCAACTCAAAAAATGTTATTTTTCATTTTTTTGGAAGTAGACATATAACAAAAAACTGTTATTTAATAAATCCTCAAATAAGTGGAATTAAAATAGATTTTATTTAAAAAAGTTTATATGAAGAAAATGATACTAGTTATGGAAAAAAAGAAGATCTGGATTCCCAGATCACTTCTAGATAACACTGTTAGTCCCAAGAGGATATGGGTACTAAAAAAACTTTTGTCTAAATTATCTTTACAGGAAAAAGGTCATAGAAAAAGAAAAGTTATATGATATATGGATAGTGGATTCTCCAGTAACATGAGTAGAAAATCATCAAACTTCAACACACTGACTCAAATAGATGGAGGTCCAGTCACTTTTGGTGATAATTCCAAAGGAAAGATAATTGTACTTGGAACTATTAGCGATCCAAAAACTGTCTCAATCAACAAAGTACTATATATAAAAGGGATGAATCACAACCTGATAAGTATCTCTCAACTCTGTGATAAATGATATCATGTTTATTTTTTAAAAAATTCCTACTATCTGTTTAAAAATAAATTGCTTAAGTTTAGAGCACCAAGAACTAATAATGTTTAGACTTTGGATTTAATTCCTTGTGTAAACAGAAAGTGAATTGTTTAACTGCTAAGATAAATGATTCATGGATCTGGCATAGGAGATGTGGTCATTTTAATATTTATGATTTACATAAATTATCTAAGAAACATTTTTTTTTCTAATTAACCTAGTCTTAAATTTGATAGTAATAGATTCTGTGATGCATGTCAAATTGGTAAGAAACAAAAATATTCCTTCAATTATATTAACAAAATTTCTACATCATAATATCTATAACTTATCCACATGGATCTATTTAGACCATCAAGAGTAGAAATTTTGGATAGAAAATTATATGTATTTGTTTTAGTTGATGATTATTCTAGATTTACATGGGTATATTTTCTAAAACTCAAAAGTAATGCTTTTACTATTTTTGAAAGTTTTTGTAAAATTGTTCAAAATTAAAAAGGTTTTAAGATAATTTCATTAATAAGTGATCATGGTGGAAAATTTGAGAATTAAAAATTCAATTCATTTTGTTCAAATCTGGGTATTAAACACACCTTCTTTGCACCAATAATACCCCAAAAAAATGAAATTGTTGAAAAAAGAAATAGAACTATTCAAGAAATGGCTAGGACTATACTAAATAAATATAGTCTTCCTATCTACTTATGGGCTGAATCTATAATCACAACCTGCTATATCATAAATAGAGTTTTAATTTGGCCTATTTTCAAAAAGACACCTTATAAAATTTGGGATAACAGAAAGCCTAAAGTAAAGTACTTTAAAGTTTTTGGAGCAAGGTATATATCTTGAACACCAAGGAAAATATTGGTAAGTTCGATCCAAAAGCTAATGAAGGAATATTTTTAATATATTCTACTACCTCTAAATCCTATAGAGTATTTAATAAAAAGTTAAGGATTGTTAAAGAATCATTTCATGTGAATTTTGATGAAAATGAACCTTTTATTAAAGAAAAAGATCAAAATGATGAAATTACTAACTCTTTTGACAACATGAGACTTGAAAACCTAAAAAATGATTTTGAAAATAATATAAATAAAATTCAGTCCAGTTCAGAAGAACATGTTACTGATGAACCTAAAAGTGTATTTCCTAGAAAGTCTAGAACCCTAAAGAATCATCCTTTAGAAAGAATTATAGGAGACCTATACATAGGAATAAAAACTAGAAGAAATACAGGAAACCTAGTTGAATTATCTGCCTTTCTATCTCAACTAGAACCCAAATCTTTTGAATAAGCCTTAGAAGATGAGAGTTGGATGTTAGCAATGCAAGAAGAGATAAACCAATTCAATAAGAATGAAGTTTAATAATTAGTTGCAAGACCATAAAATTATCCAGTTATAGGAACTAAATGGGTCTTTATAAATAAACAAGATGGTAAAGGGATTATAACTAGAAACAAATATAGCTTAGTAGATAAAGGATATAATTAGGAAGAAGGTATATATTAGGATGAAACCTTTGCCCCTGTAGCTAGATTAGAAGAAATTAAAATCCTTTTAGCTTATTCATATCATATAAACTTTAAATTATATTAGATAGATGTTAAATTTTCCCTTTTAAATGGATATTTAATGGAGGAAGTTTATGTTGAACAACCTCCTGGTTTTGAAAATTCTCAAAAACCATATTCTGTTTTAAAACTTACTAAAGCTCTATATGGCCTTAAACAAGCACCTAGATCTTGGTATGAAATATTAAGTTCTTTTATTTTGAAAAATGGATTTACTGTTGGATTGGAAGATCCAACTCTTTTTAAGAAAACCATTTTTTAATACTTTATTAGTCCAAATTTATGTTGGTGATGTTATTTTTGGTTCATCTAATGAAAAATTTTGTAATGATTTTTCATAACTTATGAAAAAGGAATTTAAAATGAGTATGATGGGAGAATTAAATTTCTTTTTAGGAATTCAAATTTATCAAAAATATTATGGAAATATATTAAACCAAATTAAATATATTGTTGATTTATTAAAAATTTAGGCCTTGAGAACAACAAGATATATTCAACTCCCATGTGTACTAATATAAAACTTGATTTGGATGAAGTTGGAAAACTAGTGGACAACAAGTTATATAGATGTGTGATTGGTAGTTTATTATATATTACTACTATCAGACTTGACATTATATTTTCTATATGTTTATGTACTAGATTTCAAACAAATCCTAAATAATCCCATCTTGTTGTTGTCAAAATGATTTTTAGATATTTAAAAGGAACAGTTTTTCAATCTATTCTTTATCAAAAAACTTCTAATTTTAATTAAATATCATATTCAGATGCTGATTTTTAAGGTTTTATATTAGATAGAAAAAGTACCTTAGGAACCTATCACTTTTTAGGAAAATCCTTAGTATCATGGTCAAGTAAGAAATAACACTCAGTTTCCCTATCAACAGTTGAGGCAGAATATGTATCTGCAGGCAGTTGCTGTGCACAAGTATTATGGATGAAAAACACACTAATGGACTTTGGACTAAATTTTAATAGTACTTCTATTTTATGTGATAATACAAGTGCTATAAATATTTCAAAAAATCTTATACGCCATTCAAGAACTAAACATATTGATATTAAGAATCATTTTCTAAGAGATCATGTTCTTAAAAAGGATATATCTTTAGAAATTGTCAAAACTGAATATCAACTAGATGATATTTTTACTAAACCACTTCCCACTATAAGTTTTTATTTTATTAAGGGGGAGTTAGGTTTATTTAAATTTTAAATAAATTTTAAACTTTTTATCTATTTATTTATTTCAATTTTCTTATGTTAAATTTATTTTTTTAATACTTTAAATCTAATATATTTTAATATATATTTTATTTTGATATATATTTTAGTTAATTTATTTTATCTTAAATTTATTCATGTCGTGTTTTTTCAATTTTTTTTCATAATTATCTTATGTAATGACATGGGAAACAAGGTACTGTCAGAGACCTTTCAACTTCCTTTACCTTTTCGTTTATCAAACCCTTTTCAAATACCAAACCATTTATCTTACTTCATCTACCTTAAAAACCCTAGAACTTGAGAACCTCAAATCTTTCATTTCTCAGAAATGATGAAAACCAAGAAAATCAAAGAAGTTGAAGCAAGCGATCTGAAATGACAACAAGTTTATGGAAGAAATATTCTTCAAGGAAAAGTAGTAGATTTAGAATGGATCAACCAGATGAATCTATTCCTAAATCAGGCATTAGCATTTCAAGGTCTAGAATCTATGTTCAGTGAAGCAAACTCAGAGTTTCTCTATGAGGTAGAACTAAAATTTTTCTACAATAGTGTACAGTTTAGTTTCGGTGATTCTGAAGATATTATTTTTGTGAGAATATAAGATAAGGATTTTTCCATTTCTTCCACTAAAATTTCACAAAATTTTGAACTTTCCTCATGAAAGAGTATTTAATTTTTATCTACAGTCTATTGGGGATAAGAATCATAAGTATGAATGCATTATGTATTTTATTTTTGGTTCAACAAACATAAGGAAAATGTTTGTCAAAGATCTCAAGGTAGACCAGAAAATTTTAGTTAAATTTATTCAAACTAAAATTTTTCTAAGGATGGATGAAATGGAGAAACTTCTGTATCCAGACATGTATATCATGTTTCTGTTTTTAAGTGAGATAAAGTTAAAATTTCCAAGGTATATGTTCAGATATCATCAATACTACTGTCAACTAGATGAAAGGATGACTTTTTATCCTTATAGAAGAATAATTTCTCAGATTCTGTTTAAGAAAAATGTGATTAGATTAATTTATTCTTGAATAAAGTGTCATCATAGTAATGTACTAAATATAGTAACCCTAAAGAAATTAGGTTTTTTCTAGAGTATTGTGAAGGGAATCTTGTTACCTGTTGGTGCTAATGAGCAACATGGTTCTAGAGATTTTGCTCAGGGGGAGAAAAGTGCCATTGGAAATGAAGGAATTGGAGAAACCAGAGGTGAAGGAATTTCCAAAACTACCCAAAAAAATAAGGTTTATTGAATAAGAAGATGAAAAAGAAAATGTGCTAGAGGAATTGGTTATGAAACCAAGGAACAGAGTAGATCCACCTACTAAAAACCAGTGTTGGGTTCAGGTGAAGCTACTAGGTCAGTTTATTTAGACAAACCTATTCTTGAAGATTAAAAACAAGTTGAAAGTCAAATTATTGATTTGAAAAGTGTTTTTATTCCAGTTGTCCAGGAGGAAGAGCTAGCTACTCAAGAAGAACAACAGATGATCAGATCAGAAAATGTGGCTACAATTTTTTTTGAGAATCTTGTTTACTCTATTTTTAATCATTTGGGTGAGATACATCAATTTGTTTCTAAAAAAAAGATAATTTCTTGATAGTATATCTTGTTCAAGTGAAAAACCAATTGAAAAATCAGTAGAGAAGTTTATAGAGAAGGTTACTTCAATATCTTTAGAAATTGTGGCAGTTGATCAGTTCCAACATCCAGATGAAGGGGCATCTGATTCCCTGACTAAGTAGGTTGAAGACATTATGAATAAGTTCAATAAATCTCAGGAATAAAATGTCAATCGTTAGTAAGATCTTCAAGTTGAAAGGAAAAAAGTAACAGGATATTAAAGAAAATTCTATTTCCAAAAATGAGTTTGATGATTTCAAGAGAGAATTGTTGGATGAGATTGAAACGATCAAGTCTGAAGTTGTTTCTAAATCAGACTTTGCAGATATAAAGTGGTGTTTTGGGATTCAATTTGAGTCAATCAAGAGTAGCGTCAGTCAGACTAGTACATCTATCTATGATCCTACTACCTCTCTAGATATGATTCACATATTTTAGGCAATCACAACAATTATGACTGACATGAATGATCATCTACAAAATATTTAGTGCAATAGTGCTCCTTTTTCAATTCTATTGGACAATCAGAAATTTTTAGTTAAACTATTGACTCAGAATGAACCAGGTTTCAGATTTCTGTTGAAAAAATTTATAGATAAATTGGACCAGTTTATGAAGTAAGAGGTGAGTTTTCATAACTTTTTGAAAGTCAATCTTGTTGAAAATTTTCATATTAGTAAAGATTCTAGAGTTTTGATTATGCAGTTGGGAGACAGTCTTATGAGAAAGTTGAAGTTACAAATGTAAGAGCTGAAAGGTATGTTTCAAGCCTCTTAAAATCCTACCCAACCACATATATCCTAACCTTATTAGTTGACTAACCTTTTTCCCAGACGCACTGAATTTTGTACTTATACAATTTTTTATCAATAAAATTTCTTTATTATTCTTTATAGTGTTTTATTTCATATTATTTTATGTTTATGTCTATAGAAAAAAATCTAGTCTTATTTATTTAAACAGATTATTATAATATTCACTTACTGATCTGTGCAAAATTAAACATGTTTTAATCTTTTTCTATACTTTCTTTTTCATCTCACAAAAGTGGGAGAAATTTGGATAAACAGAACATTTCTTTTTATCGAAATAATTCTATCAAATTGAATTTCAAATTATTTTATTTTAAATGTTTTAAAAATTCAAAATTTTGTTACTAATTTTATGGGTTTTGTGATCATAAAAAAGGGAGATATTGTTGGGTATGTATTTTCTCAACAATACTCAATAAATCTTATTGATTTTGATTCTCACAAATACCCTTGTTTGTTTTACTAATGATATTACTTTAAGTATATTTCAGGAAATTAATATTATTTATAATCCTTATTTTATAATTATATTAAATCTTATTATTCATGTGGAATATTCGACAAATTGTTCAGAATGCTCTTAAGTGTATTATGGAAACACTATTCATACCATACGTTGAAGAACATAACCTAAGGAATAAACCCTATGTTTTTATTAAACCTTATGTTGAAAGATCGTTGCATATGGTTAATCAACCCTATATTGATAGAAACATATGGATAAAGAACCTTACATTTGGATAGAACCTTGTGTTTGAAAAAAAGAAAAAGTATGGTTAAATAACCCTACATAAATATGGAACCATGTGTTTGAGAAGCAAACGTATGGATCATCAACCTTACTTTTGTGATCAACCTTACATTTTCAACCATATGTTCAGAGAATGAATGTTATGTAGTTAAACCCTACATTTGGTATTTTTTTATTTTATTAAGGAACCCTACATTTGACTTTTCAACATTAGAGATTTGAATTTCTGATTTTATCGGAGTTTTGTGCAACAGTCTTTATGGAATATCAGGCTAATTTAAAGTTCGTTTTCAACTGATTTAAAGCTCATTTTCAAATGATTCAAATCTAATTATGATTTATTCAAAGAATCGTATTCATTAGAGAGATTATCTACTATTCTTAAGGGAAGTTATGCCTAGTCTGAGCTATCTTATGAATTTGAATTCTCATAATTTATCAGGCGATTTTCTTGGATATGGAATTGAAAAGCAGTCACTCTAGTTTATTTATTCTATTGGTGTATTATATATATATGTGTATTATTCAAAGAATAATATATATTGAGACACATATTATGACACATATTGTGATACATATTTTCTATTTCATTCTTGTGAAGATCTTTTATAGATCTACTGCAACAATTGACCAGACTCTATTATGTACAAAAGAGGATACACATTGGAGATATACATGTTTTGAATCTCATATTTTATATAAGTCTGATACTTCTAATTATTGTTACTTTTATTCAAAGATCTATTGTAACCAGATCACTTCAAAAATAATATTTCTTGAAGAAACTGTTTTTTTTTTGAAGAAAAAGACCCATCTACTGTCAGTTTTTTTTACAAATGTGAAGTTCAATCGGAACCTTTTAAATCAATATATTTTTATTGAGAGTTTAAACTACTCGTACTCAGTTGTGGTGGAGTTTTATCTTCTTGATCTAAGATTTGGATATTTGGTTCTCTGTTAAAGAACCAAAAGGAACTTTTTTTAGCCTTATTTGTAATGGTGTCTACTGCCTGCACTTAGTTGTGGATTGGTCTTATGATATGAGGACCTGACTAGTGAAATTCACCAAACTCGCAGAGAGAGTAATTGGTGGAGTGGACTTGGGGATCTTTATGCCCTGAACCACTATAAACAACCATGTTATATATTTCTATTTTATATGTTGCTCATAATTTCATACAGAAGATAAACACTGGTTATTCACATAATCTACAGTTGTCATCAAAAGGAAGAATTGTGAAAGATTTTGAAAAGATACAATTCACCCCCTCTTGTGTATATTTATATATTATGACCTAAAAAATTCAATTTATATTTCATCAATTGTAACGCCCCGACCCCAGCTACCCAGAGTCGGTGCATTATTACATAACATTGGCATGATCACAAGAAAGATCAAATCCCGAAAGACCGATTAGTTTAGTAGCCTTGGAAACACTAGATATATTCATAAGTTTTACATTACATCATAAAATGAAAAACTACTACAACAACATAATGTTTCCAACGTCCACACTATAAACCCCTCATAATATCCCTGCAAGTCAATCATAATTTACTTCTTCACTACCTGGGAAAAATAAAACATAGAAAAGGGGTGAGCTCAAATGCCCAGTAAGGATAACAATATAGCGGTACATTCAAAATAAGCATAAACATTTAAGGCAATGAATTACTAAAACAAAAGCCTTTTAAAATTGAACTTCAACATAGTATGGAAAAAGTAAAATGAAATAATGCCATTTACTTGTTCACATGGATATTCTACTAATCGAATAATCACATGCAATATCAATAACCACTTTCATAATGTTGGAATGCATAATGCCAGACTATCATAACCACATAGCCAAGGCCTCGTGCCAAGACTACAAATAAGATTTTGTCAAGGCCTTGTGCCAAGACACTAGTTTGTCTCATGAGACCTACCGATGCATCGAGGAGCTATAGCGGGCTCCACCCGTCACTTATTAAGTCCAATGCATTCCCATATGAAAAGGTTTAAACATAACATAAACATTCGTATTAAAACTAGCATACGAAATGTCAATAATTTCACCATAAACTATGAATGGTATAAAAATAGCACATCCATAGTCAAACATATCACAAAACCTTCAATACAATATAGAAGTTTTGTATCATAATAAATCAACTTCAAATAATCTTAAAATCCATCAAAGGATGTTGACATAGATGAAATCAAAATTCTTTTTTAAAGAAATATCTCCTTTTATTTTGAAATAATTTAAGATCCATATAAAATAAAACATTTTCTTTGAAAATATTCTTATAAGATTGTAAGGAAAGCTTTGAAGATTTTATAATGGCGTAAAATAACCGCACCCGCCGTATAAGTTAAAAAAAACATTCTTACCTCAATTCTGTCGAAAAGGTTAAAAAGGACCTTGTTTTGAAAACGACGGAAAGATTCCTTTATAAACCTCTTATAAAAAGTCAAACAAGGGTATAAATGACTTTAACCCATATTCTTGTAAATATTAAAAATGTTTTGAAATACATTTTGAAGAAACATGGATGTGGATGATAAGGAGATCCCAGTAGATTATTACGTATAAACAACCTCGGATAAAGAAGAGATTGTGAAATAACCCTTACCTTGTACTTTTCCTTGGTTGGGGTAGGTTAACCTCCTGTATAATGGTGAAATAGTTGTTATTAAATTATACAAGAATCATATATATTAATATGATATCATATATGATCTTTTAACATTGATTTGTTAATAATATCTTAGAATTATCGTCGTTTCGGGAGTTAACTTACTCATTTTCTTTTATATGTTTTGTTACATAAGCCATGGTTGTTGTATCTTATTCATATCCAGAATGATATACAGTCCTTAAACATCATTTTTAAATCATCAAATGATAATTATACTTGAATGGATACGATGGAGAATGAATCTCATCGCGTTCGTGGAGACGGTAGTCCGTACGTACGCACGAGCGACAATATCATTCTTTTGATATTAAAATAATATATAAATGGATGGTATATCATATATAAAGAATAATTAACATGTTATATTTATTATTTACATGAGTTACACATCATTATTATACCCATCCAAATAATATTATATTGAATAACAATTACACCACGACGTGGAGACGGTAAGCCGTACGTACGCACGTATGGTGACATGTTATTCAAAGGGTGGATAGAATACTGAATATGGTTGTACCATATTTATAATAACATCACAGTATATAAATGATACTGGAGTCATTATTTTAGAATGGTAACAACAAAGGAAGAAGAAGTGGAAGAAGAAATGAACTTGGAAAAGGGGTGGTGAAAACATTACCTCTTCTTCGGGTTCTTCCTTTTGATTTGATCAAAAGGGCTCCTTAGGTTGGCTTTCTGATCAAACTAAGGCCCCTAGGTTGTAGTGAGGGATGTTGGGAGAGTATTTGGGCAGAGTGTGGCCGAACCAAAAGGCTTTAGAGGTGTGAAGAAATGAGAAGGAGGAGTGCCCTTTTATAAGAGGGGTGAGGGGCACCTTTGGAAAAGCTAGAAATATTAATTTATAATAAATTCATATTCGGTTTCTAATGGCTCCAAAGTTGACTATTCAAAGGTTAAGGTGGGGATAGGTCGAAAACCACTCAACCAATAGAATTTAGACAGGTTTGGGTACTTATATTAACCTTATCTTTAAGTATTAACTCTAAGTTAATTAGTTTCACTTTTACAATGTCTCTTTGTATTTTTATATTATATGGTTAATAAACTTACTATATACATCCAATCGACCCCCAAGTGGTCCCTTAATGATTAACCTATCATAATATAAGTCTCTTGGCCGAACCTTAGATTTTTAGGAATTTAATATCAATTAATAATATAATATTTGTTTTAAGAACTCTTTTATGTCAATTTTGACACTATTCAATAGTTGATTTTTGTGAAACTCATAACAGATTGATTACTTCGAACAAAGTCCATTAAATCAATCCTAATATATCATATTATCCTAGAAAATTAGTTTAATTCATTAAAAGGTTCATATTATATTTATTTGGGTATTTATAATATCAATTATTTTAATTTTTCACTATTATAGTAATTACTGCATCATCATTGTGTCATAAATAAAATAAATTATTTAATGTCTAAAAATTATAAATAAAATATCATTATGTAGGAAATCTTTTTATCTTTCTAATGAATATTTATAATCGAAAATCCAACATGTATAACCCTATGTAAAAATTGTTCTTCTAAAAGATGTAAGCTTATGCCATTTTTATTTTTATTTTAACTTTATTAATATAATGTGTCATTATCACTTACAAGTGGATCCATGGGGTCCCAAAATTGACACAAAGATGCCCATGGTCGACCATCTATCAACCAATAGGGTTAAGACACGTTTTTAGGGTAATTTAGTATTATTATAATATTATTTTTTTTAACCCTTATTTACCGGATTTACCCTTAACCATGGTAAATAAAATATTTACCGCAGTAATTATTCAAAATGTCTAAAAATAAAAGTTACCTATTTACACAATTTGAACATCCTGATTCCAAATATGGAATCCATTTTCCTAAATTCAAAACACAGAAGTGGCAGAAATTAATTTAAAATTAATTCCCGCTGTCAAAACAAAAAGCGTGTTTTTAAGAGATAATAACTATCAAAAGATTGACACTTGTTTATGTTCGGTTTAATTGTAAAATTATGTCCAATGACCAACATTATATTAAATGGTAAAAATATATTCTAAATATACTTTAAAACTACTAAAATTCATAATTTATCACTATTAATTATTTTGATTAAAAAAGTTGTTTTTAATTAAAATTTAGTAATTTTCACTATTCATCAAAATATGAAAGTTATCCGAAAAGTACCAAAATTTCACCTTAGGCTAAATTCGATATTCCGAGTCCAAAAATGAAGTCCATTTTCAAATATAAAATATATATATAATTTCAAAAATTAGGTATTACTATTCACAACGGCTAGTTTAATTAGTTGTGGTGTGTGTTAGAACTCGAGGTTGCGTACAACACACGCTATCGCAATATTCAAAGGGAAACGTACCGTAGAAGCTTGGGGTGTTACATCAATTATTCATGTTGTGGTATCCATGTAATATAATTGATAGTACTCTAACTATAATTCTTTCTCCTTCCACACAAATATCCATTATTTTACCTTTCTCTTCTTAGGAAGCTTCTAAACTTATTTATAAGGATTTTCAACCACTAATACAATCTTAGAATATCTCTCTTGGATAGATTCCTTTTATGAATCTATCATTATATATTTTTCATTGGGATTAATGGACATCATTCAGTTTTCTATGACATAGCCTCTTTATCAAAAATAAAAGCAACATTTACCAGTGGGTTCCATCTCCTTCCCAACATTCTTCTTTATTGGAATCTTGGATGTGAATATATTATCAAATTTATTCATAAATTTACATTCTAAAGAAGATATTATTTCTTTCATTACTATTACAAATTTATATAAATTTCCAAGTGATTAATATCTATTCTTCACTAACGGATCTATCATTTCTATTTTTTTTAGATGGATTATTTCTTATTTTAGCTCTAATTCCATTTTCTCTAGGAATTCTATGATTTTCACATTATTAAATATTATACCAATAGTGAATAACCCTATTTCTAAATCCCTATCAACATAAACATCTTCTAATAAGGCATATTCTACTTCATTGAGGTATAATTTATCTAGATCTTCATGATTTATAATTTTGGTCTTGAACCCCAACCATTTGGGATTTGTTTTGGGGGAAAATTTTCTTGGTTATGATCACATCCATGTAGAATTATTAGCCAATTTCTATTAATTTTTTCTCCTCAAATTTTTTATAGAATTTGAATCTAATATATTCAAATTTAAAAGAAACAATGTTAGTATACACAATGAAGAAGAGATATAATTGATATCACTGTTTATTTATTTATTTATTTATTTTTACATGTGACATTGAATTATAGTTGTTGTTTATATATGGTTTATGATTATCTTTGTGTTTGTGTTGTAGGTAAAGTTACTAGAGTTAATGGTGTGAGAGAGGATAACATGAGGTTGATTTATGAAGATTATTTTCTATGAAGAATTGTTGTTAGTGTTTTAGTTATATTTTTTCTATTATATATTCTATGTACATTCTATTTACAGGATTATAGATTCTGGGAAATTTATTTGTATAATTATTTTTTAAAAAAAAATATACAACTTTAAATGCCTGTCTATAAAAAAACCAACATTGAATCATTGAAGAAATAGTTTTTAGTATCATTTTTTATAAAAAAAACACTAAAACCCAAATAATCCTAAGATTCAACATTATTTTTTAGGTAAATCGATGTAGAATCCATCGAAGCCCAGCTTCAACATCAGTTTTCATTAAATATGACACTGAATATTGAAGAACCATGAGATTGAGCATTAGTTTTCATTTAAACTGATGCCAAACACTACATAAACCCAATCTTCGGCATCAAACTGATGCTGAATATCAATGAACACTAGATATTTAACATCAATTTTCATGTAAACTGATGAAGAAGACTTCCAAAACCACATTTTTTAGCGTCAGTTATCATGTAAACTAACACCAAATACGGTGTTTTAGCGTCAGTTACCAGTTAAAATGAAATCAAAATTCTAAGATGGCCATCTTTAAGCATCTATTTGTTAAAAGTGACGTTGAAACATATATTTTTAACATCGAATTTACAAACATTGATTCAAAAATGATGTCAAAATGTAAAAAAACCATCATTGAAATAAATTTTTCCACTAGTGATTGACTTCTCAATGTATGACTTTGAGTTATCCCTAACTAGTGTTCATCATTAATTACTATAGGTTATGATGAAGATTTATGGTTAGTGTGAGTAATATTCTTATATATAGATATGAAACATGATCATGAGGTATAAAAATATGTTTTTGTTCACTGGATGATCCATTATGTATACCACATGGAGTGTCATACATGATGTATTTGATATACTAGGGGTTCATGGATTATATTTGGGTCCACACTACTTGATTTTGGTGAGATACCTATCATGATAACCTTCATACTTTGATACTCTACTTACAAAATTATACATATTGACTTAATTAATGTGGGGGTGGTTAGGAATTTTACTAATCATGTTGTCAGTTGAAGCTTAACCAAGATGGGATCTTTACTCTTGTATGAAGAGTATGAAATTCAGTCCCTTGATTGAGATAAAATGAGAAGTGCATGGACACACTTATAAAGTATATATTATGTGCTTATCTATTTGGATTAGATATATGTGATGTGATCATCCATGCAAATGAATGACATGTGATATATTCATCGACCAAGCTAGTATATACTTATAGAATCAAGAATATCTAAGTTACATATATGGGATTGACATACTTTGTGTCCCATGAAAACTCTATGTCCCTGATAAAGGTAAAACATGAGAATGAACATTTACATATGATGCAAATTTGTGGACACATGTATAGAGAAACATGTGTTTGATGGAGATCATTCCAGACCCATTTATAGTTTGAGTAGCATTGATGTTTTACTAGAGGCTGATCTTTGCTTAAAATTATAGATATGGTGATTCATATTTTTTATTAATGTTATAAAGGCCCATGGGTTCACACTTTTTAGTTGACTAAATGGGGATTGAGTTTGAATTAGAGAGATTCTCTAAAAGCATTTTAAGGTAAATTCAAAAATTACTTGGATGGATATTCATAAGGTATTACATACAATGTGATACAAGATGAAGTTAATGATAGTTTTCCAAAAGTTTTTTAGGAAGATATCCAAACTGAGCTTTGGATAAGGTTTCACAAGTTATTATATATGATACAATATAATATGAAATGGCAGAAAAAAATTTAGGCTGTAGTGAAAGAGGGAGATTAAAGGAGATATTCCCTAAAGCCTTATATATATATAAGTTATTTTATGACTTTCATGAAAATTATGATTTTATGTATAATTGTTTATACCATTCTATACATCCCATGATAATAATAATGGCTAGACACCAGAGAAACTCCCCCACATGGATATCATTTATTAAAGCATTGCATGAGATATAATACAGGAGTGGAGTTTCACTCATTCATGTGATGAATGAAATGACCAAGGTATTAACTCATGAATTATGACACATGAGTTAATGTAATAACACCCAAGTATAATTCCCAAGATTTATAAAAATCCATAACCATGCGATATATGCATAATTGTGGACACTTGGTCGAGACTCCTAGAAACTAGAATCTCTCACCTTCTTCATCCTTATCATATTGAGGTGCCAGTGCATTGTGGGTAGAGGAGAGTATTGTTTTCATGATGAAAGATTTAGGTGAAACCTATTCATACCTATGAAGGTGGGAGGCCTTTTTCTACCACTCCTATGATCTTCATCAACCTCACCAGAAGAAGTTTTCAAGACATTGTAGTGATATATTTGGTGAATGATATAAGTTTATAACAATTTCTTCACTTCTAGTTTCACGTGATTTCATATTTCTTACATGGAGATCCTTGGATAAAGGATTTAATCACTTTAGTTATATATAATAATAATTATTAGACTCTAATTATTCCCTGAATATACCACACCTAGTAGAGAGAGTGGGGAAGAGGGGGTAGCCAACCATCTATCCTCAACAACTTGAATGTTGGGGAAAACATCCGGAACCCAAAACACTTGGGCACCAGTAAGGTAATTCGACTCATATGGGGTGCGTAAAGAAATAAAAAGGAAATATATGACACACACACACACACCACACAAAATCCCAACCTAGAGGTTTCACACCAATATATCCACATTCCAACCCATAACCATCACTACATCACCATTATTATATACACCACTACTATTTCCATCTATAATGTAACCAACCCCAAGAAACCACACAAAACAATCAAAACTACCGTCCCAAATTCCCATTTCAACCCACTATATAACCATTCTAGTCTTACTAATTACCAACTAATTTAAGTTCATCATGTCATTCATTTTTCATATTCAATGAAAATCCACCTAAGTTATCACCAAAATTATCTCCAACCATTAATCATTCATTTAAATCATTAATCATTTTATATACAACACAAGCTTATTCATTTACAGCCCCTACCTTACTACCAACTTTTCCTTTTTGAATAAAATTCTATAACAACCATGAACCTATAACATCATCTCACCAATGCATGACTATCCAACCCATAAATATCTATACCTTCCAATCCACACATTAACACATCATCCTAATCATCACACATCAATAATAAATATCGCTCATTCATTACAATGAACAACTATAGCCCTGCTTCAAACACACATAATTTCCGAAAACCAACAAGAAAAACATCACCCACTAATCCTCAATATCCACATAAACACAACAACCAAGAAAATTATCACAAACCAACCTGGGTTGGCCCCAAACCAGTCACCTGATCCAGCTTACGACATTCCTAAGGTGTGTTCCCGATTTCCCCAGGGTAGAGACAAGCACCAAGGGAATCAAAGAGATCCAATGTTAATTATTTCTCTAAAAATTAATAAAAATAATAATTGGAAAGATAAATTAGTGTACCAATATAAGTAAATGAATCACAAAGATAAACAAAACAAAAACTAAAAATAAAACCAAATATGACAACTAACTAGATCTCCATGTGATCTTGTTGGTCACTATATAATCACAAAACTTGACATTACTTCATTTCAATCAAGGCCAAGATGGAACCTGAACTTGAAGCTAAAAAAAATATAGAGGTATAGGCATGATTATTAAAACTTAGTGGGCATGCCCAGGTAAAACTATTCCCATTGCACTTCCTTTAAATAAAAGATTCATTTACTGCTAGTTTTAAAATATAGTTGTGTAAACATAGGTTTTTCATATATTCAATTTCAAAACAAGACACAATACATTTACCTCTTTAATTAAAATATTTTTTTCTTAAAATGGGAGGCTTGTTCATTTTAAAGAGAAAGAGAGTGAGAGAGAGAGAGAGAATGAAAAATATGTTTGAGAAAAGGGGTAAAATAGAGTATGAATCATTTTTCAAAATATTCTTCATGAAAACATTTAAAAACAAAACATTAAATTTTACCAAAGATACACACCATATATAGAGAAAAAAAAATTAATTATAACATAACAAGGGCAATGGGAAATCAATACTCAAGAAATCATACTAGATAAGGCACCAAGATTATTTTCCATAAATAAACAAGTTCCAAAGAACATGGGAATACCTAGGATATTAGGGAAAATCTAGAACATAATGTAACCTTATCCATACTATTAGTATGCCTAATGCAATCAAACAACCCTAATGCTTAGTCATACCCTACCTAGACTAACCGATGGGAATCATCCCTAAAGTAGAGCATGTCTATACTAAGGGGCCACTGGCCATAACATAATCTTAAACTAGTGAAACAAATGTTCTTTAATAATCGACTAGTTAAGCTAGGTTCCCATGTTATGTCTAATATGGGTGTGATAAAAGGAGTACCAAAAAATGAAAGAATAACTACAAGTCACACATACACTCACCCCTGAACACCACTCCAAGGAAGTCCCCTTAACCTTTCCTATAAAAACACAATGGAAGTCACACATCAAGGATGTTCCCATTCCTTTAACAACAGTAACTGGCCTAAGCCCAAGGGTTGGTCACCTTGGACCTCATTGGGGACATGCGAACTACAGGTG
Source organism: Viscum album (assembly GCA_963277665.1). Taxonomy (NCBI): domain Eukaryota; kingdom Viridiplantae; phylum Streptophyta; class Magnoliopsida; order Santalales; family Viscaceae; genus Viscum; species Viscum album. The sequence goes on along the minus strand of OY728148.1, from coordinate 1,573,978,146 downwards.
GGGAGGCCACCACAATACCTCATTACCCAACAACACATTTCCTCGTGGGGCACGGGTGAGTTGGTTAAAGGTAGTGGAATCCTGACCCCGAGGTTCCAGGTTCAAGTCCTTGCAAGGCAACACACACTATATGCTAACAAACCTCTCATGGGGCCCTCTACCCCATTGGGAACTAGCCTAATCCCAAGGGTTGGCCACCTTGGGCCTCGCTGGGGATGTGCGACACGCAGGTGGGGAGGCCACCCTAATACCTCATTACCCAACAACACATTTTACCTGCAGGGCACGGGTGAGTTGGTTAAAGGCAGTGGCGTCCTGACCCCAAGGTTCCAAGTTTGAGTCCTCTCAAGGAAACACACACCATATGATAAAAAACCTATTGTGGACCCCTCTACACCATTGGGAACTGGCCTAAGCCCAAGGGTTGGCCACCTTGGGCCTCGCTGGGGACGTGCGGGGTGCAGGTGGGGAGGCCACCCCAAAACCTCGTTACCCAATAACACGTTTTCCAATGAGCCTGTACCCAAGTGGTACAGGCTCCTTCTTGGCATCCAAAAGACCCAGGATCAAATCTGGGCAAGGACTAATTTCCAGGTACTGTAGTAGGGAAATGTAGTAGTACTGTATCAGTGACGAAACTATAGCAGTGGAAACACTGTAGCGATGGAAGAACTATAGAAGGTACTATAGCGGTGACTATACTGTAGCAGGAACTGTAGCAGTGCGGGTACTGTAGCAGTACTGTTCACCGAGGGGTAATTTGGGCCAAAAAAATGGGATTTCAAGCCTTGTATTCAAGCCACTTGGCCTTGGGCCTTCAGGATATATAATGGGTATCCATATACCCACACTAAAGTGGTCTTTGCTTTAATAATAAATTGAGGCTTTGGCCCCAACATTTTAAAAAAGACACATCTCAAGGAGAGTTTTCCAAAGAAAATATATTTCTGAAAGTGCCAACCGAGCCTCAAATATTATTTGGTTGATAATCCATTTAAAAGAGAGATAAACACACCATTTATAAATCTCAAAGTTCATTTATAAACCCTGTTCACAACCTAAAACACCAATTATAAATTATAAATCATTTATAAAGGTCGACTGATAATTTCAACAAGCATTTGGTGTGTAAGGATTAATAAAATAATTTTACACAATTTAATTCAAAGAGAAAACCACTTTATTTAATTCCAAATAATTATTAAAAATATTATATATTATTAACTAGCATTAAAACATGGTATAATCATAAAGTAATTAATGAATCTCAAATTTAACAGCCAATGCATAGGGAAACCTACCTCAAACCATGAGGCCTTCGATGATGACCACTCAAAATGACTTAAATAAAGTCAAAAGGAGAAAGTAATACCAAAAAGAACCTTAAAGAGACAAAACTATCAATTTATAAATAAGGAAAAAATAATCCTAGACCAAAGGAACCAAGGGAGAAGAAGAAATAAGAAGAAAAAGTAAGAAGGAAGAAGCGAGAAAAAGAAGTCAGATATTACATTGAGAAATCACCCCCAAAACATGAAGAAACCACTTGAATCACCATTTTAAGGAGGTGGGAGGAATGAGGAAGAGTATAGGAGCCTCATAGGGTTTAAAAATCCAAATAGGGATAAATAGGGGTAATTTGGGGTTAAAAACCAAGAAGGGAAAAATGGTAAAAATCCAATTTTAAAGAACCTGGACACTGCACATAGTTAGTCTACATGGTTTTGGAAACCATGCACCAACCATAATCCCTATACTAGACTCTCAAGACACCCATATGGTTTGTACGCATGGTTAGGGAATCTGTGTGCTGACCATGTAGTTGGTTCTATAAAAAACTGCAGACCCAAGTGCATGCTTGTCAAATGATTTGAACTAACTGTGCTCAAGCCATGTTCCCTCACCCAGGAACCCCCAATACCCACATGGTTATTCCTATAATCCACTCTATTTGGATCTAACCATGTGATACACATGAAACTGAAACTTTTTGAGAAAATAATTAACTGAAAAAGGACCTTGCATCTAGTGGTTGCACGATTTTCCCTTAATAGTGCACACTAACCGCGCAATAGAATAAAAACAGCTCAAAAATCAAAAATTTGATCCAAAACACCCAATACTCAAGATAAATACAAAGGGAAAATTATAAATCAAAATAAAATATAAAAAGAAAATATGAGGTGTGACAATTATCCTCACCATAACATTTTCTACCCCCAGAAATCCTCAATGTTTCCAATTAGTCAAGTGAAAATACAAAGGTCTAAACTCTCACATGATTCAACTCCTCAAACCAAAAAACACGTCTTGAAGGGTGAAAAAGATCCCCGAACATAAATCAAACAAATTACCAAAACTAACAACATTATGCCCACTCAAAAAGACCAACATTCTCTAATAAAGGGGACACTCAAAGTTAGATGACTTAGGAGGACAGGGGAGGACTTCCTAACAATTTCTCAAGGGTAAATAAAGAAAAAGGAAAAAATAGAAAACAAGGTTTAATTAAACAGTAGCAGGAAGAAATTATGGACTCCTTACCACATTAGAAGTAACTAGGTACCGACTAATGGAACTGGTCACACACCTACCTTCCAAACCCAAACAACCACACACAATCCCAAAAAGAACTAAGAAATAGGAACATGACACACATTGGAACACGCTTTCAATTCATGATGACGAGATTTATAATTTTCCAAAAGACTTTTCCATTAGAACAAAATTTCCCAAAAGATACACAACATACTTTTTAATTATGAACAAAAGATGGCATCATAGAAAAAGGATCATTTACCTCAAAAACCTCAAAAAACTCATACCAATACCATGTTAAATTAATTGAACTATAAACTTCTTAAAGGGAGTGGATTTGACTCCACTCTCCTTCCAAGAGACACCTTTTTAGAACCTCTTAAGACAACCAAAATGACCAAAATCGTGATAGGTCTTCAGATAACTTGGACATAAAGGCTTTATGTGACCATGGATGCAACATTGATGACACACTAGGGTCTTATGCCCAAAATAAGTTGATGAAATATTAGAATCCCACTTAATTATACCACGAACATGATCAATTTTAGACTAATTTCCCATCTCTTTAATAGAATTCACTTCACTACATATGGGGACTAAAGAAGGATTGGATGCCTCAAACACCCTCACTAACACAGCATCAACTTGAACTGCTTGCATCAATGCATCAAAAAAGGAGGTTAGGATGAATTTAAACACCCTTGAATGAAGATCAGGATGAAGGCCATTCTTAAAATTCCAGGATTTTAGAGAATCATCCTCAACCAACTACATGAGATAGGGAACTAGATTCACAAAGCAATGGATGAATTCTAGCATTGATCCATCACCTTATTGAAGGAAGCACATCTCCATTTTCTTATCCACCTTCACAACCTTATATAAGTACCATTAGATGAAAAAATACTTGAAGAATTTTCATTAGAGGTCTTCTTGAGGCTTGGTCCTAATGATCGACTTCAACCACTTCTAACTCAAACCTCTGATCATAAAGGTAGCGATCTTAACTTTTAGAGACTTAGGAAACTTAAGGAAACTAAATATCCTTTCAATTTTTCACATCCACTCTTCTGATTTAAATGGATCCATCTGACCATAAAGGAGCAAAGGGTTCAACTTTTGGAACTCAAGAAGTAAGTCCTTAGGTTGATCAACTGAAGTTTTTTCTAATGATGAACCACCCATAGCTACACCCTGGATACCCATCGAGTATTTTGGTGGGTCATAATATAAATAGAAAGAAAAAAACTCAATAAAAAAAACTCACCATCAATAACTCTCTATAATTAAACACCAGACATAAAAAGAAAACAACCTAAAAATTTCAAAATACCTTTCAATAATCTCACTAACCATCACTTTAAAAACAAATTTTAACTCCACATTTCAAGGAATTTCATTCTAATAAAATACATTAAATTCCATCAATAAATACAACCCTTCCTATTTAAACCACTTTCTCATTTTAAAGCAAGATTTAAACATTCCTTTGAAATATCACACATCTAATTTCTAAAAATCAACAATCAAGAATAAATTAATTTTACAAGAACTCTTTTTATGAAAATTAATTTTAATTAAAAATCCATTTTCCAAGTCTTTTTTTAAATAGGTATTAAAAAACCCATTTATATTTTTTAAAAATTAAAACATCACCATTTGAATTTTAGGTTTTCATAATTTAAAACAAGTTTTTCTTGACAATTTTAAAATTAGGAAACACCAAAAATAAATTCCTAGAGGGCAATAGTAACAATGGGTGACTTGATCATTTGGTTGGAAGCCATATTACAATCACACCATTTCATAAGAGAGTTATTTAGGACCACATACTCGAGCTCCAAATGGATTACCAGGCCCTGTGACCTCATTGAAAACCACTGTACCAACTCTAATTTCATTCCCAATACACAAAAAAACCCATAAAAATCCAAAAAATAAAAATAAATCAAACATCATCAACCAAAGACAAGAAATACAAAGAAAAGAATGGAAATAAAAAATGAAAGGAAAAACTCAAAACCTGACTTCCCCTGGTAACCTAAAGTTCATCACAGAAAGTGTTGGAAAGAAACCTCCTCATACCTACGCCCCAAGTCCCGAACATCCTACTCCTTCTACCTTTACAACCCAAATAATAAAGGGAACTTTGAAATCTAGGTCTCTAAATAACCTATCCTCGGATAACATTTTTTCATGAACTGACTTGGGTCAACCCTAAACCAATAACCCGAGCCATCCTATGACATCCTCATGGCACATTCCCAATAACCCTGGGGTGGCAGTAAGCACCAAGGGAATCAAAGTGTCAGTGGGAATTATTTCACCAAAAATAAATAAAAAAAGTAGTATAAATATAAAAGATTAGTCCAAAATAAGTAAAAGAAACAACAATATCAATATAAAAAAATTGAAAATAAAACCAAACCTAATGACTAAATAGATCTCCATGTGACCTTACAAGTTACTCTCTGATCCCAAAACCCAACATCACTCCATAGTGATCAAGACCAAAATAGAATCTTCACATAAAGATAAAAAAATATAGAGGTATAGGTGTGATTATTAAAACTCTATAGGTGTTCCCAGGTAAAACTATTCCTTATGCATTTCCTTTAAATAGAATATTCATTTACTTCTAGTTTGAAATAAAATTGTATAAACATAGGTTTTTCATCCATTCAATTTCAAAATAAAATACAACCCATTGACTTCTTTATTTAAAACACGTTTTTTTTAAGGGAAGGCTTGGGAATTTTAGAGAGAGAGAGATAATGAAAAAGGTTTTTGTGTAATGGGGTGAAAGAGAGTATAAAACATTTTTCAAAATATCCTCCATGATTTTTTTTTAAAAACAAAAAAAAATCAATTTTTCCAAAGAGGCCCACCACATATAGTTAGAAGAAGCAATGAAAATATAATAAGGTAAATGGATAAGCGGTACTCAAATAACAATACCAGATGAGGCACCTAGATTATCCATTATAGATAAACAAATTCTAGATAACATGGGAATACCTAAGAGCTTAGGGGAAAATCTAGAACATACTGTAACCAGATCCATCCTGTCAATGAGCCTGATGCCATCAAACTTCCCTAATGCTCGGTCGTACCCTACCTGGTCTAATCGAGGGGAATCATCCCTAAAGCAAAGCATGCCCATACTAAGGTTCCACTACCCAGAGTACAATCCTAAACTAGTGAATCAAATGTTCTCAGATAATCCACTAACTAAGCTTGGTTCCCATGTTATGTCTAAGATGGGGGTGAAACAAGAAGTACCAAACAATAAACTACATGGAAAGAATAAGCACAAGTCACACATAAGAATAACCCCCAAACACCACTCCATGGAATTCCCCTTTCCTTTATCCATCAATTCACAATGGAAGTCCTATACTGAGGAAATTCCTATTCCTTTATAATGGTAAGGCAAGAGATATATCCCAAGGAGAGTTTTCCAAAGAAAAACCATTTTTGAAAGTGCCAACAAGGCCTCACATATTATTTGGGTGATGACCCATTTCAAAGAGAGAAAAAACAACTTATAATACTCGAAGTTCATTTAGAAACCCTATTGAAATCCTAAAACACTAGTTAGGAATCAAAACTCATTTATAAAGGCCAATCAGGCATTTCAAAAAATGTTTAGTGTGAAAGGCTCAATAAAATAATTTCACATAATTTAATTCAAATAGAAAACCACTTGATTTCATTCCAAATAATTCTTAAAAATATTATATATTACTAAATATCATTAAAACATGGTATAATCATCAAGAAATAAATTATTCTCATATTTAAAGGCCAATGCACAGGAAAACCTACCTCAAACCTCGATTCCTTCAACGAATAACACTGAAAAATGGCTTCAAGAAGGTCCAAGAGAGAAATGAATACCAAGAAGAACCTTAAAAAGATAAAACCCTTCATTTATAAATAAATAAACAAGAACCCTGTACCAAATGAACTAAGGGATAAGAAGAACTAGGAAGAATAAGGATGAAGGAAGAATATGGAGAATGAAGGAGAAGGTTACCTTGAGAAATCACCCCCAAAACATGAAGAAACTATTTGGAATTGATATCGTAAGGAGTTGGGAGGCATGGGGAAGAGGATAGGAGCCTACTAGGGTCTCATGAACCAAATGGGGAGAAAGAGTGGTGATTTTGGGTTAAAAAATGAGAAGGTAAAAATGGTAAAAATTCATTTTTAAAGAACCTAGACACTGCACATGGTTAGTCTGCACGGTTTGGGAAACCATGTGTCAACCATGAAAACTATAATAGAATCTAAAGACACCTGCACAGTTATTCCTCATAGTTTGGGAAACTGTGTGACAACTATTTGGTTATTTCTATACAAAACTGCAAACCCAGGTGCACACTTGTCTCACAGTTTGAACTAACCGTGCTCAAGTCATGCGACCTCACCCAAGAACACCCAATACCTGCATAGTTATTTATAAAATATGCACGATTTGGGTATAACTGTGCACTACCCATGAAACCTAAATTGTGCATGAACAAAATGAACTAAAAAAGGACTTTGTATTCGATGGTCGCATAGTTTTCCCTTAACTGTGCACACTAACCGTGGAACGGACAAAAAATAGCTCAAAACTCAAAAATTAAATCCAAAACACCCAAGTATTAAGAGAAAATACAAAGTAAAAATGATAAATCAAAATAAAATAGAAAAATAAAATACAAGGTGTGACAAAAATACCAATAACAACAGTCACATTCAAATCCAAGCAACAACACATTCACAAAGTTCCCCTTTTTATATTAATTTCACATTCACTTAATATCACTTACATAGGAAGAAAAAAATAATTCCATTATCACACATATCTTATTTATTCCCATATTTAAATGATTATTACTTTTATGAAAATCTATTTTAACATATCGGTTTTAGAAAGAAAAAATTTTATCACAATAAAAATCACAATTTCTTAGAAAAGAAATAAAAAATTCAATATCTTTAGTAAATACCAAAACCCTATAAAACATACATATATTTCTCACCTTACCTTTACATTCATTTAGAATTGTTTGTTATCTTTCATGAACCATCCACCCAAAGAAAACTTAGGCATGAAACTTACATAATTTATACAAATAAGGGAGACCTACCTCGATATAAAGCTTCCAAGGAATCACCACATAATAATAGATGAATCAAGGACTAGACATAACTTAATTCAAATGGAACAAACCTAGAACCTATCCACAATAAGAAACCATCAAACCACACTTGAAACTCAACCCATAACCGAATAATCTCACCACAAAATATCTCTAGAGTGAATGAGAATAATAAATGAGAGCGGGGGAGAGAGAAAAGGGAATACCTTGAATCTATGAAGATCAATCCCAATGAACCAAGCGGTTAGAATCATCAGGAAGGGAAACTGAAGAGAATAGATAAGGTCTAGGGTTGGCTAGGTTTTGAAGGAAAGGATCATTGAAACAAGGGAGATATGACCCTCTATTTATAGAAGAAGATGTATAGGCACAAAAAATGACCACGGTGTCCCTTGATCAAATTAAATTTTATTTCCCACCATTTGAACCTCCAAACTTAACACACTTTAAAAAATGTGTTAATCTTATCTAACCTCCACCATTACCTACACTGTGATGTGGTGTATGGAGTTTTAAACACCCAGTGAGCCACCATAGTACCTCACCAAGACATAGGGAGAAATACCTAGATATTTTAACCCACCATGCCAAATACTTCGATGTGGTGAGATCCAAATCACCATTTCTTAATCCCTTGCATTATTGGACTCACATAATCCTTGAACTCTACCACATCCAATGCATGTAATTTTAGGGATTCTGTTTTACCATATAGAAACTTTCTGGGTTCCATGCTCATCACCATGCCCACCACTTTGGTGCAGTGACCCCATCCTACTCACTAATAGCTCCCAAGACCTACTACAGTAGCATACCCTTCACTATGGCATAAATATTCCCCCATTTATTATTGGGGAAATATCCAAAGAAAATGGTCCACACCATGAACCATGAGTTTGACAATGAGAATAGAGTTTGGTCGAGGGTGGAATCCCTTTGCTAAGTATCTCATGGCATGAACCCAATTTTCACACCATGAATGGATGATAGGTGTGACGTCTGGGGTATTTTAGGCTATGAAATGTGGTTCAAGATGGGAAAATTTATGGGGGTGAACTTTTAGACTATGAAATATGTTTTAGGCCAAGGAAATTTCAAGGGGAAGACCTTTCAGGCCGTGATATTTTCCTGCACCCAATTTTTAATTTTTGTGTTTTTATTATTTTTCCCCTCTAACCACTTTAGGGGCTTTCTCCTTTTATCTCCATCTTGCACACAACATAACCAGGGGATCCCCTCCCCTTGCCTCCTTCACTTTTCTATAGATTTGGGTGATTCTAGGTGTAGTTTCTTTAGGTTTGAGGTGAGGTTACTATTATTTTGTCCTATGTTCTTGTTTTCCATTGCTTACATCTTAAATTAACTTCTCTAGTTTAGTATTTTGGTTCCGATTCCACCAGATCATGGTTTAATTGGACGATAATGGTGGGGATTTTGGTTTCTGTTGGAAGGTGATGTCCCAATATTGTATTTTCACATCACTACACATCATTTCAATGGAGGTACATCATCAAATAATTTTTTTAAGGATTTTAGATTAAATTAAATTAAATTTTCTAATGAAACATTATCACGTGTTAGATATTTTTTCCTAGATAATTCTAGGAGTGTGTTTCAGATCTACCGCTTGTTTTTTGTTGCAGTTTCATTGCGATGGGAGCACCATTGAGCTTTTATGAATTATTTGCATTTAAATTAAATTGTGAAATTAATCATAAATTATTTAAATTAATTATAAATTCATATAATTAATTATTTTGGATGTTTTCGAAAGATTTAGGGGATAGTGTAGACTAATGATGGAGAATTGGACTTGGATGAGCCTAGGTAGAGTCGTCGGGTGGTGATCAAGAGGGTATTATTAGGTGGTCTCTCATACATTCCCTTTGGTATTATGCATTTTATTTTTTTCATGTGATACGTGATCTCACCACATAGGGTGATTTAGTTTTGTTTAAAATGTTTTTTTTAATTTAAAATGAAATGTTTGGGTAAATTGAACAAAGTTACAAGGACCATGTGGGTCCCTTGTACACTGGATTGACCACCTAAAAACTGATGGTTGAGGCCTTAATCATATGTGTATTCCTTGATCTATATAGACCCTAGGGGATGAGAATTAAATGAACTATGAGAACATAGTGTTCCTAGTGTTGGTTCCCTTAGATACCTCTTTGTAAAGGAGGGTGGTGATTTGGAATGATTGGATCAAGTATGTCATAGTGGAGCCTTGAGATGCCTTATAGCCTTCAAGATAGTTGAGAAGAACGTAAGGTGAGAATTATTCTCCTGTTAAGATGAAATCACCTGAGTGAGTAAACCAAAGATATATTGATGATAGTTTGGGAGAGTACACCAACTTGGTATGACTTGGGGAGAAAGATGGGACTTATGCCATATCTTGAGACCGATGCTAGTGAGTCTTGTCCTATGAGTCCAGTGAGGTTGTGATTTAATTATGATGATGTTAAGGGATTCTATTCCCTATAAGTGATAAGATTACCCAAAGAAATGATATTGAGATAATGGATAACATGTGGGTGATCATGCTATGATATATCCTAGGGGACCTGATGAGTCCCCCAAAGATGTATTAACCCTTGATAGGGTTTTCATGGGAATGGGTAGTGATGATTTCTAGTGTAACATTAGAAACCAAATAAACATAGAGACTAATAATTATTTATTCCTTAAATGTGATGCCTAGATCCAACAATCATGCATGATTTCTATAGATTACCCAGGGCCATCCCTTAAGAATCTACTTGGATTATGATGTTATTGATTAACAAGGGCCACCCCCCTTGAAATCAGCTTGGATCCTGATGATATAAATTACCCTAGGTCACCCCCATAGGAATCAACCAAATATTTTGATGTTATACATCACCTAGGATTAAATTATAGGGATTGTCTTGGAGCCCGATGACTATATAAAGCTTATAATTGCCTCCTGAAGTTATTTTATTACACTTGATGACTATGGGATCACCTAGGATTGCCTTTTAGGGACCAATTATGATGAATTATGAGTATTAGATCTCTTAGGATTACCTCATAGGGATTGGTTATGATGTTTAATGACTACCAATCGCCTAAGAACACTTTTTAGGAATCAATTTACAATTAGATACTATTTGGATGCCTCTAAATACTTCTAAGGATCTAAAATTTATGCCTACTATGATATGGACATTAATCCTGGTATTAGTTTTCATGATCATGTTATGTGATTGAGATTCCCTGACACTGATTGGAACAGGTTTGGTTTGATATCAGGTTTCACGTTAGAACTTGAAGATTGATAGTGGTTATTTTATTTATGTTTATGCACTGTTTATTTATTCTACTAAGTATATCACATGTTTATACACTTATTTTATTTTTTATATATAGGAGTATAATGTTAGTGACCTACTAAGTTGTAATCACACCCTACTTGGGAAACCATGGCACTTGGATACCCAAATAGATCTCACTATTCATGGATTCAGGTTGGGTAGAGGTCTAGAGTTTCTTGACCGAGTGGGATATATTGGATGAGATCATAAACTGGGATGAGGTGGGGCTTGATGATTTAGAAGATCCTCTTGTACATTTATTTTATTCTTGTGTTCATTTTCTATGCATGGTCATCCTAGTGGGTGGCCGAGGAGTCTACATGGCTTCCTGCCTGATACATTTCATTTATTATTGATTGATATGTTTATTGCTTCTATGTACTCTGATTATTTACTATCATGGATGATGTTTGGTTATTGATTTTTAATTTTCACTCTAATATGTGGATATAGTCTCCCCAAGGTATCAACCTAGGCCCTCATTGCTAGTCGCTAGCCTCTGGCATATGGGGAGGTGCGTTTGAGGTCCCAATGGAATCTCCAGCCCAGACATTGATTAGTGGTATCAGGCTGGGGATATTACAAAGTGGTATTAGAGATTTTATGAGACTGATATCATAGATTTTATCCAAGTTTTATTTATCTTAATATTTAGATAGATGGTAAACAAGTGATATAGGAATGTGTTAGAGATTGTGATGGATCTCAGGCTGGTGCATCATGAATACCTTTCTAAAAGGAAGACTATATTACCAAGGGATTGGGATTTATATTCTAATATTCTAATATTATGTTTGTATGGTTTCTCCTAGAATAACATGCATAAAGTTTTTTTATTTATAATTAATTGATTGTGGATCTTGTCCTTTTGGAAAGAGGCCAATGTTCATTCATCATATTCAACACCTAGGATTCACATGGAATCCATATTACTACCTTTGTGTGGTTTATTTCACTAATGATAAAGGGTTTGACTATTTAAAGTTTTAAAAATAACTTATATTATGTTTTCCCATAAAACTTGGTGGTGGAATTATACTTAGTTAGGATACAATATATTTTTATTCTAATGAAATGTTATGTAGATTTTGGAAAAAATGCTCCTTGATAAAAACTATGCAGTCCCTCGGTGTAATAGATATGTAGTGACCCTTAGAGAGTCTGTGTAATAAATTTATGCCTTGGTAATAGTTACATAAGAAATATCTTCACTTATTTAAAGTGTTAGTGAAAACCTATATGGTATTTTCCCATAAATCTTCTTGGCAGAATTCAACTTAACTGAACCATACAACTATGGGATACTCGACATATATCATAGTTAGGAGATTTTATTTTATATATATATGTTGAAAGATGAGAATGTGATCATCAAGTGGATGACTACCATATATGTAAGCCTGGTGAGGATCATCTTGATATAATTATTCTCAAGGGGGTAGTCCCATATGTTGATTCTTAGTGAGAATTAGTGACCTAGTTGGCGGTGTTTGGCATGTGATGTCGGTGTGTGTATGTATGGATGAGACAATGATCCTTGAGGGGGTAGAATCATATGCATATTATTAGTGAGGATGGGTGTCTGTGAGTAGGATAATGACTTGGCATGTGATTCCTAATGTACATGGATATGTGAGAAACTAGAGTGGGTAGTTTGTTCATGAGTTATCATGTGAAGTTTGAGATTGGAATAGAGAGGCATTTCTTGTGAGTTATGACTGATGAGTGATGTAATTTTTGGGTTAGGTGGGAGATCCTAGTACTTAGATATGTAGTTTAGTATATTGGTAAGTTGATTATTATTCTATAGATGAGTTATATACGAGGGTAACCCAAGGGGTTATCCCAAGTTTGTGAGTTCCTTAGAGGTAGGAAGCATGGGTATGTGCTTCGGATTATGAGACCATTGCATAGAGGTGATACCAGGTATGTGATGTAGGCATAGTGATTAATTATATAATCTTGAATGTGAAATCATATTGTTTATTGTATCGTGAAAGGTATGACATGCATAGAAGGCATGGCTAGCTGGGTATAGTCTTGTGATATACCTTTCATCTTTTGTGTTGAAAATCACCTTGAGTGCTAGGGATTTTGGTATACAGGTTTGTTTTAGAAGGGAAATACTAGATGAGTACCTAACCTTGTTGACTCTAGATGTTATTTCAGGAGCATGATGATAGAATGGGATATGATTTTAGTTATGGAATTATGCATGGGTGGTGGGTGTTTATGTGATAGACTATAGCATAGATGAAATGCCCAATTTTGAAGAGGATCACCCAGGGTGATTTTGGATAAATGATATTGACATGTCATGAGCATGGTCAATATGGACCTAGGTATATTGATATAAAACTCAAGGTATCATGATTAAGGTTATGTTACTAGGTGGTAGTACTGGAACACACACCCATTTTTTTGGTTGAAATTGAAATAGGATGCATTGTTTGTGTGGAACACTATTTGAATTTTAGATTGGTGAGTGGATGGGTGTGAGCCGAGGATTGATGGTTCTGATGAGATACTATAAGCATGGTTTCCTAGGAGTTTTGATGAAATGGGAAACATACCTTCATGGTAAATGATACATCATAATTGGATCAGGGTACAATGGCATAGTCAATTAAGGATTAATCATAGAAAAATGTTTCTTGGGATGAGATGAATGTGGCTTGGGAGGAGTGACTTGCATGCAGTGATGAAACCAGTTGAGGTTGTGCTCGAGGAGTGGTATAAGGGAAACCATATGGTTTAGAGTGCACTATTGGAAATTATAGGGTATTACCTTTGTTTTATATGGATTTTTAGTGTATGTTTAGGGTGACAATTTCATGTGTTGGGAACATGAATTGGTTGGTGTTTTGTGTTAGATCTTGAGTGTAGTGACCATTCTATTTAGCTAGGGAGACATGATCCTCATGCTGGAAGGGTTTTGGGTGTGGTAAGACTAGTCATTGGATAGATGATGTAACATTTTGTTGTCGGTGAGTAGATGGATATGACTATATCTAGTTCCATGGAGAATACTAGGTTTGGTATTTAGATGTGATGCTATATTCACTAGTGTAAAATCATATTTTAACATTTTTTAAAACTTTTAACATTAGTTTTTAATCAACGTTGATGAAGGTGATGTTAAAAATAGTAGTTTCAATGACAATTTTTTCAAAACCCACATCAAATCTTCAAATAAAAAGTAAATTTAAGTGATATTTCAACACTGTTTTTTTGAAAAAATTGACATTGAAAAATAGTTTCAATGATAGTTTTATTATTTAATTGACATGGAAAACTTAAAAAAATCAACCTTTTCATGTTGGTTTTATAAAAAACTTGGGTGGAAAAAACTTGAATTTTTTTAAAAACTTTCCATGCTAGTTTTACCATAAGTATGATTCAAAAAGGGGCTTTCAATATTGATTTTGCATAAAATAGAAATCCAAAGCCCAATCTTTAAGATTCCACATCAGTTTATAAAAAAATATGACGTGGGAATTTCTATTTTTCAAAAAAATAAAATAAATTAAAATAAAATCACCAAGAACATATGAAAATAATTCCCAGTATAACAACTAGAAAAAAGCAACATAAGCTAAAAAATAACTGTCTAAATATTCATTTTTAAACATTAATTAAAAGTGACATGCATGATACCCAATTTAAAAATTATCCATACCTAAAAAATAGTTTGTGAACAAACTTTGAAGGTGGGTAAGGTCTTCATCCATATATGATGTTAGATCATTGAAAATATATAATAACATTGAATGTTATAAGATTAAAAAATATAATATTTTTATATAAAACCTAAAATAATTAATATGACTAACCTTATTAAATTCAGTTGTTTTCCCAGTTGTGAAGATCTCAAGCATGAATCTTAAAACATAATAAAAAAATTCTACATTTCCTTTTTTATGATGACACAATGGTTATTAAACATTAACTTAAAAATAAAAAACAACATATATATATATAAATATATATAAGAGAAAACAGATATTATCAAATATAAAATTTATTTACCTTTACTTTCATGTATTTAATTTTATTTGGCTTATGTATCGACAAGTGATCATCATTAAACTTAACCCGCGACCTTTATTTACATATACCAACTAAAAAACATGTATAACAAAAATAATTAAGACCAAAGAACTTGTAAAAAAGAATAAATCTTACCTTTTTAACAAATTGCTAAAAAATTTATGAACTCCACCTAATAAAGAGAAAAACCAATATAATGTGCATTCATGTGGGAAGAATATGCCTAATATCCAATGAATTCTACAATATATAAATTTTAAAATTAATTACAATATAATGAAAATTATTTCATAACTATATTACTCTTCTTACCCATCAAGTAATGAAAAAAACCAACACCCAATCTCCATATTTTCTTATCTATCACATATATATATGTAACTATAACATCATTATTTAGATATTTCATATCTATTTAAATGTATTGTAAATATATAAAACCATAAACGATAGTGGTCACATTTTTAATGAAAATTATGTGTATATACCTAATTAAATATGTAGTTAATTAAGTCACTTCAAGTTATATTTATTTAAATAAAGAAAAAATAAAATTTTAATTTTAATTTCATGGAAAACAACTACAAAATTAGTACAATTATATCATAAAAAATAATAAGATACATGATATATTTTTTGAATATTCTCAATGCATAATATCTTCGAGATATATCACACACCATTGAAAACTCATAAAAATATCCAAGAAATAAGAAACCTAGGATAATATCTTCATCCCATTAAAAATATCAGATGTATCCAAAAATTTTGGTTCTTAAACCTTTTGTTTCTTTTTTATTAATTCTTTTAATTTTAGATACTCCTATATAAATTAAATATAAAAAA
Organism: Viscum album; assembly: GCA_963277665.1. Classification (NCBI taxonomy): domain Eukaryota; kingdom Viridiplantae; phylum Streptophyta; class Magnoliopsida; order Santalales; family Viscaceae; genus Viscum; species Viscum album. Next base: position 1,573,962,215 of record OY728148.1, on the reverse strand, counting down.
AATTATAAGTAATTTTCAATAAAATGTAAATAATATTTAAAAAAACTATATACCTTGTATATTTGATGATAAAGAAGTACAACTGGCCATAGTAAAAAATCACCAACACAATCTCTAACATTGGTGACCTCCTCTATAGGTAATGGAATGAGAGAATTTGGATCAATAATATCATGTTCCAATACTCTTATATAATATAACTGCATAGGTTGGTGATGTATAAAATCCCCAAAAATATGTATGACTGCACATGCTACAACATGAACATGGGGATCTCCAACATAAAACTTAAAATATAAGGTCAGGTCCAAATGAGGAAGTTGAGGATCTATGTAGGCAGGCTATGTAGACTATGATTGTCTCACCATTTATTCAAATATACAATATAAAAATGATTTAATTTGATATCCTATGAATTTTTTTAGGTATTCCACCTCATCTTTTAAGGAATATATTTTTGTTTCCCTTGATTTCTTACTTTAATGACCAAAAAGTTTATTAATACCAACACCCATCTCATATCCTCTTATGCAATAGGGGTGTTCTAGCAGTCCTATAGTCATAACTAGAATGACCATCCTATCCTCAAATATAAAAGTCCTGTACATCAATTGGTTATGAATTTCATCCTAAAATGATATATTAAAATGTTATATTAGTGCTATGAATTTTAAAATACAAAAATTCATGTAAAATAATAATTAATTTCTCACATTTTTTTAGAAAATTCTCTAGATTGATCAGTAACAAACTTTTTTTCATTCTCGCTCTTCCATTTTCATGGAGACTTGGGAGATATGGAGGACTGAACTATACCTCTTCTAAACCACTACTAGATTTAGATCTTAATGCATTAAAATTTTCTGTAATCATTTTCTCCTCTAGTAAATGATACCCTCAAGATGATAAAGTATGAGGGTATACATTCTGCAACTATATCTCTTGGTGAGATCGCTTGGAGGTATATTACATAAAAATAAATGAATAAGTAATCTAGTAATATACATATATTTTTATAATATACAATAATTATCATACCATAAATTTTTCATCATGTTGGTTATAAAAAAATTTATCCCATTTCTATTTATCTTAGTACCTATACTTAATGCATGAGTTTTCATTTGGTAACTTCCCAAACACATAAATTTTTGTCAATTTTTTTAAATCTATCCATCAAACTGCCGCTAAATATATATGAATTTCCTTTAAAAAATATTTAACTAGAATTATTTAATATAAAATGTTTAACTAGAATTGTGGAATATAAAATTTAACATAAAAATCATAAAAATAATTAATATATATATATATTTAAATATCAAAATTAACAAAATAGTATTTTTACATGTGTAAATTTTAAAAAATAAATAATATATAAATATTTACCTGAATAATTAGGAGATTAAATTCATGTTTTCTCATATCCCTTCAACATGATCACTTTATACATCATAGACTATGTCTACATTATAGTCATTATTATCATCTAGAAATTATGTAATAGATGAAAAAACTCACATAAATCCATAATATCATCATCATTATCCTTATCACCCAAATGAATCATTTTACCTTGAAAAATGGTGGACCACTGATCATTTTATGGGTCGGTAACATAAAATATTTATTTTTCATGTGTCTCCCTGATAAATTATCCCTCTTTGTAATAATTTTTTTTTTCAAATCAACGTGTGTAAATCTATAATCATCAAGTTTCAAACCACTGTTACTATCAAACCAGTTACACTTAAAAAATATTACTTGAAATGTAGTATAATTAATTTCCCATATATCCTCAATAACTCCCAAATACATCATTGATATTGGGTTTTTATCTTTTGCACTCGAAAAATGAAATTCTTCTACAATGAACATTACCCCTCTATTTTGAATGGTACTCTTATCATCCTTTTTTTGTATAAAATGTGTAACTATTAATATCAAAACTAGACCATGTGATCACATTAAGAGATGGTCCCCCCATCAACCATTTCAATATTTCTAATTCTGATAATTTCATGTTGACCCTCTCTTTAAACCACGAAACAAATGTATTTTTATGCTCAATCATCAACCATTTTTCATTTCTTTTCAGATATCATACCTTCAATCCAACAATATTTGATGATATATATGGTTGAACCTTATCTGTTTTTTGTAAAATATATAAATGTTCCTACATCACTTCATCATAAAGAATTAACTTTAACATTAATACATGAATCCCTAAACCTTCACTATTAGCTATCAAATTCAAGATATTGGGAGATCAATGTGCTCTAATTTATACAAATAATCAGTACATAACTCAATAACCTATTTCAATATATATTTTTGAACAATAGAGGCTGCCATTTGATGAGGTTTTTTAACATATCCATCAAAAAAATCTTATATCTTTCAAAAGGGTACATCCAACATAAATAAATAGGACAACATATTCTTATCTCTTGCACCAAATAAATCACTAGATGGACCATTATATCAAAAAATATTGGTTTAAAATACATTTCTAGTTGAAAAATTATGATGGAAGCTACATTATCCAACACATCTAACAAATTTGGATTAACAACTTTACTACAGATTTATTTAAAAAAATGACATAACCTGATGATATTCATTTTGACGGGTATCAGTAATATACCACACAATGTGACCAGTAGTATTTCTTGTATTAATACATGATAGTCATCATATTTCATACCAATTAATTTAAAATCCTTACATGAATCCAAATTCTTCACATTTGAATAATATCTAATAGTTACTTTAATACCATGTAGACATTAAAAAAACATTCTCACTCTTGATTTATGTGTGATAATACGTAGGTAAATATGTTTTGTTTCCTTTCATAGTGGGAGCTAACTCCAAATGTATTTCCATGAACATAAATTCCAATATAGTATGAAATCCATATGTTTTATTTCATTTTATTTTTAATAATGTTCCAATAAAACCATCACATATGTTTTTCTCAACATACATAACAACAATGTTATGTTTTATCTCTAAAAATATCTAATAATGTAGCTCAAATAAGATAAATTTTTCCTACAAATATTTTTTTGATGACTATAACTTTCTTTATTTCCAAATTTAAAATCAATATTTTTTACCTTATCATAATATTCTTCAGCAGATAATGGTTTTAGGGGTAGATTATATTCATATAAATAATTAAATCCTCTTTTCAATCCATGATAAGGATGATCCATTTGAAAAAATATTCAATGTTCTATATAAAATGTATTTATTCCATTCCAAAACTGATAATATGAAGTCTCTTATTCACAAATTGGACATCCTTTATGTCCCTTAACACTATATCTAGATAAATTTCCATATGTAAGAAAGTTTTTTATAGGGAAAATTATCATATCATAAAAATAAAATTCTCTTTATTGTATGTATAGAAAATTGTAACACCTATCACCTATAGAGATTTAAAATCATCAATCAATGGTGAAATATACACATCAATATCATTTCTTGGCTATTTTGATCTATAAATCCTCAAGATCATCATAACATATTTGTTCTTCATACTAATCTATTGGGGAAAGTTATAAAATACTAAAAAATAGGCCATGAACTTTGATGGATTCTGAGACTCTGATATGGATTCATTCCATCTATGCATAGTCCCATTATGATATTTCTAGATTCACTTACAAAATCTAGATTTTTTTTGTCAAATCTCTTCCATTATAGTGAATCATTAGGGTGAAATAAGTTTTCATTAGATATATGCTTACTTGTATGTAATCTTAACCCTTTTTCATCATTTTAATTTTCAAGTAGATGCTTTGAATAAGGAATTATTGTAAGATACAAAATTGTTTTAGTGAGAGGTTTGGTGTCAGTACCTACAAATGAATCAGAGTTGAATTTTTCATCCATCTTATATCATGATGTCCCATATTTAGGAAATTTTGGTAAAAATTATTATTCATTCCTTTAAAACACACAATTATTTGGGTAATCATGTATCTTTTTATACCCCAATCCCATTGGAAATAATATTCTCTATGTGCATTAATTAGAATATGGAAGCCTATTGTTTTCTGGAAGTATCTATTTTGAAATTCCAAGCAATTTAGAGAAACTTTTATCACACCACCCATTTATTTATTTTAATTTAACTAATCCTATAACTACTAATAACACTATAAATTTAGTGCAACCTAAGAATAGTGGTTTCTCTTGAATCTCCATATAATCATACAATAGTTGTTGTTTTTCTAATGGTTTCAATGCCTTATCATGAATTAATTCTTTAATATGATCCTCTATCTCATGTTGAATATTTTCATAAAAATTAGGTGTTGAGTTTCCTATTATTTAACTATGCTAGATCCAAAGTGTATAATTATGGATAAAACCATAAAAAATCAGATGATCTTTGATTTCTATAGAATTTAACTTTCTCATATTCATAAACTTCATGCATGAATAGAAAATCAGATCTTCGTTTTGAAGTTTTTTTAACAAATTTTAAGAAATCATGAACTCCTTTTTCCTTATTTATAAATTTATCCAATTATGATCTATTAATTACCAAATATCACAATATAAAAGGTGAATATATTAAAACATATAAACATTTAAAAATATATATAAATAAATAAAATTAAAGAAAAAAATATATAATCAAAATAATTAATTAACTATTTATTGATAAATATTTTATCAAAACAAATAATTATACAAAATGATCAAAACATATCATTGAAAAGTTTAAAAAAAGTGATTAAAATGATACGAACTAATAAAGCACAAATACTAGATTAAATGACATGACACGATGAAATACAATAACCATAATGTAATCATATTTGATTTAATTTATTCATTATAAATATATGTGTGTGTATATAATTTAATTTAATTTTTAATATTATTAAATCACAAAATATATTTTATTTTTTTATTTTATGGGAAAAACAATTAATTTTAATTTAATATGTTAAATAAAAATAAAAAATTGTATAAATAAGTGTATTTAAAATGGTGTATTACATTGGAGAAGCTATAATATCAAAACATTAAACTCAATCTTAAGATTTATATCATTCATCATATAATTATTAATAAGGTTAACTATAAAAAATTAACAATAAAAAATTTATAAATATAAAAAATTATAAAAACAAATAATTCTAATTATAAATAAATTATACCATAATAATAAAAAATTTATAATCATAAATTCACCTATACTATGAAACTAATTATAAACATAGTAATTTATAATTGAAAAAATATATATATATAAAATTAAATAAATACAATTTAAAACTAACAAATACTAAATAAATATCCTAAAAATAAAAAATAAATATTCAAATTAAAAAATATAGAGATCTAGGCTGGAAATATTTTATAGAGAGATCCAATATAGTGATTAATGGACATCATATTGTAAATAATGAAGTGGGGTTGAGAGTCGCACCCCACACCAATTTGGGTTTCACAGAACGAAGATCGGTGGGCTGAATGAAGCAAATGTTGAGCTTGTAGAATGGAATGGAGAAGAAAAACAAAGAAAAACAATGAAAATGAAGTAAAAAATTAGATCAAATAAGGGAGATCAAGGGAGATGAAATTGGGTTGACCTTCAAGCATTATGGGTAATAGGGTCTCAAGAAAAAGAAATAAAGAAGAATGATAGGAAATCCATGTAGGTATTTTTTTTAAAATACTTTTGATGTTGGTTTTTATTCAACGCAATATCATTTTTTTTTAAATTCCATGCTTTTTTATAAAAATTGATTATGAAAGTTAAAAAATAAATGTTAAATTATTTTAAAAAATAAACTTTCATCATTAGTTTTTATAAAAACTCACACTGAAATTTAAAAAATAAGTAAAATAATGTCATTGTTTTTTAAAAAAAATAATGCTAAAAGTTCATTAAAAAAACCTTTTGGAACTAATTTTTATTAAAAAAAATGTTTCCAAAATCTAAACCTAGAAGACATTTAACCTTGGTTTAAAATAAATAAATGTTAAAAATACCTTTTCATTCATTGTAATGTTAGTTTTGGAAAAATCGATGTTAAAATTTCAATATAGAATCATATTTTTCTACTAGTGATAGTGTCTTAGCATTGGATTCAAAATCAGGTTGAATTTTATGTGATCTTAGGGTGTTTTAGATTGATAGTGTATTGGTTCTTGGGGTAAGAACATGGTGTCCAATTTGGTTGGTTGAGGATCCAACTATAAAATAACACCAAGAGTTAGGTTCAAACTTCGGCGTAGGGGTTTGGATGGCCTCGATATACCTTAGAGAGTAGATTAATTGTGATTGAGTGATGAGATAATATTTTGGTAGGTGTGATTAGATTTTTTTAGAAAGGTCATCCAGAGTAGGTTCAACTGGTACCTTTTCATGTAATTTGGTGTGGTGGGTTGTAAACTTCATCAGGTATGTCATGTCAGGTAAGAAATATGTGTTTTGAGAACCAAATGGGGATTTTTGAGGAAAAACCAGATTATTTTGATTTGAGCATAGATAGTGGCATATTACATGTTTTAGTTCAAAATTAGAGATGAGGATAAGTATTGGGTATAAATCGGTGTTTTTTCTTATGGTTGGGTGCAATGAGATGGAAACCACATAGAGTGTATCATTGGACTAGTAATGTGAAATGAGTGGGGCAGGCTAAGCTCGTGTGGGATTGAACTCATGTGGGGTTGTCTGAAAAAGCCTGTATATAATTCAAAAAACAATTTCAGGCCCACCTCACCCTACATAAGACCATGATCTTTCCATCATTTGAAAAAAATATTATTTATAATCATTTAAATATTTTATTTTTTCTCATTTTTGGTAGTAGTTATAGGGATAAGTATGGATCGACCATAGATAATATTTTAGGGGATGTGGTAGATCATTCTTCAGTGGGTTGATATTTCCATGTAGAAGTTATAGTGTGGTTGAAAACTATCAGGATGCAAAACAGGAGAGCAATCGCTGAGGATCTATGAATGATGATGTTGGAGGCGTAGTGATCTGAATGACTATACATATGAATGAATAACGGCTCTCTAAGAAATGATCGATTTTAGTGGTTGTGATTATGGTTCCCATGTGTTATTTTCCTATTTTTTTAATAAAAAAATAAAATAATGTAATAATAATAATAAATCTATCCAAAAAATATTATTATTATAACAACACTTTTAGAACTGAAACTGTGTTTTAGGGAGATGAGTTCCATTTTTTGAGAGGTGTGATGACATGCAATGTGAACATGGTAAATAATTACTATATAATTATTATAATATCATATTAAAACAATAAATATAGACCTATTTAAAATTCACATGTGAATGAATGGTCAATTAGTATGACCATTATAGTGAAAAATAATATACCATGGTTTAATCATGTTTTTTATTAAAAAAATAATATAATAAAGAATTATATATTACAATAATAATAGTTTTTTAAAATCAGGTCTGTGGGTAAGACCATACCAGTATGGGCTCAACCCGCCTTGGCCCACACCCACAAAAGTTCAAATCACATTGGCCCATTCTCTTAACAGTAAATATTTTTAGGCCCTCCCTACCTCACATCCTCCCCATATCTATAAAGCCTGTAGGTAGCATACTCATTTTTCATTACTACATTAGACCACTAAGAATGCGTTTTGGTAGGTGTTTTCGATTGCAGGGAGCACCATGACTTCAGAATCAAACTTTATGAGTTGAGTCTTATGGTGTGGAGCACCATTAGATTGGGGATGATTTGATCAATAAAACCATGATGTATCAGGATATATGGGTGGCATGGAGTGTTATCTTGATGTTTCAATGGTGATAGAGAGTGATGAATCTGGTTTTTATAAATAGCATGGCTCATTTTTGGAGTTACACAACAAAATCTCATTCAAAATTTTGGGGTAGAACATGATGAACTGGGCATGGATTGATGATCATAAAGGGAAATAATTTTTGTTTTAAAGGTTTACAAGTATTCTCAGGGATGAGACGTGTTATGGTTGTGATTTTGTAAGACCCCTCTCCTATTTAGGTTATGATTTTTTGAAGGAATTTGAATTTTTGGAATTCTGGAGTAGGGGTAATTTTAAAAATTGAGGTTAAAAGTTGAATTATAAGCATTGGGACATCTCATGATATGTATTTCAGACATGTTTTGAGACCTGATTAGAGGTATGGGTGATCAGGTGAGCATTAGAGAAGGGTCTGTTGGTCAGGGAGTTGAATTTTCAGATGCTATATCCATTCATGCAATGAACCATGGGTTCATTTCATGAATGAAGTTTGAAAATGGGTGGAATCCTTCTTCCTAATTATTTAATAGCATAAAACCCATGTTCACATCATGAATAAGTGCTTGGTGTGTTTCCCAGGGTGGTTCAGGGTGTGAAACGTGGTTCAAGTTGTGAAACTTTATGGGAGAGACCTTTTAGGTTGTGAAATATATATCAGGACATGAAAATTTCAAGTAGGAGACCTTTCATATAAGGCCCCAGCCTTAAACCTTACTTAATCTTGAGTTATTACAAGATTACACATTAAGGATCTTTTCGGGTTTAGAGTTTTATAGAATTAGATCATAAAACTTGCATTATATTCCACATATAAACAAAGTGGTTACATAAAGATAGTATTCTTATTTCCCATCAATGGAAACATATTTAAAATAAAACATGGATTCTTTCTTGACACTTCCTTGACACTATCATCATATCATGTACCTTTCCCTTGACCTGTGAAAAACATTTCAAAAAACTTGGGATGAGCATAAAAAGCTCAGTAAGGGATATAAAAATATGGAAAGGAAACATGGGTACATATATACATAAGAATTAAATCATACTTTACCCATAAAACATAAGCACTTTAACATACCTCATCAAATCATGAATAAATCATAGAAATCATAAGACATAAAGGTAACTTGAGGAATTCATAACATTCTTACGTAGGGAGTAACCCTCTTGGTTACGTTTGGAATACCCATCACAGTATATTCCCAAAATCTCTTCGGAGAAACCTTAACGTTTCACTCCTTCGCGTTACCCAATGCATTGGAGAGCTATATCAGGCTCACCCTCCCTTAGTTTATCACGGAACCACCCGTCTTCATAATAATGCCCAAGAACCTCAACATAATCGTATCACATAAAACATGCATAAAGGAAACATAATATTTCCACCTTTCAATCACAAGATATCAATACAACACATTTATATAAAAACATTATGAAAACCATTTTCAATACCAAAATAAAAGAAAAGTAAAACATGGTATTTATTTTTCTTTTAAAAAAAAGGTATGGCTTGTAGAGGAAGCCGAAACTCAAATAATGGTCACGGCGGCAGAGAAGTCGTTGTTGCCGCATACGTACGACAAAAACATTCCCTTTTGTCATTTAGTAAACACTTCGTATAAAAAAAAGATTCCTTTTGAATAAACATAAAAGTCAAAGGGGTTTATACACCATATAAAAGAAGGTTGTGTATAAAACAAAATATGCCTCAATGAAAGGAGATTGAGACGAAGTCCCATACCTCGGGTCTGACTTGACTCGATCGTTCTTTAATCTCCTGAATAATAAACTTGAGTTAATTTCTACTTGTTTAATAACCTTTTTCAAGTTCATTATTCTTTTTATATCACTTATTTCTATGTCATGAACACTATGTAATTATTTAAGTTAATAACGGTCGTTTTAACGATCATTGGTACTTGAGTCAAAAATAAGCCCTTTATAATTACAATTTGTTCATGTATCCATTATATCCAGAATGGTATTCATGATGTAGATATCATATATGTCATATATATCCAGTACATTCATGCATTTATAATATTACATAATCATTTAGAGGTAAGAAATGAAATGCATCGTTCATGGAGATGGTAAGCCGTACGTACGCATGAACGCTACTTTCATTTCTATTTCGTATTTTATAGAATGGAATAATAATGATATAAAGGTATGTTATAATTTCAGTATAATATCATATATAATATCATAGTTCCATCCTTTATACGTCCCACATATGGTATTTAACGAATCAAATCACTTTGAGGGGGCGGTAGTCCGCACTTCCTTAAATGAAGATATCGCGTTTACCCATAATGGAAACCATAAAGGTATGCCCAAAATGAAAAATACAGAAGCTTAAGGAAAACATAAACATATTATATATCATATATAAATATAGTGACATCTTAATGGACACCTTTTAAGGTGTTAAAATAATGTTGAACAATCATCGTTTCGGGAGGCATAAATTCACCATCCACGGAAACAGTATGTCTTTTAACCATTATATGTAGGTGTGTGTAAGTGTAGATAGAATCCTTATTATAACAACATCCTAGTATATTGAAGATACTGGAGTTGTTACAAAAGAAATGAATAAAAAGAGATTAGGGGGTTGGAGAAGCAAAATAAAACAAAAGGACTCAAGTGAAGACATTACCTTAAAATCGGGTAACTCCCTTTGGTTTGAGCTCAAAGGCTTCCTTGGGAAGACTTATACCCAAAGTGAGGCTCCAGGGAGTAATAGAGGGATGTGGAGAGACAAAATGGGCAGGGTTTGCCCGAGCCAAAGGCTTTGGAAGTGTGGGTAAGGAGGTAGAGGTGGGGGCCTTTTATAAGAGGAGAGGAGGGGCACTCTTGGAAAGTAAAGAAATGTTACTTTATTTGAAAATGAGTTTCGGATTAAAAAGGTCCCAAATTGATATAATTCGAGGGTAAGGTGATAAGGGTTATAAATCCACCCATCCAATATGTTTTGGACATCTTTAGGTCATAGATTTTACATTATCATTTCATTTTATTTAAATCCTTTATTAATGAGGTAATCGCCGCATCATCATGATGTCATAAATAATTTAATTTATTTAAAGTCTGAAAATTATGAAAAAAATACTATGATGTAGGAAAGCTTTTTATCTTTCCAATGAATATTTATAGTCTAAAATATCATCTATGTAGACAAAATTAAAAATGTTTTAATCAGGTGATACATTCTTGTTATATTTACTTTCTTTAAAAAAAATAAAAAGATAACAAGTCACTTTCCACAAAAGTGATTCCATGGGGTCCCCAAGTTTGGCACAAGACATCCCATGGTCGGCCATGAGACAACCAGTAGAATTAGGAAACATGTTGGTGTCATTTTTTTATTATTATGATATTATTTTATTATCCTTAACTACCCGATTACTCATTAATCAAGATAATTAAAGATAATTACCGTCGTTACTATTCATAATGTCCAAAAACAAAAGAGTCTTGATTACATAATTTTGACCTTCTGATTCCAAATATTTAATCCATTTTACCAAATTCCAAACACAGAAATTGCAATAATTGATTTAAAAATAATTCCCGTTGTCAAAACAAATAGCGGGTTTTTTTGAAACAATATCTATGAAAAGTTTGGCATTAGTTTATGCCCAATTCCAAAGTAAAATTAATCCTAATGACCACCATTGGATTAAATTGTAAAAATATATTCAGATTACACTTTAATACAAATTAAAAATATAATCTAACCATATAATTAAATTAAATGAAAAATCAGTTTTGATGTAAAATGCAGTATTTTTCACTATTCATTAAAAAATGAACATTGTCAGAAAAATACCAAAAATTTATCCAATGTTAATTTCAATGTCCCATTCATAATGAATATATTTATTTTGACAAATATATATTATAAAATTGTCAAAAGTTTGATTTAAAAAGGGTTTTCCATCAAAAGGCAGTAAAACAATCATTTAAGAATATTAGTGTATTCCATTCTTAAGATTGGATTTATTTTCATTTTAAGCCTCTAAAACACTATCTAATTCATTAATAGACATAGATAAAAATATCTATTATTCATTACTTACTTGGGATGTTACATCCTTCCCCCCTTTAGAAAATTTTGTCCCCGCAATTTATTTACTTATCAAATAAATGGGGGTACTTATCCCTCATTGCATTTTCAGATTCCCATGTTGCCTCTTCCATCATGTGGTTTTTCCACAAAACCTTTACCTGATTAATCACCTTATTCTGTAACACTTGCTCCCTGTGGTCAAGAATCTGGACTGGTTGTTCCTCATAAGATAGGTTCTTTTCCAGCAGAACTACCTCTGGACTCAAAACATGAGATGGATATGGCATGTACTTTCTCAGTATCGAAACATGAAAAACATTGTGTACCTGAGATAAACTTGGAGGTAAAGCCACCCAGTATGCAACTGATCCAACTCTCTCCAGAATTTCATATGGTCCAATGAACCTTGGACTCATCTTTCCTTTCTTACCAAATCGCATCACACTTTTACATGGTGAGACTTTGATAAAAGCATGATCACCTACCTCAAAAGTTAGATCCTTCCTCCTGTTGTCTGCATAACTCTTCTGCCTACTCTGAGCTGTTCTCATGTGTTTCTGAATCATCTGAACTTTTTCTGCCATCACTTCTACCAATTATGGTCCCATAAAATTCCTTTCACCCACTTCATCCCAAAAAGATGGAGTTCGACACCGCTTCCCATATAACGCCTCAAATGGTGTCATCTGTATACTGGAATGAAAACTGTTATTATATGAAAATTCAACCAAAGAAATATGTTGGTCCCAACTTCCCTGATAATCCATCGAACAAGCTCGTAGCATATCCTCCAAGGTCTGAATTGTTTGTTCCGACTGCCCATCTGATTGAGGATGAAAAGCTGTACTAAAATTTAATTCAGTACCCAACGACTTCTGAAGGCCTTTCCAAAAGTTAGAAGTGAACCTGGGATCACGGTCAGATACAATGGAGAGAGGAACTCCATGTAACCTAACTATCTCTTTAAGATACAAACGGGAAAGTTGATCTAGGGAAAAAGTATCCCGTATAGCAAGGAAATGAGCAGATTTGGTCAAGCGATCAACAATAACCTAGATTGCATTATTACCTCGAGATATCTTCGGTAATCCCACAACAAAGTCCATGGATATATTCTCCCATTTCCACTCTAGCACTGGTAAAGGATGAAGAATCCCTTTTGGTAACTACCGCTCTGCTTTAACCTGTTGACATGTCAAACACTTCACAGTAAAATCAGCAATATCTCTTTTCATTCCATCCCACTAGTAATACTCCCGCAGATCTCTGTACATCTTAGTACTGCCAGGATGAACTGAAAACGGAGAACTATGAGCTTCACATAACAACTCTCTCTTCAACTGTGAATCACAAGGCACACACATTCTCTTCCCAAATCTCAAAACACAATCATTATCAATGTTGAATTCAGGCAACTTACCCTTCTGAACCAACTCTACCTTTTTCTGCAACTCACTGTCTTGCTTTCGTGATTTCTTGATTCTGTCTGATAGAGATGATCTCACTAATACCTAAAACAAAACATAAGAACTTCTTGCTCCAACAACTTCTATGCCAAAGTTCATCAAATACTTAACCAAAGGATCACGTTCCAAATGCAACATTATTAATGAAGAATTACTTTTTCGACTCAAAGCATCAGCCACTTTATTTGCTTTTCCCGGATGGTAATGAATTGTACAATCATAATCCTTGATTAATTCCAGCCATCTCCTCTATCTCATGTTTAACTCTTTCTGAGTGAATATATACTTTAAACTTTTGTGATCAGTATATATTTCACACTTTACTCCATACAAATGATGCCTCCAAATTTTTAAAGCGAAAATAACAACCGCTAATTCCAAATCATGTGTAGGGTAATTTACCTCATGAGTTTTCAACTGTCGTGAAGCATAAGCAATTACCTGATCATTCTACATTAGGATGCAACCAAGTCCTTTCAATGAAGCATCACTGTATATAACAAACTCACCATTCTTGGAAGGAAGTTCCAAAACTGGAGCATTCACCAATCTTCTTTTCAACTCCTGAAAACAATCATCACATTCTTTTGTCCAGATAAACTTAACACCCTTCCGAGTTATCTTAGTCATTGGACTAGATAACCGTGAAAAATTTCTAACAAACCTTCGGTAATAGCCTGCCAAACCAAGGAAGCTACGAATCTCAGTTACATTTGTGGGTCTTGGCCAGTCTTCCACAACTTTTGTTTTTGCAGGATCAACAGTTATCCCATATTTAGAAACAATGTGACCAAGGAAAGAAATTTGTTGCAACAAAAACTCACACTTGATGAATTTTCCATACAGTTTTTTTCTTTTAAGGTTTGCAATATAACCCTTAAATGTCTTTCATGCTCCTCTTTACTTTTAGAAAACACCAAAATATCATCAATGAAAACCACCACAAACTTATCCAAGAACTCATGGAAAATTCTATTCATTAAGTCCATGAATACAGCAGGTGCATTGGTTAGCCAAAAAGGCATTACTACAAATTCATAATGGCCATATCTTGTACAAAACACAGTCTTCGGAACATCTGCTTCCTTTACCTTCAACTGATGGTACCCCGATCTCAGGTCAATCTTTGAAAAATACTGAGCTCCCTGGAGCTGATCAAACAAATCATCGATATGAGGCAAAGGATATTTGTTCTTAACAGTGATGTTATTCAAGGCTCTATAATCAATGCAATGTCTCATTGAACCATCTTTCTTTTTAACAAATAAAACAGGAGCACCCCATGGTGATGTGCTAGGTCGAATGAAATCTTTCTCTAATAAATCTTGCAATTGCTCCTTCAACTCTAAAAGTTCAATTTGAGCCATTCGATAAGGGGTTTTTGAAATTGGCTTAGCATCAGGAACTAAGTCAACAGTAAACTCAACTTCCTGATCTGGTATTATTCCAGGAAACTCATCAGGAAAAACATCAGGATACTCATTTACCACTGGCACATCATTAATCTGAACAGTTCCTTTATTTTCAACGATGTGTGCAAGGTAACATTCATTTCCATCTTTTACAATTTTCTTGGCCTCTTGATAAGTTATCAACAGTAAGGGTTCATTCTTGTACACAAACTGAAAGTCTTTCTGAAAATAAACTTCTTTAGATCTACAGTCAATCTTATAATGGTAAATAGAGATCCAATCTATACCCAGGATAATATCAAACTCTACTAGAGGTAGAACAATAAGGTTTGCAAGTAGGTTCTTTCCACAGATAAGGATAGGAAGATTATTATAAATTCTTTTTGCCTCAACATTTCCCCCAGGTGTTTTTACCACAAGTTCAGGAGTAATTTCTTGAGATGGTATTCCCATTTTACTAGAAAAGGTTTTAGAGATGAAAGAATGTGTAGACCCCGAATCAAACAACACACTGGCATAATCTGAAAAAACAAACAAAGTACCTGATACAACTTCATTTGATGGCCCGACATCTGCTGAAGTAGTTGCAAAGGATTTCACCACCCCTTTCTGCTTGTAGTCTAACTGCTTCCCATCACTCAAGATCTTTGTCGGACACTCGTTTGCATAGTGACCCATCTCATTGCACTTAAAACATTTCACTAACTGTAAATCAAATTTGGACTTACCTTCACCTTGATCTTTTTCAGTGCAATCACGAGCCTTATGTCCCATCTTACCACATCGGTAGCACTTTCCAGAATTCAGAAGACATTCCCCAGCATGCCTTTTGCCACATTTATCACAAACTGGAAACTTAGTTTTCTTACCATCAGACTTTTTTGAAGAATTCTTACCTTTTTCCTGCCACCTCGGTCTCTTCTTCTGTTGGTTGTTATAAAACACTTGATCATCGGAAAACTCCATTTCCACCTTCTCAGCACATCGAACAATCTTTTCATAACTTTTAAACTCACGAGAAGATAATTCCCTTCGATATTTTGGCTTTAATCCTGAGTAAAAATGATTAATTTTACTATCAAGGTCTCGGATAAAATTTGGAGCATACCTTGCCAATCGAGTGAACCTTTCTTCATAAGCATCCACTGAGTCTTCCTCTTGCCTCAATTACAAGAATTGATTTTCCATCCTAAGTCAAACAGCCTTAGGAAAATACTTCTCAAAAAACATACCTCTGAATTCATCCCAGTCAAGAGCATCAATCTCATCGGCGTCCCTGATATTTTTAACCATAGACCACCACTGATCTACCTCACCCTCCAAACGGTAAATAGCAAGACTAACCATTTGATTGTCTGAACACCCCATGACATCGAAAATATTCTCCAGTGCTTTAATCCACCCTTCAGCTAACACAGGGTCAAATGATCCTCTGAATGATGGGGGATGTTGCCTCATGAAATGTTCCACCACTGACATGTTCCTCTACGGTTGATCTGGCTGATCTCATGCATGGATACCACCGCCATTTATCGCTTGAGTCAACAGCGCCATTACTGCAACAAACTGTTCAGTTCCAATTCTGACCATCTCAGGATGCTGATTCGGAAGGTTATTTCCTTCGGTATGCCTTCCTAGCACTGCTTCCCTGTTTCCTCTGCAGAAAACCATTCTGAATAAACATGTCTTAGATGAAGCAACATGGTAATCTTCAAATGCTATATCATTTCAATTTGACCATAAAAAAATATTTTTGGATAATCATTTAATAGAATTCTAACTCCTAAAGTTATCTAAACTGACCTCTGATACCAACTATAAGGCCCCAGCCTTAAACCTTACTTAATCTTGAGTTATTACAAGATTACATATTGAGGATCTTTTCGGGTTTAGAGTTTTAGAGAATTAGATCATAAAACTTTCATTACATTCCACATATAAACAAAGTGGTTACATAAAGATAGTATTCTTATTTCCCATCAATGGAAACATATTTAAAATAAAACATGGATTCTTTCTTGACACTTCCTTGACACTATCATCATATCATGTACCTTTCCCTTGACCTGTGAAAAACATTTCAAAAAACTTGGGATGAGCATAAAAAGCTCAGTAAGGGATATAAAAATATGGAAAGGAAACATGGGTACATATATATATAAGAATTAAATCATAATTTACCCATAAAACATAAGCACTTTAACATACCTCATCAAATCATGAATAAATCATAGAAATCATAAGACATAAAGGTAACTTGAGGCATTCATAACATTCTTACGTAGGGAGTAACCCTCTTGGTTACGTTTGGAATACCCATAATAGTATATTCCCTAAATCTCTTCGTAGAAACCTTAACGTTTCACTCCTTCACGTTACCCAATGCATTGGAGGGCTATATCGGGCTCACCCGCCCTTAGTTTATCACGGAACCACCCGTCTTCACAATAATTCCCAAGAACCTCAACATAATCGTATCACATAAAACATGCATAAAGGAAACATAACATTTCCACCTTTCAATCACAATATATCAATACAACACATTTATATAAAAAAAATTATGAAAACCATTTTCAATACCAAAATAAAAGAAAAGTAAAAAATGGTATTTATTTTTCATTTAAAAAAAAGGTATGGCTTGTAGAGGAAGCCGAAACTCAAATAATGGTCACGGCGGCGGAGAAGTCATTGTCGCCACATACATACAACAAAAACATTCCCTTTTGTCGTTTAGTAAACGCTTCATATAAAAAAATATTCCTTTTGAATAAACGTAAAAGTCAAAGGGGTTTATACACCATATAAAAGAAGGTTGTGTATAAAACAAAATATGCCTCAATGAAAGGAGATTGAGACGAAGTCCCATACCTCAGGTCCGACTTGACTCGATCGTTATTTAATCTCATGAATAATAAACTTGAGTTAATTTCTACTTGTTTAAGAACCTTTTTCAAGTTCATTATTTCTTTTATATCACTTATTTCCATGTCATGAACACTATGTAATTATTTAAGTTAATAACAGTCGTTTTAACGATCATTGGTACTTGAGTCAAAAATAAGCCCTTTATAATTACAAGTTGTTCATGTATACATTATATCCAGAATGGTATTCATGATGTAGATATCATATATTTCATATATATCCACTACATGCATGCATTTATAATATTACATAATCATTTAGAGGTAAGAAATGAAATGCACCGTTCATGGAGACGGTAAGCCGTACGTACGCATGAACGCTACTTTCATTTCTATTTCGTATTTTATAGAATGGAATCATAATGAAATAAAGGTATATTATAATTCAAGTATAATATCATATATAATATCATAGTTCCATCCTTTATACGTCCCACATATGGTATTTAACGAATCAAATCACTTTGAGGGGGTGGTAGTCCGCACTTCCTTAAATGAAGATATCGCGTTTACCCATAATGGAAACCATAAAAGTATGACCAAAATTAAAAATACAGAAGATTAAAGAAAACATAAAAATATTATATATCATATATAAATATAGTGACATCTTAATGGCCACCTTTGAATGTGTTAAAAGAATGTTGAACAATCATCGTTTCGGGAGGCATAAATTCACCATCCACGGAAACAGTATGTCCTTTAACCATTAGATGTAGGTGTGTGTAAGTGTATCTCGAATACTTATTATAAAAACATCCTAGTAAATTGAAGATACTGGAGTTTTTACAAAATAAATGAATAAAAAGAGTTTAGGGGGTTGGAGAAGCAAAATAAAACAAAAGGACTCAAGTGAAGACATTACCTTAAACTCGGGTAACTCCCTTTGGTTTGAGCTCAAAGGCTTCCTTGGGAAGACTTCTGCCCAAAGTGAGGCTTCAAGGAGTAAGATAGGGATGTGTAGAGACAAAATGGGCAGGGGTTGGCTGAGCCAAAGGCTTTGGAAGTGTGGGTAAGGAGGTAGAGGTGGGGGCCTTTTATAAGAGGAGAGGAGGGGCACTCTTGGAAAGTAAAGAAATGTTACTTTATTTGAAAATGAGTTTCGGATTCAAAAGGTCTCACATTGATATAATTCGAGGTTAAGGTGATAAGGTTTCGAAATCCACCCATCCAATAGGTTTTGGACATGTGTAGGTCATAGATTTTACATTATCATTTCATTTTATTTAAATCCTTTATTAATGAGGTAATCGCTGCATCATCATGATGTCATAAATAATTTAATTTATTTAAAGTCTAAAAATTATGAAAAAAATACGATGATGTAGGAAATCTTTTTAGATTTACAATGAATATTTATAGTCTAAAATATCATCTATGTAGAAAAAATTAAAAATGTTTTAATCAGGTGATACATTCTTGTTATATTTACTTTCTTTAAAAAAAATAAAAAGATAACAAGTCACTTTCCACAAAAGTGATTCCATGGGGTCCCCAAGTTTGTCACAAGACATCCCATGGTCGGCCATGAGACAAAAAGTAGAATTAGGACACATGTTGGTGTCATTTTTTTATTATTATGATATTAATTTATTATCCTTAACTGCCTGATTACTCATTAATCAAGATAATTAAAGATAATTACTGTCGTTACTATTCATAATGTCCAAAAACAAGAGTCTTAATTACATAATTTTGACCTTATGATTACAAATATTTAATCCATTTTACCAAATTCCAAACACAGAAATTGCAATAATTGATTTAAAAATAATTCCCGTTGTCAAAACAAATAGCGGGTTTTTTTGAAACAATATCTATGAAAAGTTTGGCATTAGTTTATGCCCAATTCCAAATTAAAATTAATACTAATGACCACCATTGGATTAAATTGTAAAAATATATTCAGATTACACTTTAAGACCAATTAAAAATATAATCTAACCATATAATTAAATTAAATGAAAAAGCAGTTTTGATGTAAAATGCAGTATTTTTCACTATTCATTAAAAATGAACATTGTCAGAAAAATACCAAAAATTTATCCAATGTAAATTTCAATGTCCCAATAATAATGAATATGTTTATTTTGACAAATATAGATTATAAAATTGTCAAAAGTTTGATTTAAAAAGGGTTTGCCATCAAAAGGCAGTAAAACAATCTTTTAAGAATATTAGTGTATTCCATGCTTAAGATTGGATTTATTTTCATTTTAAGCCTCTAAAACACTATATAATTAATTAATATACATAGATAAAAATATCTATTATTCATTACTTACTTGGGATGTTACATTTCAAGCTATGAAATGTGGTTTAGTAAATGAAAATCTATGAGGGGTGACCTTTTAAGATATAAAATATGTTTCAGGTTGTAAATTTTTTGAGGGGGATACCTTTTAGGACTTGAAATATGGTTCATGTAGTGAAATGTGTATATTCCCATTTTTTTTCCTATCTTTACCCTTAAAATCTTTTAGGGGTTTTCCCCTTTTCTCTCTCTATTTCACACAATCTAACCAGAGAATCCCCTCCCCTTTCCTCCTTCATTTATCCTAAAATTTTAGTTATTTCATGTGATATTTATTTAGGTTTTAGGTGATATTATCCCTTCTTTGGACTTAATTCTTATTTTCCCTTGCTTTCATCTTGGTTTCTCTTCTCTAGTTTATAGTTTTGGTTCCTATTCCACTATAACATGGTATAATTGGCTGATAATGATGGTACTTTTACTCAGTGTAGGTAAAAGATGTCCCAATATTACATCTTCATGTTATCACACATTTTTTTGATGTAGGAACACCATTATATGAATTTTTATATGGTTTTAACTTAAATTAAACTAATTTTTCTCATGAATCATTATCACGTGTTAGGGATTTTTCCCGGTATGGTGTTAGGAGTGTGTTACGGATCTTCTAAATGTTTTTGGTTGTAGTTTTGGTACAACAGTTTCCCCAATGAGTTTTTAGGCGTTATGAATATTTAAATAAAAAATTTAATTATTAATATTTTTTTAATTAATTATAAATGATTATAATTAATTATTTTTTATGTTTTGGAAAGATTTAGAGACTCATGTGGACTGAAAATGGATAGTTGGACTTTTATGAGCCTTGGTAGAGCTATTGGGTAGTGATCAAGAGGGGAGAACTCTGTAAAGAGGTATGTGGTTCCACATACACATCCTTTTGCATTATACATTTTATTTTTCTCATGTGATATGTGGTCTCTCCATTGAGGGTGATCAAACTTTGTTTAAAATGATTTTTTATTTAAAATAAATGCTTGGGTAAATTGAAAAAAGTTATAATTACTATGAGGGACCCTTTAATACTATATTGACTATCTCAGTTGTCGATGGTCAAGGCCTTGATCATACTTGTGTTCCTTGAGGTACACAAACCCTAAGGGGTGATATTAAATAAACTATAATAATGTAGTGTCCCTAGTATAGGTTCCCTTAGACACCTTCTTACAGTGGAAGGTGGTGGATTGGGAATGATTGGCCCGAGTAAGCCATAGTTGACCCTTGAGATGCCATAGAGCCTTCAGGCTAGTTTAGAAGAGCATAGATAAAGTGTTCTTCCCCTATTGAGATGAGATCACCTAGGTTGGTAAACCCTAGGTATATTGTTGTTAGGTTGGGTGAGTAGATTGACCTAGGATGACTTGGAGAGTGAGATAGGCCTTGTGCTATCTCTTGAGACCAATTCCAGTGAGGCTTAACCTATAAGGGTAGTGAGGTTGTGATGTGATTATGATGATTTCTAGGGATGTTATGCTATTTTAGTGAAGATATTTTCCTGAGAAACAATATTGAGATAATGGATCCCATGTGGGTTCTATTTCTATGATATGGCCTAGTGGAATCATTGAGTTCCCTATATATGTATTAAACCCTAAGAGGGTTTTGTGTCAGAATGGTATTCATGATTGTGGGTATCACCTTAGAAACTAAATCAATTTTGATCCTGATACTTATCGATTCCTTATACATGCTCCTTGGATCCAATAGTCATGCCTCGTTACTGTGGATTTCCTTAGTTTGTCTCCCTAGGAATTAGCATGGATCCTAATTACTATGGATTTATTAGTGTTATACACATAGGAATAATCTTGGGGAATGATTACTATTAATTACCTAGTGTCACCCCCATAGGAATTAGTTGTGGAACCTGATGTTATGAATCACCTGGGATTATCTCCTAGGGAATATTTTGGAGTTTGATGGCTATGGAATGCTCAGGATCACTTCATAGGGTTCATTGATTATGCTTGATAACTATGGGATTTTCTAGTATTACATCCTATGGATTAGTGATGATACCTCGTGATTATTGGATCATCTAGGATTACCACATAAGTATTGGTGAAGATGCATGATGACTACTAATTATCCAGGACCACTTACTAGGGATTGGATTGCCACATGCTACTCTTAGGGTACCTATGGATACTTTAAAGGATCAAAAATTTGTGCCTACTATGATATGGTTCTTGGGCCAAGTATTAGTTTGAAAAATTACATGACATTCTTAGAGACACCCCAGTATTTGTCGAAGCAGGTTTGGGTCGATCCCGAGTTTAGATTTAGAACCAGAGGATCGACAATGGTTATTCTATTTAAACTTCCTCACTATTTATTTATTATAATGATCATATCACATGTGCATAAAATTATTTTACTAGTTATGTAAGATTTAATGTTGTTGGTTCCATACCAAGTTGTACTTACACCTTACTTGAGTGGCCATGACACTTGGGTTCCTGAGAATATATCACTGTTCACAGGTTCAAGATGGGAAGAGGTCCGAAGTAGCTTGATTGAGTGGGATAACCCAGATGGGATCAAGGACGGGTATGAGGTGAGGTTCGAGGATTTAGTAGAGACTATTTTACATTTATTTTATTCTTTTGTTCATTTTGTATGTGTGGTTGGACCATTGGGTAACCAATGATTCTATATGACTACTTGCCTAATGTATTTCAATTATTATTAATGGTTATGTTTATTATATCCACACACTGCGATTATTTACTATTGTGGATGATGTTTAGTTATTGTTTAATATTGTACACTCTAATATGATGTTATAATATCTCAACATTTTCACCCTAGATCCCCACTTCCAGTAGGTTTCCTCTGGCCTATGGAGAGGCATACCTGAGGTCCCAATGATATATTTGTTCTAGACACTAATAAGTGGTCTCAAGCTAAGGATGTTACAATCATGTGCATTTTAGACCCCATGGTGAACCATTTCTCTCAAAATTTCTGGGTTCCATGACCAGAATCCAAAAAATATCAACCATATCCCTTGATCCAAAATGGACACCACCAGGCCTAACACTACAACATGGTGTTACCCTAGATGGAAAGACTCATATATGGCCACTAAAAGTCCTCCAAAATCCTTATCGACACCTCCAAAACATAAAAAACACAAATCAACAATCCAAGAAGGTCTATAAAATTACATTAGATACCTATCAAATGATTCTTGTCCTTGGGAATCAAAACCATACCAAGAAAAAACTACATACACCTCCAACCATGAACTCCCCAGGAGATACATCTTAAACTAGATAATGCAATCCCTAAAGCCCAATAATTTCACTGAAACAACTCAAGATAAACATTCCTATGAAAATCATCTCATTCAAAACAAAAAAATCATCATATCAAAGACTACAACAAAACAAAGCTCAAAACAACTTGGGATACTGAGTTTTAATATGCTAATCACATTCCCACATACTCTCCTTCACACCACATGCCTCTGTATAACTTAAACCAAGGGAATAAATCACCCACAAAATACCTTCTCCTAAAGATCTTGGATCTCAACTAGTCATTATAATAATGTCATGTCATCCTCGATATCCATATTTCCCCAATTGATGACATGAGAATCATTATGAAGATAAAAATGTAGTCATAACACATGGAAGATGTTATGGACCCTGTCCAACCGTGTAAGAAGCTCCAATCAATACACCACCTCTCCATCATGCTCCAACACCTCAAATGACCGATAAACCGGGGAGAGCATTTACTCCCCTGAACAAACCTTTAATTCCATTATTGAGGAAAAAACCTCAAGAATATATAATCTCTAACATATAATGATAAAAAAACTCATCCTTCTATCCACATATAACTTTTGATGGTCCTTTACCATCTTCATCTGCTCTAGAATCTATGAATCTTCAATTTTGTGCTCAAAACCACTTCTGGCCCAAGGATTTTCAGCTCCCCAGCCTAGTTCCAACACAATAGAGAATGACAAGGATGCCTATACAACACCTCAAATGGAGATATTCTAATGTAAGTGTGGAATTTATTGTTATAATAAAACATGACCAAGGTAAAGTGCTTCATACACAGTCTATTGAAGTTCAAGATACAAGACCACACTATACACTTTAGCATCTAGATGGTTATCTCGGTCTACCCATCTGTATAGGGGTAGAAAGGTTTGATAAGATGCAACTGGGAGCCAAAATAATTCTATAATTCTCTCTAGGATTACAAGGTAAAATTAGTATCCCAAAAAAATGATGGTCCTCAATACCTTATCAAGACATACCACCTCATTTGTATACCACCTCCCCAAGACTTCCATGAAACCTAATTTTTTGATTGCCAAGAAGTGTCCAAATTCATCAAAAAAATCCATGATCACCCAAATTGAAACATATAATCCCAAGGTTTTTGGTATACTAGGGATGAAATCCATTGAGTTTTCATCCCATTTCTACTCAGATACATCCAATGACTGAAAAAAACCACATGGAACATGGTGCTCCACCTATAACTACTAACATAATAAGAACCATGAGATGAACTCTTTCACTGATAGCTTTATCCCGGGCCACCAAAGATGACCACTCAAGGCATGATACATCTTAACCAAACTAGGATGCACTTACATTATTGAGTTTTGGAACTCATGAAGAACCTCCTCATACATTTCCAATAAGAAAAAAACCTTCCTAGAAACATCATTTAACGTTTTTCATCCTTCAACCATCCATTCAAAGAGTCATCATGGATGGAATGGTCCCTTATTACCTCTTTCTTTGAGTCTTCCAATTGAGACTCATCCACCTGCTACATCAAGGATTATTGAACTATCATATGAAGCAATAAACTCTCGCCACCAGCCCCCTCCATGTAAATATGCATCACTGTAAGATCTTATTCCCCATCTAAACATTTGTAGATTCCTAAGAAATATATCCCTATGAATTCCTACCCAACACATTTGTAACTACATTTACATTTCTTGGGGTGTAGAAGATCTCAAAATCATAATCCTAATGAAACTAAATAAACCTTCATTGTCATAGATTTAAATCCTACTAAGATAAAAAATACCCTAGTATATGAAGACTAAATAATGCTCACCATTGAGATAATTTCTCCAAAAATTTAGATAAAAAACCACCACTTCTAACTCGTGATCATGGGTGGAATAGTTATGCTTGTGGGGATGTAACTACCCAGACCCATAAGATATCACAAATCTCTTATGCATTAAGACACTACCCAACCCAATATGAGATTCTTAAAAGAACACCTCAAACATCACCCCTTATATAGAAACCAAAGCATGAGAGCAATGATCAACATCTACTTTAGGTAGTAAAATGTTGTCTAAAACTAATCAGTCCATTAGAATCTATATTCCTTAATAGTCAAGGATATAAAAAGGCCAATGTTCTAAGAGAAGATGGACACAAACCTCTGATAAAATATCACTAGACCAAGTAAACTATGTTTTGTGACTAAGAAGTGTTGAATTTAGATTGAACAAAAATACGGATTGATTTGTTCTATCTTTTTTTTCTAGTACATAATTCACTTGACAATATCAAGCCTTATTTATAATGTTTCTGGATTGGATGTTCTCAATAGTGAATTATGGTTTTAATGGATAGTGGTGATTAGGTAGAAGACATAGGTTAATGTTTGTTCTAAAGTACTCATAGGTTCATAAGATAAGAAAAGTCAAGCAATGATTTACTATTATTCAAAGTTCCAAATATCATGTTTATACTTAGATGTTCATGATTTTAGATTAAGTTATTCAAAGGAATAAGTTGGTGAAATTTGGAAGAACTATGTTTTGAGAATAGATTTTTCTGGAGAGAGTTACCAAACTGATTTTAGTAGGCTGACCTAATCTAGAAAGGTTTTATCAAACATAGAGAAATAAAAAACTCACCAGATAAAGGTTTTTGGATAGATTCATAGAATAGAGAAACTTTGAGAGTTCCGAAAAGAGTAACTTGAAAATATTTGAACATAGGAAACATGTAAAGAAGTACCAGATGAAGAAGAACATTATAAATTAATACCATACAGATCATTACCAATTATAGGAGTTCCTTGAAATAAGTACAAGGTTAAGTTTAGGAAAACTTTAAAAAGTTTTTCTAAACTCATACATTGTGGTGATTCTAATTTTAATGTTCAATGACTCAATAATATGATGGAAAGATCATGATTCCAGATGATTTATTAAGAATTTTTAAAGATTTTTGACATCAATATTTAAGGAATGTTCCTATGAAATTTATTGAATACAATATTTTAGAGCTTTAAATACAAAAATGAAAATAAACATTCGAGTGAGAAATTAAAATGTGAAGTAGGAAATTTGAATTTTAAGTTCATGATTCTACCATATTTCTTAGAGAAACTATTATTACATAAAGTGGAGGAGGTGTGATGGGTTATTACTATTTCTATTGTGATAGTTTTTGAAGAATTGAGGTGCCAATCGAGAAGATTGATAGATACTTTTATCAAAGCACTAGATAGAGAGGTATCAGATATATTAGTATCAGATAGATAGGTATGAGGAAAAGTGTTATTGTATATATAAGTACCAGACAAAGAGGGTAAAATAGAGGGTACTAAACAGAGGGTACTAGATAGAGAATACTGGACACAACATACCAAAAAAATAAGTACTATATGGATGGGTATCAGATAAAAAAT
Organism: Viscum album; assembly: GCA_963277665.1. NCBI lineage: Eukaryota > Viridiplantae > Streptophyta > Magnoliopsida > Santalales > Viscaceae > Viscum > Viscum album. The sequence continues at coordinate 1,573,935,502 of OY728148.1, read as the reverse complement.
TTTACAAAAAAAGTTCTTACTCACTACTGTGTAATAAATTGAAGAGGAATAAGAAGAACTTGTAAGAAGAAAATTGTAAAATAATTCAATCAACATAATGAAAATGTATTAAATCCCATTAGTGAAGGTTTATTTTTCTACTAAAAAAATTATGTTATCATATTATCAATTCAATATTCACATGAACTATCAAAGGACTATAGTGATATACAAGTGATGAATATTACCTACTTTCTATAAACCTTAAAGGATTTCTTTGTAGTGGATGTGTGATCTTGGATTGTTTCTAGATCATTATAATAACTAGATACTCTTATTAAGTAGTGAACCTTATAGATTCTTATATTCCCATGGGCATGCTTGTGTGTTGTGTTTCAGATGATCCAATTCTATCTAAATAGAGGTGAAATTTACTTTAAAAAATAAATAAATAAAAAGAGAAAATCACTGATTCACCCCCTAATAGTGATCACATAGATCCTGAATGATTAAAAGAAAATTTGAAAATTTTCATAAGAATAATCAAGTCAAGAGAATCATACATATAGCTAAAATAACCAGAGTAAAAAATTATAAAATTTCTGAGGAATCAAAGTTTGAAGTAAAAACTACTAAAAATGGAGACTTTGTTAAGTATAAGAATAATTATAATCTAAATAATAATATTTTAGGATTTTACCAAAATTTTGGATCATAATAAGGATCCAAGGTTGATGATAAAAAATATGATGTAAAACAGGTACATAGTTCTAGAAACACATGGAGGTTACAGAGGAAAATATGATTTCTATGGATATTTCTAGCACTTTGGAGACTTTGGGAATACAAAAAATATTTATTGGTTCAATCATCAACACTATAATTAATCCATAAGGTATTGGAGGTAGAGTTTTATGGGGAGTAAAAACATTCAGAAAATATAACCTAAAAATCCATTTTAAAAACTAAAAATAGATTTCATCTAGTGAAAACTATTTGTGGAATATGTGATCAGATAATGTATCTTTCTAAAGGATGTCCTGTAATATTACCAAATCAATAAATTTAATATAAAAAATATCATAAGCCTCATGTGAAGGAGTAAAAAATAAAATAAAAGGCCTTAGTTATTGAAACTGATCCAAAATCTAAAAAATGAAAAGGAATATAGATATTCAATAGTGGGTGTTCTTATCATATGACTAGAGATTTGAAACTATTAAAAAAATTGAAAGAATACAAAGAAGGGACAATGAATTTTGGAAATTATGAGTCACTCAGAATCAAAGGCATTAGAGATTCCATCACTGGAAAAGATAGTATGAAATAAAGAATCTATTTATTTGTTTATGGACTAAAACTCAACTTGTTAAATGTTTCACAACTTTTTGGTGAAGGAAAATAGGTATTTTTTAGAAGAAATGTATTTATTTTTAAAATTCTTGAAGATGAGAAAGTTGTAATGAGAGGAAAATGAACCAATGGAAACCTGTTTTAGGTTGGAGATACCCAGGGATCATGATATCTAAGCATGATAAAAGAACATAAGTTATAACATAAGAGTCTTAGATATATGTGCTAGAGTAATATGAAAAAACCGAAAAATGGAGGATGCATTCATGGTGTTCTTGATGTGAAAAGAATAGGATATTAGTGTTGTTCTATATGATATAAAGGGAAGATCCTGAATGCAGTGCATAAGAGGGTTGAGATACATACAAATCATCCCCTAGAGCTTATTAAGTTTGATATATGTGGGCCCATGATAAATAAATCAAAAAATGGTGATAACTATTTTATTTATTTTATTTATTATTTCACACATATTAAATTTATTATGATTTTAAAACAAAAATTAGAGGCTCTCAAAATATTTAAGAGTATTAGGAGAAGTAATGAAAAGGAATGTGAATAGTCCATGAATAAGATTCGAAGTGATAATGTTTCTAAATACACAAATGGGATGTTTAAATGTTATCTTTAAAATCCTAGAATTAATCATGAATATATTTCACCATACACACCACAACATAATTCTATTTCTAAAATAAATAATAGAAGTTTGGTTGAGATGACTCAAACTATGCTGATTTAACATGACACTCATCATTTTTTAGAGAAAATCTATTGGAAAAATATTTAATATTTAGAATCATTGTTTCTATAGTTCAAACTCTAATACGACTCCTTTCTAGATGAATTATAGAGAGACCCCAAGTGTGAAATACCAAAGGGTGTTTGGCAGTCCATGCATTATCAAAGTCAAAGGTGAGATTCTTAGAAAGATTAATCAAAGATCTATTGATGAAATCTTCCTTGGATAACCACTTAATGGTATATGATATAGGTGTTATAAAAATGTAATTATAAATATTATTGACTCTATAGATGTGAAAGTTCTTGAACATCCTGATAGAAAAGTTTCACAGTCAACTGCAAATATATGAGGAAGCGAAGAGGAAGTTGTTTCTACTAAACAACATAAAAAAGTTTTTGAAAGAAGCGATGATATAGAAGCTTTAAAGTATAATGATATTGATATAAAAATGTTGAGTTATGAGGGAAAATTATTTTCATCTCATCCAAGTATGTGAATTAAATGAAATATGAGAATGTAGTGTTCCTAGTGTAGGTTCCCTTAGACACCTCTTTGTAGAAGAGGGTGGTTATTGGGAATGATTAGACCGAGTAGGTTGTAGTGGAGCCTTGAGATTCCATATAACCTTCAAGCTATTTGAGAAGAACATAAGGAAATAATTGTTCTCATGCTAAAATGAAATCACCTGAGTGGGTAAACCGTAGATAAATTGATGATAGGTTGGTAGAGTAGACCAACTTGGGATGACTTGGGGAGCAAAATGGGACTTATGCCATATACTGAGACTGATGCCAGTGAGGCTTCTCCTATAAGGAAAATGAGGATATGATGTGATTATGATTATTCTAATGGATGTTATTCCCTATAAGTGATAGTATTATCCTAAGAAATGAGATTAAGATAATGGATCCCATATGGGTGATCATGTTATGATACATCCTAAGGGACCTGATGAGTCCCCCAGAGATGTATTAACCCCTGATAAGGTTTTCATGGGAATGGGTAGTGATTATTTCTAGTGTAACATTAAAACCCAAATAAAAATTGAGACTAATAATCATGGATTCCTTAAATATGATCCTTAGATCCGATATTCATTCCTGATTTATATAGATTTCCTAGGACCATCCCCCTAGAAATTAACTTGGATTATGATGTTATTGATTACTTAGGGACACCCCCTTAGAATCAGTTTGAATCATAATGATATGGATTGCCCAGGATCATCTCCCTAGGAATCAGCCATTGATTTTTATGTTATATATCACCTAGGATTAACTTCTAGGTACTATCTTGGATTTCGATGACTATAAAAAGATTACGATCACCTCTTGGAGTTTCGTGATTACACTTGATGACTATGGGATCACCTAGGATTACCTTATAGGGACTAGTGATGATGAATGATGATTATTATATCTCTTAGAATTACCTCATAGGTATCGGTGATGATGTTTAATGACTACCAATCACATAGGACCACCTTTTAAGAATCAATTTACAATTAACTACTATTGGGATTCCTCTGGATACTTCTAAGGATACAAAATTTACATCTACTACAATATGGCCATTAATATTGGTTTTAGTTGTCATGATTATGTGATGTGATAAAAGATTCTATGACACTGACTATAGCATGTTTGGTTTGATATCATTATTCACATTAGAACTTGAGGATTGATAGTGGTTATTTTATTTATGCTTATACACTATTTATTTATTCTTCTAAGTATATAACATGTGTATACAATGATTTTATTGGTTATATAGAGAACCATAGTGGTAGTTCCCTGCTAAATTTTGATCACACCCTACTTGGGCCACTATGACACTTGGACACCCAAATAGATCTCACTATTCATAGGTTCAGTTTAGGTAGAGGCCTAGAGTTTCTTGATCAAGTGGGATATATTGGATGAGATCATAGACTAGGATAAGGAGGGTATTGATGATGTAGTAGAGCCTCTTTTACATTTATTTTATTCTTGTGTTCATTTTTATGTGTGGTTAGCCTGGTGGGTGACCGAGGAGTCTGTATGTCTTCTTCCCCATTGTATTTCATTTATTATTGATAGATACGTTTATTGATTTTGTGTAATATGATTATTTACTATTGCAGATGTTTGGTTATTTCTTTTTATTATTAACTCTAATATTTGGATATAGTCTCCCCAAGGTATCACACTAGACCCTCATTGCTAGTCACTAGCCTCTGGCATATGGGGAGGTGAACCTAAGTTCCTAGTGGCATCTCTAGTCCATACATTGATTTATGGTATCTGGATGGGGATATTACAAAGTGGTATCATAGATTTTATGTGACTAATATCATAGAGTGTATCATAGTTTTTATTTATCTTACAATATAGAGAGATGGTAAACAAGTGATATATAATGTGTTGAAGATTGTGATGGATCTCAGACTGGTGCATCATGAATACCTTCCTAATAGGAATACTATGTTACCAATGGATTGGGATTTCTATTATAGTCTTATGATTTTATAGTTGTATGGTTTATCCTATTGTAACACACATAAATGTTTTGGATTTATAATTAATTGATTATGGATCTTATACTATTGAAAAAAGGCTGATGTTCATGCATCATATTCGATACGTAGGATTCACATGGAATCTGTATTCCTATCTATGTATGTTTTATTTCACTGATGATAAAGGGTTCAATAGTTTAAAGTGTCAAAAATAACTTATATTATGTTTTCCCATATAACTTAGTGGTGGAATTATACTTAGTTGGGCTAAAATATATTTTTATTCCAATGAAAGTTTGTGTAGATATTGGAAAAAATGATCCTTGATGAAAACTATGCAGTCCCTCAGTGTAATAGAAAGCTAGTGACCCTTAGCGAGTCTATACAACTAATTTATGCTTTGGTACTAGTTCTATAAGAAATATGTTCAATTATTTAAAGTTCTAGTGAAAACTTATATGATTTTTTCCCATATATCTTGGTGGTGGAATTCAACTTAACAAAACCATACGACTATGGGATACTCGACATAGATCATAGTTGGGAGATGTCATTGAATATGCATATGTTGATAGATGAGAATTTGATCATGAAGGGGGTGAATCCCGTATACGGAACCTTGGTGAGGATCATCTTGATATCATTATTCTTGAGGGTTAGTCCCATATGTTGATGCTCAGTGAGAATCAAGTGACCTAGCTGGAAGTGTTTTGGATTGTGATGTCGGTGTGTATATGTGTGGATGAGATGAAGATCCTTGAGGGGGTAACCTCATATGCATATGATCAGTGAGGATGGGTGTCTATGAGTAGGCTAATGACTTGGCATGCAATTATTGATATAGATGGATATGTGAGAAACTAGAGTGGGTAGTTTAGTCATGAGTTGTCGTGCGATGTTTGAGATGGGAATAGAGAGGTGTTTCCTGTGAGTTATGAATGATGAGAGATGTAATTTTTGGGTTTGGTGGGGGATCCTAGTGCTTAGATATAGGTTTTATTATATTGTTAAGTTGATTATTATTATATGAATGAGTTATATATGAGGCTAACCCAAGGGGTTAGCCCAGGTTTGTGAGTGCCTTAGAGGTAGGAAGCGTGGGTATGTGCTTCGGATTATGAGACCATTTCAGGGAGGTGATACTAGGTACATGATGTAGGTATAGCGATGCCTTATATAATCTTGAATGTGAAATCACATTGGTTATTGTTTTGTGATTGAGTTGACATGAACAGAAGGCATGGCTAGCTGGGTATAGTATTGTGAGATACCTTGTGTCTTTTGTGATGACAAGAACCTTGAGTGCTAGTGCTTTTGGTATCTAGGATTATTTTTAAGGGAAATACTGGTTGAGTGCCTAACCCTATTGAATCTAGATGTTCTTTTGGGAGCATGATGAGAGAATGGGCAGATGCTTTTAGTTATGAAATGATGCCTGGATGGTGGGTGTTTGTGTGATAGACTATGGCATAGGTGAATGACCAATTTTGAAGAGGATCACCAAGGGTGATTTTGACTAGATGATGTTGACATGTAATGAGCATGGTCAATGTTTTTGGTGCATGGTCCCAGGTATGTTGATATATAAATCAAGTGATCATGATTCAGGTTCTGTTATTGGGTGGTGGTACTAGAATGTACTGTCACGACCCGACCCAACGGGGCTCGAGCCGCGACTCCCCAAGTCCGCCTCCAATAGGCCAGGGGCTGGCGACTAGCACCGAGTAGGCTATCACACACATGGGAGGCATTAGCCTAAGGTACTTGTACACACGCACCCACAAACACCTCCATGAAACAGTGTAGAGATATAAAACTGAAAAGTAAATGCATGCATACATCTATCCCAAACCAGAGTACAACAGAAGTACAAAAGGGAAAAACAGGGCCCACCAAAAGAAAACAACAAAGCGCGTCCAACCTACTCCGAAGAAGGGTAACGCTGCCACAAACACCCACCGGAAAGCTCCCTCGGCACCGCACCGGCAAACACCCCGGTCAGTCTCGCTCACTCAGCTCTGCCTGCTCCAGGTCCTCCTGGGACTCCGTCGAAAGGCCTGTGGTCTGCACAAGACACAAACATGTGCGGGTAAAGCCCGTGCAGGGGTGAGTATAAACATACTCAGTAGGAACCCCAAAAACCCAAAACCAAAGAGAGCAACTGAAAGGCAACAGTCCGCTCATCCCAGCCAGAGGGAACCCAGAAGAGATAGAAACTCCATCTCGTGACCATCCTTGGCTAAACACAACTTGTTAGCTTAGCTCAGGTGTATGCCCATACATACACCTTGAACAATCCAGATATACTCAGCTCACGCACCAAGCCACAAGAGGTACCGACCTCATCACCAGCAACTGTCCACAACCTGAAGAGTACACCACACGATCACTGTCATCCCAGATGACACTCATTCGAGAGATACACTCCATCGGGTTTCTCTCAAACCTCTCAGATGCTCACCCGAGAGATCATGCTCGTCGGATATCATCACTGAGAAAACAACGCTGAAACAACATAACCACCAAAATCCTCGGATAGGGGATCGCTCCTAGGGTCCGCTAGGGGATACCAGAACCCACTCCGGTATACGAAGCTCACAGATAGGGGATCACTCCCAGGGTCCACTGGGGAATACCACGACCCAATCTGGCATACGTAGTTCTCACAGATAGGGGATCACACCCAGGATCTTCTGGGGAATACCACAACCCGATCTGGCGCTCGACAGAAGCACATCACTCAAATAGAGGATCGTCGCCCATATAAAGGTGGTCACGAAGATACCAGAACCCTATCTGGTATAACTCACGATGTAGGGGATCGAACCGACGATGTCACAACCCTACCGAAACCACGCGCTAAGTAGGGGATCGTATAACCAACGATACTGCAACCCTACCAAAACCACACGCTAAGTAGGGGATCGTATAACCAACGATACCGCAACCCTACCAGAACCACGTGCTGAGTAGGGGATCGCATAACCAACGATACTGCAACCCTACTATACACCTCATGCTGAGTAGGGGATCGTATACCCGACGATGCCACAACCCTACTGAGCACGGCCCACCGCGTAGGGGATCATAATGATGATGATGCCACAAACCATACGGGGTTAACCAGCTAGATAGGGGATCACCGCCCGTGAATAAGCGGTCACAGCGATACCAAGAACCCGATCTAGGGAAAAAATGCTAGAGGATCTCGCTCTGGGCCCACCGGAGGGATGCCACAACTCTAACAGTTTAAACATCTCATCGAGAGGATCAAAAACCTATACGAAGGTTGTGATGCCACACGAACCCTCGTGGAAACGAACCAAGGGAGTACCATCAACCACTGCTGGTCCAAAACGTCGCTAACCCGAGCGACTCGCAACAACGCCACACTGCGCACATCCAAGGCCAATACTCAGGACACCATCACGATCTACGCGGAAAAACACGCAGGATAGGCTGTTTACTCGCCTGAAACGGAGCACCGGTGAAAAAGGAACTATTCGCCGTAGCTAGCTCGGGTAGGGCCCACACAACGATCCCGAAACCCATCAAGCGGATCATACCATGGCGATCCCCTTGGAAAAACAAGCGGAATCGACTACTCACTCATCCGAAACGGACACCCAATGAAAAATGTACTATTCACTGAAGCCAGCTCGGGTGGGGCCCACGCCTCGATTCTGAAACTCATCGAACGGATCGCACCATTGTGATCCTATCGGAAAAACACACAGGATCGACTAATCATCCGTCAAAATCGGACTCCTGGTGCGAAAGCTGCGTTTCTCCCCAAACGCCAAAACCTGGCCTCGTGGAACCCGCACCCCGTTTTCAGCCCCAACACTTGGAAACCATCTCAAAAAGTCAGTCGTACCATCAGGGTCTCAACGCCACTGACGGCACGTCAATCGGACGCTCCGGGTAGTAGTTACAACGGCCCAAAGTCGTAAAATAATAAATTATTATTATTTTATTCGACATTTCAAGCCCCCGGGCCAAAATCCCGACTCACAAAATTCTTAAAGTGAGTGCAAAATGTCTATCTTGACGCAAAGAACACGTCGCTGCAAATGGCTCGCAAATCGAAGTTACGGTTTGCGAGTTACGGGGGTTTAAAGAACCCTCGGAACAATCTGGCCGGACCACCGCAGGGTCACCGGAAACCACCGCGCCGCCGCCGCGCCACCGCGGAACTCGCCGGATTCCGCCATGGCCGCCGCGGGTCTCGTCAAAAAACCGGGTTTTCGCCGGAAAACTTCCGGGAGCCACCGGGATCACCCCGGTGGTTCAAATTCAGATCTGAAAAAAGTTTCGGAAAGCTCAGGACCCGAACTACACAACCCTTATGACGATTTGAAGAAAAACAATGCATAAACAGGTTCCGGGATTTTAAAACTCAAACTACCTACCTGTTGGCAGATCGCCAAAGCTTTGGGTGCAGAACGACGCCTGCGACGCGCTGAAGCTCGATCTGCTGACGATCGACACTGAAAACGGACTCTCGGAGCTTGAATTGGCGAAGAACGGAGGAGGGGAGAGGGAAGGCCGTCCTCTGCGCGTTGGAGGATTTGGGGGAGGGGGAGATTGATTATGTTTTAATTTTTTTTAAACTCATTTAACTCTCCCCCGCCAACTCGCCTCCGTCCCGACATCCGATTTAGACAAAGGTAAGGTCACCCCTAGGGTAAACGCGTCGTTCTGAACGCAACGGAGGACTCGGATTTGAGATCTGAGACTCCGTTCAGAAGTTATTCAAGCCAACGCCCATAAACCAACTTTTCCACTTATTTACAAAAACGCCCCTAGTGGCGTTTTCCACAACAAGCCTGCGCCCGCAAATTTTACACCTCTCCTAGGGTAAACGGCACGTTACAGACGCAAACGTGCCCTCGAATTCCCGTTCCGAGCTACCATTTAGGAGATATCACACCCCCGCCACGTGCATTGTATAAAAATACTTAATATTTTTATAAAATTAATTCTGGGCACCCCGGGACTCGAAACCGCACGCCGTCTTCGCGCCTAGCTCTGGAATTCTTCATAGAAATATTCCAAAGTCTAACAGGGCCAAAAACCCGAGTCATTACATCCTCCCCCCCCCCCCTTAGAACTTTTCGTCCCCGAAAAGCCCTAAGCTCAAGGGAAGCGACTGGACTCTCAACTGGGTCACACACCAGTGAGTTCACCAACAAACACCCATGCCCGAACACATAAGTCAGAGGGACTCATCCACCACACCTCGATACTATCCGCTTTGGGCGGCACTGACTCGCCCGCACGGTTTTAATCGCGTCACAAAAACGCATCTCGGTGGGGGATGGATCTCTCTTCCTTACGCATTCAAAGCACGCCAAACAACACCCACTCAGGGTCGTACCATCGCCCTGAACAAAACTCGAGCAAGCAACCGAAAGGAAAGGTACCGCTAAACGGTGTCTATAAAACTACTATAGAAAGTATAAAGGACACAAGGTGTACCTCTATCCATCCGCGGAGCCTCTGGGTCAACAGCCTCCAGGGCATGTAGCTGTCCACGCCCTCGGCCACCAGCTCCCTGAGCTTGGCGTAAACCACCTGGGGGTGGGGGTGGTGGAAACTGGTACCGCCCACCACCGCCTCCTGCTGAACCAACTCTGTTGCCACGTCCGCTGCCCTGCAGATCTTCTTGCTCGAGACGCTACCTCTGCCAAGGCGGTCTGTCGACCGGCTCCCTCTCAGCAGCACGTCGGGTCGGACAATCTCTAGAAAGATGTCACCAACCATCGCAAGCGTAACACCGCCTCTCCTATGGCTATCCAAAACTGGCCTGAGAGCCCTGAGCCTCAGATCCTCCATCCTGGGGTCGCCTCCTGAAACGTCGGCCACGTCCAGACCCATGAGTCTGTTGTCAGCTACCAGATGTCGATCTAACTGACAAAGTCTCATCCCTCGAGTGTCCAGCACTAACAGGGGGAATCTGCTCATCCAGAAAACTCTCCACCACCAACGCTCGCTCCAGCACTCCAGCATAAGTGGGCAGGCACAAGGAAACCACACCTGCTCGGATGTCTCTGCGTAAGCCCTGCTCGAAGGTCCAATCCCTAAAGAAAGGGTCCCAAACCATATTCAGGGAGTAGCACGACAGGTCTGTAAACATCGTTGAGTACTCCGACATGGTCATGCTCTCCTGTCGAAGCAGCAGAAGCTCCTGGATCCGCACTGACCTCAGCGTCACCGGATAGAACTCTTCCATGAAGAGTCGCTCAAACTCTGCCCACGTGAGCGTCTCCTCATCATGGGACTGCGTCACCAAACTCCACCATCGCCCGACTGAACCATGCAGAAGGCTCGCCGCTAGGACCACCATCTGATCAGGAGGTGTCCTCACTAGGAGGAAAACTCGGGTGACTGCCTCAAGCCAGTCATCAGCTGCCTGGGGGGTCTGGATCACCCCAGAACCTGAGAGGTCATTGCCTCTGAAACTCGTGCAGTGCACTCAGCCTGCGCGCAACCTCATCCTGCACTGCCAGCACAACCAGCTGCTCGACAGGTGGCGGCTCAACTGGCAGACCACCTGGAGGTGCAACCTCAGAACCTACACCCTGCTCCTTAGCCTCTACACGGGGTGGGTCGTCAGCAAAATCCTGTTGTGGAACCCTCGCTGGCTGTCGTCGTGGAGGAATCCTGAAATACATCCAAGACGCACCACAATCAAAGAGTGTATCTGGAGATCTGACTTGAGAAGGACAAGGAAAAACCCAAAAACCCAGTCCTATATGATGCATGTACCATTATGTCTCTGTGACCAGTGTACGAATGTCCCGATTCGAAAGGCAGGTTATCAGAGTCCTGGTGTATGGATACATCGGCCGCTGCACCAACACTGGAGTCTCTGGCCTGAAAGTCGAACTCGAAACATCCTAACACTGCCACAATGCAACCCAAACCAACCTCACAGCTAGACCAGTTACACTCTGAGATCCCAAAGGTGGAACCTCCTCTGATACCACTCTGTCACGACCCGACCCAATGGGGATCGAGCCACGACTCCCCAAGCCCGCCTCCAATAGGCCAGGGGCCGACGACTAGCGTCGAGTAGGCTATCACACACATGGGAGGCATTAGCCTAAGGTACTTGTACACACGCACCCACAAACACCTCCATGCAACAGTGTAGAGATATAAAACTGAAAAGTAAATGCACGCATACATCTATCCCAAACCAGAGTACAACAGAAGAACAAAAGGAAAAACAGGGCCCACCAAAAGAAAACTAAAAAGCACGTCCAACCTGCTCTGAAGAAGGGGAACGCTGCCACAAACACCCGCCGGAAAGCTCCATCGGCACCGTACCGGCAAACACCCCGGTCAGTCTCGCTCACTCAGCTCCGCCTGCTCCAGGTCCTCCTGGGACTCCGTCGAAAGGCATGTGGTCTGCACAAGACACAAACATGTGCGGGCAAAGCCCGTGCAGGGGTGAGTATAAACATACTCAGTAGGCACCCCAAAAACCCAAAACCAAAGAGAGCAACTGAAAGGCAACAGTCTGCTCATCCCAGCCAGAGGGAACCCAGACGAGAAAGAAACTCCATCTCGTGACCATCCTCAGCTAAACACAACTTGTCATATCAGCTCAGGTGTATGCCCATACATACACCTTGAGCAATCCAAATATACTCAGCTCACGCACCAAGCCACAAGAGGTACCGACCTCATCACCAACAACTGTCCGCAACCCAAAGAGTACACCACACGATCACTGTCATCCCAGATGACAATCATCCGAGAGATACACTCCATCGGGTTTCTCTTAAACCTCTCAGACGCTCACCCGAGAGATCATGCTCGTCAGATAGCATCACTGAGAAAACAACACTGAAACAACATAACCACCAAACTCCTCGGATAGGGGATCGCTCCTAGGGTTCGCTAGGGGATACCAGAACCCACTCCAGTATACGAAGCTCACAGATAGGGGATCACTCCCAGGGTCCGCTGGGAAATACCACGACCCAATCTCGCATACGTAGTTCTCACAGATAGGGGATCACACTCAGGATCCGCGGGGGGATACCACAACCCGATCTGGCGCTCGACAGAAGCACATCACTCAGATAGAGGATCGTCGCCCATATAAAGGTGGTCATGACGATACCGGAACCCTATCTGGTATAACTCACGATGTAGGGGATCGAACCGACGATGCCACAACCCTACCGAAACCACGTGCTAAGTAGGTGATCGTATAACCAACGATACTGCAACCCTACCAAAACCACGTGCTAAGTAGGGGATCGTATAACCAACGATACCGCAACCCTACCGGAACCATGTGCTGAGTAGGGGATCGTATAACCAACGATACTGCAACCCTACTATACACCTTATGCTGAGTAGGGGATAGTATACCCGACGATGCCACAACCCTATTGAGCACGGCCCACCGCGTAGGGGATCATAATCCTGATGATGTCACAACCCCTACGGGGTTAACCAGCTAGATAGGGGATCGCCGCCCGTGAATAAGCGGTCACAGCGATACCAAGAACCCGATCTAGGGAAAAAATGCTAGAGGATCCCGCTTCGGGCCCACCGGAGGGATGCCACAACTCTAACAGTTTAAACATCCCATCGAGAGGATCATAAACCTATACGAAGGTTATGATGCCACACGAACCCTCTTGGAAACGAACCAAGGGAGTACCCTCAACCACTGCTGGTCCAAAACATCGCTAACCCAAGAGACTCGCAACAATGCCACACTGCGCACATCCAAGGCCAATACCCAGGCCAACATCGCGATCTATGCGGAAAAACACGCAGGATAGGCTGTTTACTCGCCCGAAACGGAGCACCGGTGAAAAAGGAACTATTCACCATAGCTAGCTCGGGCGGGGCCCACACAACAATCCTGAAACCCATCGAGCGGATCATACCACAGCGATCCCCTCGGAAAAACAAGCGGAATCGACTACTCGCTCGTCCGAAACAGACACCCGGTGAAAAAAGTACTATTCAACGAAGCCAGCTCGGGTGGGGCCCACGCCTCGATTTTGAAACTCATCGAATGGATCGCACCATTACGATCCTCTCGAAAAAACACACCGGATCGACTAATCATCCGTCAAAATCGGACTCCTAGTGTGAAAGTTGCGTTTCTCCACAAACGCCAAAACCCGGCCTCGTGGGACCCGCTCCCCGTTTTCAGTCCCAACACCCGGAAACCATCTCAAAAATTCCGTCATACCATCAGGGTCTCAACGCCACTGACGGCACGTCAATCGGACGCTCCGGGTAGTAGTTACAACGGCCCGAAGTCGTAAAATAATAAAATATTATTATTTTATTCGACATTTCAAGCCCCCGGGCCAAAATCCCGACTCACAAAATTCTCAAAGTGAGTGCAAAAGGTCCGTCTCGACGCAAAGAACACGTCGCCTCAAACGGCTCGCAAATCGAAGTTACGGTTTGCGAGTTACGGGGGTTTAAATAACCCCCGGAACAATCTGGCCGGACCACCGCAGGGTCACCGGAAACCATCGCGCCGCCGCCGGACTCCGCCGTGCCGGAGCCGGAAACCACCGCGCCGCCGCCGCACCGCTGCGGAACTCGCTGGATTCCACCATGGCCGCCGCGGGTCTTGCCGGAAAACCGGGTTTTCGCCGGAAAACTTCCGGGAGCCACCAGGAGCACCCGGTGCTCCAAATTCAGATCCGAAAAAAGTTTCGGAAAGCTCAGGACCCGAACTTCACAACCCTTATGACGATTTGAAGAAAAACAATGCATAAATAGGGTCTGGGATTTTAAAACTCAAACCGCCTACCTGTTGGCGGATCGCCGAAGCTTCGGGTGCAGAACGACGCCTGCGATGCGCTGAAGCTCGATCTGCTGACGATCGGCGCTGAAAACGGACTCCTGGAGCTTGAATTGGCGAAGAACGGAGGAGGGGAGAGGGAAGGTCGTCCGGTGCGCGTTGGAGGATTTGGGGGAGGGGGAGATTGATTATGTATTTTTTTTAAACAACTCATTTAACTCTCCCCGTCAACTCGCCTCCGTCCCGACACCCGATGCAGACAAAGGTAAGGTCACTCCTAGGGTAAACGCGCCGTTCTGAACGCAACGGCGGACTCGGATTTGCGATCCAAGACCCCGTTCAGAAGTTATTCAAGCTAACGCCCATAAACCAACTTTTCCACTTATTTACGAAAACGCCTCTGGTGGCGTTTTCCACAGCAGGCCCGCGCCCGCAAAGTTTACACCTCTCCTAGGGTAAACGGCACGTTTCGGACGCAACTGTGCCCTCGGATTCCCATTCCGAGCTACCGTTTAGGAGATATCACACCCCTGCCACGTGCATTGTATAAAAATACTTAATATTTTTATAAAATTAATTCCTGGCACCTTGAGACTCGGAACCGCATGCCGTCTTCGCGCCTAGCTCTGGAATTCTTCATAGAAATATTCCAAAGTCTGACAGGGCCAAAAACCCGAGTCGCTACATGTACACCCGTTGTTTTGGTTGAAATTGAAATAGGATGCACTAGTTGCGCAAGACACTATTTGAATTTTAGATTGGTGAGTGGTTGGGTGTGAGCCGAGGATCGATGGGCCTAAAAAGATGCTACAAGCATGGTTTCTTGGGAGTTTTGGGGAAATGGAAAACATCCCTTCATGGTAATGTATACATCAGAATGGGATTAGGTTATAATGGCATAGCCAATCAAGGATTAATCACAGGCAAATGCTTTTCCCCCAGGGTGTAGCTTAGTTGGTAGGAGCTCCTGTGGGGTCTCAGTGAGGTCTCGAGTTTGAGTCTCTCTGGGTACTTTCCTACATTGTGTGTTGCTTTATTTTCTATGTAATGTAGCTCATTTCCTGAATAAACTGAGGTTCAGGCTCAAATTTTAAATCATAGACAAATGCTTCCTATGATGAGATGAACATGGCTTGGGTGGAGTGACACACATGCAGTGACGAAATCAGTTGAGGTTGTGCTCGAGGAGTGGTATTAGGGAATCCATATGGTTCAGAGTGCACTGATGTGGTAGTGTTTTCACATTCTTTACCACATCCTTTTTTATATTTTATTGACCTTTTTATACCAAAATGTTGTTTTTTATTAAATAATTGATAATTGTTGTGGTTTTCTAACTTGGTGTGTAAAATAATAATTTTTAGTTTAAATCATGTGTTTTAATATGAATTATTGTCATTTTAAATAATTCTTAAATTAAATCAATTATTTGGAATTTGACTTTTATTTTTTATAATTTTTCATTCTAGTTAGTTTATCAATTCATTAATTTAAGTAATTCTTTATTTTTAATTTGTAAATAAATAACTCAATTTACTTTAAATAATTAAATTAGTGTTTAACAATGTAATTTTATTCAATTCTTTATTTTACTTAATTCTTGTATTAATTAATTGGTTAATTAAGTGGTTAATTAATTTAAGCAAGTAACTGTAATTACTTTAATTTGTTCTTAAATTATTTTTTTCATTTTTGTAAATAATGCATAATTAATTTTATCATTTAACTTTACTTTATTTTTATTTAGTTTTTAATTCTATTTGTTAATTTAATTGATTTTGTTATTAATTTATTTGTTAGTTTTAGTAAATTATTGATTTCTTTAAATTCATTTATTTATTTTTTGTTTCACACATGTTATGGTCGCACCCGGTGCTGTCTCACCGTGCCACCGTCGTGACCTAGCCGAGCCTCGTCGTGCTGTATCCGCACTTTACCTCACTTTCCGGTCTAACCCGAACCCATGGCGTCACCCAAAGCCCAATTCCCCTTCTCCTTCACTTGTTATGAGACCCGTCGTGACCTAGCGCTATGCCCCTTCGCCGCCCCCCCCATTCTTCTCTCCCTCGCTCCACCGGTCTACCACCTGTCCGCAAGAGTCCGCACCTCCCTCCGACCCGCATCTGACGCCGATCTCCCCTGCATAGAACCCTAATCAGCCGCCACACCCGCCACCCGCCACCTTCCACCACACTCCATTCTCCTCCATCCGCCGCCACAAACCCGCCTCACCTTGCACAGCCGCCGGTCCGACCTCTCCCACCCTAGTCGAGCTGCCGTCCGAAGCCTGACCGAGCTTTACCATGTCACTCTGCTCGGACCAAGCCCTACCACCTTCTTCTCTGACATCCCCTACTCCCTTACCTTCTTCGCCGCTGGGCACAACCCCCCCACTTTTTTTTTTTCTTTTGATTTATTCTAATTTTTATTATATAATAAAACACTTATATATATATATAATATAAAACTTATAATATAGTCTAATCATACATAATATAACTAATATTACTTATATAATATAATATATTAAATTAATGTAATTAAAATCATAATAATAAATAATATAATTAATGTGAATATAATAGTAGATCATTCATTCACCAGGGGGCATGATGCGGGACATCGATTCATCGATCCAGACTGGGGGAGTGGAATATGAGGAACATATAGCATTCACAGAGCAGAGTCCAACCATCAGAGTAGCAGATCAGCATTTCATACCTCGATTCCTAGGGTGGGACATCAAGCGCACTCTAGCACCTCATTTCCCATTGAGCATTAGGAATTGGAGCTTTCAGAAGATCAAGCACGGAGACAGACATCTTTATTTCCCTTTTATCTGTTTTTCTGCAACTTATTTCAACATGAAATTCATTGAACTTAATTCTATTTTTTGCATTGAAGCCAAACATTATTTCTGGCTTATCTACTTTGGGGGGGGGGGTAAGCTGGATGGTTAGATTTTGTTTACTCTGATTCACACACTACATCATTTTCTGGATCACCTCTCTCACTGTTTGTCGGATAGTTTTATCTTCAAAACAACATGGTTGAGTGAAAACCAATCTTGTTTGAATCTAAATGAAAACTGTTTCAATTCGAGGAATTCACTGAAAAGTGAATCATGCTTAAATGAGAGAGACATGCTGAACTCAACTTACAATTTGAGCCCAACGACATCTGACTTTTTATCACCATTGGATGGAATGACTTTTACAGTTGAAGGACTATAAGGGTTATTTCATCGCAAACTGACCAGATGACAAATCTAGCAAGTTACCTTAAGTCAGATCCATATTCCTTAACTTCAGTGCATGAATGAGGCTAAGCAATATCAAAATTGGCCAATGGACTTTCCCCCTACTCATCTATTGGTTGTTTTCACCACAAACATTCTTGCTGTCTTTACTACTTCTGTGCACTCACTGATTCCTTATCACATCCTCACATACTGATTTTCACTCACTCCACTTCACCACCACCAACTGATTTTGTTGTTTTTGTCTGTGTTTTTGTTTGTTTTGTTTTTTAGTAGATCACCAAGCACAACATTAGGCCTCCCTATGGTTTGACCCTGTCTTTCCACTGTTCTAAGTAGTAAGTAGGTTATAAATTTTAGTTTTTTGCCCATGCCCAACAACGTGGGTGCATTCAAATTTTGGTACCATTTCCGAGGAGGCTAGGTGCGATATAAAAACAAAACAAAACAAAAATTCACACACACACACACACACACACACACATAACTAAAAAAAATACTAAAAGAAATCTTCAAAAAAATTGAAATTCAAAAAAAAAAAGTGAACCTGCTACATGAAAACCAGGTCTAAGTCTAAACACTTAGTACCTGGTAATCTTGAAATTGATAAGCATCTCAAGGAATTGAAAAAGAACAAAGACAAGATCTAAATGGAAGATAACATAAATGAAAACTTGAACAATACACTTCCTGATAATTTGAAACAACATGGAATGATGAGCCCACCTGAAATTGAGATAGTTGAGAGGCACAGTTTGAGAAAGTTCTTGTTTCCTTCGGTGTCTAGTAAACCTTCATGCATTAGACTCTCTCCTAGGTCCAGGAATTACGAAATCAATAAATCCATGATTATTCAGCTACCTACATTCAATGGAATGCCTAGTGAATACTCTCTTGACTTCATTAGAGCCTTCTACTGTAGTGTCCAACAACTACCACATAGGGGTCTCACTGAGGAAGAGTTTAAACTGAGAGTGTTCCCCTACTGCCTCAAGGGAAATTCTAGGAATTGGTTTAAATAGTTAGAAGAATAAATATTTGTCACCTGGGATCAAGTTTATAATGCTTTCACAATGAAATTCTATCCTAGGAGGTTGACATCTAAAATTAGGCACAAAATAATTGGATTCCTTCAGGATGAAGGAGAACTATTTCACGAAGCCTAGGATAGGTTTAGAGGTTTGATTAGGTAGTGTCCAAACTATCAATGTACACCCCAATTCCTCATGGACATCTTCTACAATAATCTCACCCCTTACCACCAAACCTTGGTGGATCAGTCTTCTGGAGAAGACTTTAGTGATAAGACTGCTGAGGAGATCAAATAAATCTTTAATACCTTAGCTCAAAACTCCCAACACAAATGCTCTAGGATGAGAACCATTGTGAGAAAAGAAACTGCCCCTGATCCTCAATATTAAGCCCAAGCTTCTGGGTTCTTTAATGAGAACCCACATCATACCCTTAAGAAGCAGTGCCACCACTGTGGCATGTATGACCATTATCAAACCTGGTGTCCAAACTTCGATATGCCTCTCCAGCCTCATGAGAGTGCCAGCTTTGCTAACTATGGACCCCATATGCATCCTAGGGAAGACCCTTTTTCCAACACCTACAATCAGGGGTATAGGAACCATCTGAACCTGTCATGGAGGAAGCAGAGAGTCCTCCGACCTACTGCTCCTCCTGGATTCCAACAGCCTCCTAGGCAGTAATTCCAACCCCAACCCCAACCTAAGGCTGAGTCATCCAACTCAAAAGATGAGGTGAGAGACATGTTCCATCAGTTAATAGGGAGGTTTTATGAACAAAAGACCAAAAATGATTATGATAAAGTTCAAATAGATGCGAGAATGAAGAACTTGGAAATTCAAATGGCAAAATTAGCTAGGGATGCTAGTAATAGAGAAAAGGGTAGGATGCTCGGCACCACTGAAGCCAATCCTATGGATAATTCCATGGCTGTGACCACCATAAGTGGTCTCCAAACTCACCAAGAGCCTAGGAAAGAACCCCAAAATGCAAAAAATTAGAAACTGGATGAAGCTGGAAACTCAAATCGAAAAAAACCTGAATTTGGAAAAAAGGACAACACCACTGAAATCCCTCAATTTCCTACTATTCCAGCTCAAAAACCCAAAGAAAATGGATTAAAAAACAAAGAAAAAAAAGGGAAGAAATTCTTTTAAGAGGAATCTATAGAGATGCCCCCAATTGTGAGGAAATTTTCCCCTGCATTTCCCTTACCACAAATAATTAAGAAAACAATTCAAGATTCTGAACTGTTGAAATTTTTGAAAGTGGTTAAAAATCTGAACATTGATATCCCATTCTTGTAAGCCTTGATTCAAATACAATAATATCTGAAATCAATCAAGATAATATATTCAAACAAAAATACATTGGAAGAATTTTCCACCTATAGCTTAACAGAGGAGTGTAGTGCGGTCTTGCAGAATAGGATACCTCCTAAGCTTCAGGACCCAAGAAGCTTTGTCATCCCTTGTACCTTTGGGGATATAAGTGGTAAGTTCAATTGTTTGTTTGATTTGGGCACTATTAGTAATCTGATTCCCCTTGTCACTTTTTCATCACCTGAGATTAGGAGTTCCCCAACCCACCACTATTGTGTTACAACTTGCTGATAGGTCTATTACTCATATAGTGGGTAAGGTCGATGATCTGTTAGTGGGAGTAGGCAAACTCTTTTTTCTTGCTAAATTTTTTATCCTTGATATGGAGTGTGACTAGGAGGTTGCTATCATTCTCGGTAGGCCCTTCCTGGCCACAGGGGGAGCTGTGATAGATGTGTCTAAGGGAAAACTGATTTTTATTATGGGTGAATAGAAAGAAGAATTAAACGTGTTTAAGAAAATACAAGAACCCACCCACCCAATTTCCCCCAAAGATGAGATGTTAGTTTCTAAGAGCAGTGTTGATATGGAGGAAGAGGAGTTTCTGGGAATGATAGCCGAAATAAATAGTGAACCTGAGATTCCTACTGCCGCTTGAATGGGGATTAGCTCAAGTAAGGAGAGAGAATCTATTGATGAGTTCGAGGGAGAATTTTTGGAGAACCAAGATGAGTTTTCTTTGGAGCACATTCTTACCCCGAGAGAGGAGTTTAAGTTTGAGGAATTTTTTTTGGAATATCTAGTGATGAGGAAGAATCCTTCTCTACTACCTTCTTTAAGAGGCAACATGAAGACCTTGGTCCACCCAAGAACAAGTGTCTTCCCTCAAGAAAGTCACCACCCACTCCTAAACTCAAGTCCCTCCATGACCATCTCAAATATTCCTTTTTAGGAGAAAATTCCACCCTTCCCGTGATCATTTCATCCGACCTGGAGGTGAGTCAAGAGAAAAATCTTATTTGTGTTTTGAAGAAGCACAATTCAGTCATAGGCTGGTCGATTTCTGATATCAAGGGGATAAGTCCATCCTTCTGCATGCATAAAATTCCCATGGAACTTGAGTGTAAGTCTAGAGTAGAAGCCCAAAGAAAACTCAACCCAAACATGAAGGAAGTTGTGAGAGAATAAGTGATTAGGTTGATTGATGTTGGAATGAATTTTCCCATTTCTGATAGCCCCCAGGTAAGTCCTGTCCAGGTGGTACCCAAAAATAGTGGAGTGAAATTGGCCACTAATGAAAAAAATGAGAAAATCTAGACAAGAGCAGTGAATAAATGGAGAGTCTTTATAGACGACTGAACATTGAATGCTGACATAAGAAAGGATCACTTTACTATGCCCGTTTTGGATCAAATTTTAGAGAGATTGGAAGGCAATGAATTCTTATGCATTCACGATGGTTATTCTGGTTACAACCAGATTTCCATTTCACCCGAGGACCAAGATAAAACCACCTTCACCTGTCCATTTGGGACATTTTCCTACCAGTAGATGCCCTTTGGATTGTGTGGTGATCCTATCACTTTTTAGAGGTACATGATGACAATTTTTTCAGACATTATTGAAGGTATAATTGATGTGTCCATGGATGATTTTTCTATTTTGGGAAATAACTTTGAGAACTATCTAAAAAATCTGGAACTAGTGTTATAACGGTTCCAAGAGACCAACTTAGTCTTAAACTAGGAAAAATGCTAATTCATGGCCACTGAAGTCATATTTTTAGGACACAAAGTTTCTAAGAAGGTGATGGAGTTCGATAATGTTAATGTTGAGGTCATACAAAAGTTTCCCCCATCGGAAAATATCAAAGGAATCATAAGTTTCTTGGGTTATTCTAGCTTCTACAGAAGGTTCATTAAGTACTTTTCTAAGATTACTAGACCCCTGTGCTCCCTGCTAGTTAAATAAACACCCTTTGCCTTTGATGAGAAATGTCTAGAGGCTTTTAATCTGCTCAAGGAGAAGTTGACTACTTCACCTGTAATCACTACTCCTGACTGACAACTTTCCTTTGAGGTGATGTGTGATGCTACCGACTTTGCAGTAGGATCTATTTTGGGGTAGAGGAAGGATAAGAAACTTCATGTTATTTACTATGAAAGCAATGTTCTAGAAGATGCCTAGAAGAATTATTATACCACTGAAAAAGAGTTGGCTGATGCGATGTTCGCTTTGGAAAAATTCAGGTAGTACTTGATAGGATCAAGGATCATAATTTTTACATATCATTCATCCCTAAAGTAATTGCTGGCTAAAAAGGACTCAAAACCCAGACTCATGAGGCAGACCTTGCAATTACAGGAGTGTTGGCGCCAAAATGTTGGAAGAAAAGAAAGAAGAGAAAGAGGCTCCACGGCCGGCTGCGCGAAGCCACTTCGCGGAGTCCCCCCAAGAAACGCGGCTAACACAAAGAAAAGAAGGGGGAACCCTCCATGAACACCCCTGATGTTCGCGAGCCCGCCATGAAGCAAAGGAGGCAGAACCCTTCGTGAACGCCCATGACGTTCGTGAGCCCGCCGTGAAGAAAAGGAGGCGGTACCCTTCGTGAATTCCCCTGACGTTCATGATCCCACCATGAAGCAAAGGAGGCGGAACCCTCTGCGAACGCCCCTAACGTTCGTGAGCCCACCACAAAGCAAAGGAGGCGTAACCCTCCGCGAATTCCCCTGACATTCGCGAGCCCACCACGAAGCAGCCCAATCCCTCTTCGTGCCGCGTAAGCTCTGCTTCGCGGTGCCTCTTGCCTATAAATACCAAGCTCCCCCAGAGCCCTCGAGATGGGGAATCCGACCTTCCGGCTTCTCAGCTCCCAAATCACAAATCACCATTTTCTCTATGAATCATGAGCTACGTGATGTATTTTTTCTTCGCAAGATGCCTCCGCCTTGTCTCGTTTTGATCCCCTCTTCCGAGAGGGATGCCTTTCGCGAAGCCTAAGGGCCTTCGCGAAGGAAGGGGATCCCCAAGGGGACCCAGGTTATCACAGAGAATTTATGCTTTGTGGAACACCCCTCACGTACATGTGATCCACATGCCAAGGAAGGATCACTGTACTTCGCGAAGCACCTTGCTTCACGACACTTTTCTTTGCGAGGCGCCTATGCTTCGTGAGGCTGTGCTCTGCGAATCCCTTTCCACTTCGCAAAGCACCTCCCACTTGCACCTCTACCCCATGCTAAGGAGAAGGCACCCCACTTCATGAAGCACACCCCTTCGCTAGTTTCCTTCGCCACGTAGAGCAACCAAGCTCCAAAAGGCCCCTGCCTATGGACTCCTCTGCTTGGAAATTCCTTTTCCCATGCGACCCTCCAGGTTTGTGCGATGTGACTTCAAAGTCCCCCAGACGATACCACCCGTAGCGTTGCTTTGCCTAATGTTTCTTCTCATAGGCATGCTAATGGCTATTGATTATTCACATAGCCATGATAACATAGACCCCTTGATGGTTTGATCTATGACCCCCATTCAGTACGACATTGCCGGTACCTTCCCTCCCACCAGGAGCAGAGGGTACCGGTTATGTAAGTCCTAGGGGTGAGGAGCAAACCCACCTTGTCCGAGCTGCATGACGTTAAACTGCCAAGCACCACCATCCTCAACACATGACGTTAAACTGTGACATCTCCCCATGCCTCTCACGTAGGGTGCCCCCACCCTGGAAATTCTCCACACCCCTTGGTCTCCACAGGGGATGATATCACCCTTTTGGGAGTGGTGTTTGTCCGTGGGGAAGGGCAACCACCTTGGTGTAAGCCCCTATCCATTCTTGCAGGAGGTAGTATCCCTAATCCTCCTCACCTCCTTAGTGCTGAGGACCAAGAGGGGAGATGAGGACAAGGGTTCTTGTCACCCTTTCCCTCTCCCGTGGGGCTTTGTCGCCATCAGGCCTCCACCCTGGAGTAAGTCCCAACACCACAGGCTGCCCAACGCGTAAGCCCCTCTTCGCTTCCCACGGACGCACCCTTCGGGACGTGATCATCAGGTCCCTTCAACCACTTGTTTCTCACACTGAGCATGAATCCCGTGCGCTTAGAGTGAGCACCGACCATGACACACCTTGGGCCGCCTCAGAGCGTAAGCCCCAAATGCCCCCTGTCCCGCATGACGTTAAACTACATTCCAATCCAGTGGTAAGCCGTTTTGATCTATCTCGAACTATGTGGACTTTGATACATGTCAAGGCATGGTACATATGAAGCCTTCATGAGGTTTAAGCCCACCATTCGGTCGTTTCGACCTCCTTCACATCGGTTCCCCAAACACCATTCCATCTACTGAACTATGCAGACTTTGATCCTTGCTAAGATAGGGTATGTAGGAAGACTCCCTGAGGCTCAAGCCCATCACTCATGTCTCATTCTGATCTTTCCCTTGAGACTATGTGTCTCAGTAATGTCATGCCCCAACCCGAAGGTTCCACTTCTACTGGGTCCCATCCATGCATCCATTCTCACGGGCCGCCTCCTCAGGTGTCCCATCGTCCCATCTGAACTACGTGGTCTTTGATCCTCGCTAAGTCAGGGTACGTAGGAAGCCTCCCTGAGGTTCAAGCCCACCACCCATTGGTCGTTTAGACCTCCTTCACGTTAGTTCACCAACTCTTGGGCAGCCTAGAGTGTAAGCCTCACAAGGTTCAATTCCACCATCCACCTGGACCAAGGTCCTTATTCACGTCAGTTCTCTGACACGCCCCTATCCCACATGATGTTAAAATGTATCCCAATCCAGTGGTAAGCCGTTGTGACCCACCATTTAGTTGTTCTGACATCCCTTCCCATCATTTCAACAACCCCTTTTCAACCCAAACTACGAGGACTTTTATTTATGTTAAGTCATGGTACGTAGTAAGCCTCACGAGGTTCAAGACCACCACCAGTGGACCCCTAGGTTCAATTTCATGTCAGTTCGCTGAAAAAAAACTTCCTAAACTATGGGATCTTTGATCCATGCTAAGGCATGGTACGTAGGAAGTCTCCTCGAGGATCAAGACCAAAACCATCATCCATCCTGATTCTTACCCGGGCCGCCACATCCCAGTGAGATAATTCCCCCCTCATTCCACTCCACAGTACTTAGGAAGCCGCCCATGTGCTGGCCCTAATATCGGTGTTCCCTCAAGGGGGTTCTTCAATATGATCCACTCTAGCTAGTGTTATGATCAGCCCGATCTATCTCCGCTGGATGTTAAACTTGCGGCATACCCTGTGTTGAACATGGGAAGTTGAGGAAAACCTCAGATACATGCCTATGACATGTGATTTCCCACGCTCGATGTGGGATTACTCGGGCTTCCGAGCCCTCGAGAATACCTATAATAAGAGACAAAAGATAGACACACCAATTCCCCAACGTCCAGACACGCCAGTGATGCCTCAACATGACTACTCCCACAACTAAAGGTTTCTGCCCTGACTGGACCCTTTGGAATGTCCTGACAGAAGCAGCGTAATTAACTAGTGTCCATGAAAATATGGCACCAGGAAGAGTTTCACGAATAATGTATTAAATATATGAGGGAGACCCGGACTAGGTGACGAATTCCGATGAGGAATCCATGGAAGGAAGAACCATTATCCCATTATCCCATTTCGATCAAGGAGAAGACATCCCTGAATAAAGAGTTAATTCCTCCCACCTTTGGAAATCGGGAATGTAGGGCAACAAAATCCACACCTGTCGCACTCAAGTAGACGAATGCACATGCCCCAGCGAAAGCGTCAGATACAAAAATGGTGAACCTGATGTGAAGTTCTTCTCCTAAATGTGGAGATTAGTAGCACTCAAGACATTAGTAGAGTGACGTGTCACCAGATCTAGATATCTGGCACTGGGTCCCACCAAGAAAATAGCGGGCCTGGCGTGAAACTCACCAGAAGTTGGGGCAGTCAAAATGTTGGGCATCTCGGTCTGTGACGTTATCAGTGTGGATCCCTCTTACCAACCATGGAATATAGAATGGCGCTGGGGCACTGGGTGTCAATTTATTTTTCTGTTGGTACTAATGAGCTGGTCTCCCTACCTTCAGAAACCCAGTTGCTGCATCTGGAACCCGATCACCTCCTTCCCACTGACGCAGGGGCATGGGCTATCTCAACACGGCTACCCCATGCGGTTCTACCTCTTCTACGATGGACTCGACTGTCGTGACTACTGGGGTCCCACTCCCCCTCTCCCCATCATAGATTATCCAACAGAGAGTAATAAATGACCTTATACGTAGGTACGAGGAAGATGGGGTCATCCCTACGAGGGACATGGCCCGCCTGGATTTAGAGGAGTCTGCGCCTTGCCATCAACACCACCCCCAAGGGCCGCGCAGGGATCTACTACTCCCCACTCCAACCTTAAATCATTTTGGGGGCCTCTCCCCGGAATGCCTCGACAACTCCATGCCCTACGCCGATGAGGTAGGGGATGTTCGGGTCCGCCCGGACAGAGTTCCTTCCCAGGGGTTCCCTGCGAGGGCCCCCACTAGGCCGCGCCAGTGCCGCCACCCAGTTCCCTGAGCTGAAGAGCAGGTAGACTACCTACCTGCACCACCGGTACCGGCCCGACCGACCCGACGCCAGCGTCGGGCACAGGTCGAGGAGGACGCCCATCAAGGGGCATCAACGTCAGCGGCTACTATGGCCCGAGCCACCACCGACGTGCATCATCAACCCCCTGCATACGCCGAGCAGGGGAAGCTATATGCCCAACCCGGATCGAGTCCCCAACCACCCCACGGGCAGGCTGGGTCGACTCTCCTGGTTGCAGGCACATGCAGTGTCCATCGCAGACTAACCCGCAGCAATGCCACCCACTACGGGGGCCCTCCCCGTACAACCACCATGGAGGATGCATACCTTTCCCGCTCCCAGGCCCGACTCAGAGGTATTCCTCGTGTCACCTTCGACCCAAATGAGGGCCTTCCCCATGGTAGCAACCCCTCGTATGGGAGCCTCTCCTGCGCTCATTACAGAGGATACAGAGCCATCCCTTCTGCCACGGACCGCCGGGGTGGGGGCGTTGCACATCCATTCACTCTCCTATGTGAGGACCCTCCTCACGTCCTTGTAGCAGTCAACGAAGGTCCTATTCATCCTATCAACCAGAGGGGTGTAGGTCAACTTCACTTTTCCAGCACCCAACACAGAGGTCCTACCCGTGTTCAGTTCGATCAGCATGGGGACCTGCCTCACACTGACGTTCCCAAGGGAACCAGGCATGGAGGTCCTACCCATTCTCTCGTCAGTTCTAGTGGGGGTCCCACCCTTACCATAATCCAGCATTGAGGTCCCCCCCGTGTTCCCTTTGACATCTACCTCGGTGCTCCTTGCACCCCGGCCCACTCAGGCAGAGGTACTCCCCGCCCAACACTAGTACGGCCGAAGGACTTTCTTGTGCCAGTAATTTTACCTTCCCCAAAGAGCCATCCTGGGGCAGGAAGGCGGATCGTCACAACCACAAGAAGAATACCAAAAAACTTCATACTGAGATCAAACCGGTCTGTTTCTTAGATTCTGAAGTAGAGCATGACTCAGCGGTGGAACCCTCCCCTTGGTCCTCTGTGTCAAGGACCAGGGCAGGAACAAGGCATATCAGCCTCATCCTTACAGAGTGTGAAGTCCACTGGATTCCCGCCTCTCTTTGTAGGTACATCCAGTAGGAGGAAATTTTGGGAGTCCCATAGGTTCTGATCATGCAGTCACCACCATCATCACTAAAAGCGCCCTCTACCTTGACCATAGATCATGGAGAGCTATTTTGGGGACCGTTGGTGGTTGAGAAACAGCGTGACCCATCACCGGTAACCATGATCCCTGCACCAAAAGCTGTGGCTGTCATCCCGTCATATCGTGACATTGTGGTTAGATCACCACACTCCTCGAAGGATGGCCCATAATTCAGCAGCCAGTCGGCTCGTTCGTCATATTCTCCACCGCCCAGTTTACCATCTCAGCGGTCCACCTCAGTACCGCTACCGGTTCCTCAGCCGCCTCCAGCTGATGAATGGGGAAATACGGGGCCAGACCCTGAATCTGAGCCCAGGAGCTTCTGGAACATTCTTGTGGCGGATCACTTCCCGGAGAAGTTCTGGCAGGCGGCAACATCGAACTTCTGTGCACCGGAATCCCTCACCCCATAAGAAGTTGAGTGCTTCCGCCAAACCCTATGGGTGACACACTTCTATCTTCGTTATCAATGGGTGGTGTAACCCAAGAGCCAAGTGCACTTTGAGGAAATCGGCGAGCAATGCTGTCTGGTCTATTTAGCCGCACTCCTCGTGACCCAGCGCCGTGAGTCACCAGGTCGCCAGAGGACCCTCCAACAAAAATGCATTCAGAGTTTTAGGGTACTCTACAAAATCATCAGGGAGGCTACCCCCCACATGCAAGTCTGTGGATGGGGGAAGTACGCTGCCCTTATCTTCAACCCTATTCGACGACAACCTGACTCGATATGCGATATTGAATACATGTCCCCAGGAAGGGTCACAGTCTATATGGATGATGTCGTGGACAAGGAGGACGACCTGAAATTTCTTGATGGAGACTTACCCCCTGAGGATGTTCCACCATTGTTGGACCCATCAGGGAGAATTACTCATCAACAGAGGAACCTCCTAGGTCTCCCTGTACCCACCGAGTCGTTGGTACTCAGTCAGAATGTCAGTAAGGGTAAAGAGCATGTCAGATCTTTTAAGCACTCCGACCCGTCCGCCTCAGTGTAGAAGATGGAGGAAGACCCCGAGAAGGCCACGTTGCGCCAGCAACTTTCTGAGCATAAGAGGCTGGTCGACGAAATCCTGGTCGAGCATGCTATAGAGCGACGACCCGACTATGGCAATCCTAGGCCGGGGTAGAAGGGGAAA
The DNA here is from genome assembly GCA_963277665.1 of Viscum album. Classification (NCBI taxonomy): domain Eukaryota; kingdom Viridiplantae; phylum Streptophyta; class Magnoliopsida; order Santalales; family Viscaceae; genus Viscum; species Viscum album. Next base: position 1,573,906,602 of record OY728148.1, on the reverse strand, counting down.
GAACAACTCCCCCTGACAAGGTGCCTCCGGGAAACCCTGATCATACCGCTCCCATAGACAGGTTTGAAGCCGAAACTCATGGAAAGAGGGCGCGATACATCTCACCAAACCCTCCCGAATGGCATGGAAATCCGAGGAATCCAGCCCAAGTTCCCCCAGCTACCCCTCAGGCCGCTCTGCTCGTCGCTCTATGAGCTGTTGATCCCGTATACTGTGTCGAAGAGCCCGACAATACACTTGTGGTTAGGGATCCCCGTCAAGATAGGTACCCCTGCCTGGACGATCCAATGACAGCACTCATCGCCCGCCTCGAGGCGTTGGAAATGCGGCAGGTGGCAGTCCCACCAGATGGAAAGCCATATCCAGCATGGGTGGATGATATGCCCGCACCCCCGGGTTTTGGAAATCCCACTTTCTCTCCCTTTAACAGGACAGGGGACCCACCACAACACCTGACCCACTTTTCCTCCAGGTGTGGCCCCATGTTGGGGACTCCATCATAGCAGGAAGCTTCCAAACTCCGATGTTTTGTACAAACATTGGAAGGCCCTGTGTTTGTTTGGTACAAACAGCTCCCCATTGGATCGGTGATCGGCTGGGAGGATCTTCGCCGGAAATTCCTATACCAGTTCAGCTCTACCACGCGGAATACCAACATCATATATCTCTTAAGGTGTAAGAAAAGGCCTTATGAGTGAGTTGCGGACTTCATCGCCCGGTGGGAGGGGCTCACATACCCCCTCGACATGATACTGACTCAGGAGTAATTGCTGATGATTTGCATCGAGAATGTTAAAATAGAACTGGTTCCTTCCCTAATCACTCAGAACTACCCTGTAGGGTTCCGAGACTTCTCAGACAAGGCCCAACACCACAAGGAAGATCTGTAATAGGATAGTCAGGCGTGTCCGCTGCCCCCTATGATCCCAACAAGGAGGGATTCCAGAGCCGAGCCTACCATGGTGGACCAAATAGAAGCCCCCAGGCAGCTATAATTGCTTCCAGTATCACCGGCTCTACCACCTCGCAGAGGCCCCCCACCTCAGACACAACCTCCTACCCAGCAGTGACCGCCTCAGAATCAGCAGGTTCCCCCGCGCAACGTGCCACCTCCGCCTAGGCGAGATAATCAGGCTCCACCTCCTCAGCAGGCTCCTCCGACCCCTCATCAGGGCTAGGCTCCTAGAGCCCCCTATCCGGAGAAAAGACACCAGAATTACTCGTTCAGTGAGGATCAGGTCCCCGGTTACTTCCGTAGTGCCCTCGGGCAGGGGATCATGCACTTACCTGAGTGCATAAGGCCAGCAGAGGCGAATCTCACCGATCGCCCCAAATACTGCCCCTATCATCGGATTCTAGGGAACACCCTCAAGCAGTTCTATGTGGTTAAAGAATGGATCCAAGACTAGGTCAATAATAACATAGTCAGGCTGGGCCTGGCCCCGACACAAGTGGAGGGTGTCTTTGTGAGGTATGAAAGCGGCAGCGACGACGAAGGCGAGTGGCAGCTGCTTCCCAGCCGCAGATCCCAGAATTACGATGACTGGATGGCTCGTAAAATAGTCTCCTGCGCCCATGGTATTATTTGGGCATGCCCGAATCAGTTGGAGCCTTCAGAAGCTGCGACTAGAGCCTCTACGTCATCATCTCAACCGATCTATTCCTAGAATAGCAAGCATCATCGGCACAAGAATAAGCAGCGCGCTCCACCAATGTCGTCGTCGTCCCACACTCTCGGTGACTTCATGCCCCCTGAGATGGGGATTCCTCCTAGAATCTTCCCAATAGTGGATGATTCGTCAAGTGCCAGTCAAGGGTATGCTTCGGTTAATACCATAGAGTTGGTAAATCCCTATATGACTCCCGACGAGGGGGAACTCTAGGCGAACCTCTCCAACGTCCCCAACCGACGCCAACATCGGCGGAACCGCGACCATATGGATTGTTAAGGCACATCAGCTAGTGATTTCAGCCAGGACGTGCATGCCACTAAGACCAGACAGTAGGCCTAGCGCAGATCTCAGCACGTGCAACCTCCTCATCTGGTGGCCTCAGATCTACCCCCACCGCCATTTGTGCTAGTAGATCTGGTAGAGTTGCCTCGTCCGTACCGCAGCCAGTCTCACCCTAATACAGGACAATCTCAATTTTCCAGTCCTCATTTGGAAGCTACTCTTCAGGCATCGACTAGTGAGCAACGAGATGTACCTAGCACTAGCCAGCCACCGGTCCAGCCGGCAGGGCCCACTGTGCTTCCAATCGCAGAGCGGCCTCCTGTAAGAAGAAGCTCGCGCTTGGTGCGAAATTATGATGTCCTCAAGTACCTTACCGACATACCATTGAGGCTTTCTATTCTTTAGGCCCTTATCCTGTCGTCAGACATGCGTGAGGCACTTGCTGAGGCCCTAAGGAGCCCCCTTCAGTTTGAGACGGAGGTAGCAGCTGCAGAAGCCTTCCACGCTGAGGAAATTGAGAATGCCGAATGCCAAAAAGTTATCTTGTTCTATGGTGAAGATGAATACCCTCCCATACAGGGGAAAATTCATCCATTGTACATCACTGGCCAGTTCAATGGCATGGAAGTACGCTGCTGTCTTGTTGACACAGGCTCTAGGATTAACCTAATCCCGACTCGGACACTGCGGAAGCTGGGGTTGTCTGAGGATGACACTACTGGAAAATGGACCTATCCCCATGGTTTTCCCCAAAACCGTGGGGATAGGTAACCCTATACCCACAGTTTTCCAAAACCATGGGTATAGGTGAATTTTCAGAACCTATACCCATAGTTTTGGAAAACAGTGGGTATAGGGGGGTCTATCCCCACGGTTTTCCAAAACCGTGGGGATAGGTCCTAAAAATTCACCTATACCCATGGTTTTCCAAAACCGTGGGTATAGGGTTACCTATCCCCATGGTTTGGGGGAAAACCGTGGGGATAGGTCTGGGTTAAAATATCTATACCCACGGTTATGAAAAACCGTGGGTATAGGTTTCCCGTGTGTGCGCGGGAAATTTTTTTTTCGCAGAAAGGAATTTTTTTTGGTGGGAGTCCTATATCCATGGTTCTTCCCTCTATACCCCCAGTTTATATTACTATATTTAACTAAATATAAATATATATAGATAAAAGCAGTGTTGGTGTAGTGGTTAGGTTCTTCGTCTGCAGCGGAGAGGTTGCATTTTGAAACCCGCCGAACGCATTATTTTAGGACTTATACCCATGGTTTTGAAACCGTGGGGAAAACCCTTTGACACCGTGGAAATTGAATATGTTTCGTTGACATGGTGGCAGAACACCTATACCCACGGTTTTGGAAAACCGTGGGTATAGGCTGGGGACCTATACTGACGTCGTTCCAGCCCACGATTCCCAAAACCGTGGGTGTAGCCTATACCCACAGTTTTGGGGGCTATACCCATGGTTTTGAACCGTGGGTATAGGATATTTTTTTAGTAGTGTGATTTAACTCCCTACGACCTAAGAATCCAGGGATATGATAGGACTGAGCAGACCCCAATCGAAAAGATCCGTTTGATGACCCAGTTCGGTGGCCTGGTTGCCAGTACCAAATTCATGGTTGTCTCCCAGGACACCGCATACAACGCATTGATGGATAGGCCATGACTCCACCTACATGCAGCAGTACCTTCATCATATCATCAATGCCTCAAATACTCCCTTAATGGTTGGGTAGGCATACTCCAAGGTGATGCATCTCCCTTTTCCTCTTGTGAAGCTCGTTATCTGGACGCTGACTATTACAAGAGCAAGGATAAGAAGATTCTGGCAAGTGAGGTTGAACCTGACCTAGTCACAAGTGATCCCTGGGCAGGTCTGGATGACACCTATGTCTTCCCAATCCATCGATTGGAGGACACGACCCCCGACATGGGGCAGTGTTTTGTTGTTTCGGATATGGGAGGAAGGCATATTCCCAGGTCCAAGCGATGGTGAAAAATCACCTCGTACTCCTACACCAACTAGGCTCGGGTGATCCCGGAACCTCCTACCCCTGTACGGTATCAGGATGTCCACCTCATGGCAATGACAGTATGTCATACGTGTCTGTTTCGCCAGGCTGGGATTAACCAGCTCAAGCCAACACGCCACTATTGCTTTGACATCATCAAGCGTGGCCCTCTAGGCTGAAGGCCTGATGGGATTGGATCGACTGCCTTCATCGCCATGGTCTTAACGATGCGTGAATCTTCTAATGTGCCAACCACTGCCGCTCAATCCGGAACTAGCCTCCCATCAGAGTCTGGTGGCTCGGAAGCGACTCCCCCTACGAAAGATCCCTCCACAAGTGGAGAAGAAGATCTAGAGGATACTCCCCCTACCTTTGAAGAAGGAGTATCTACTATGGTCGACTAACTGGTACAGGTAAACCTTGGTAGCGAGGAAGATCCGAGACCCACGTTGATCAGTTCCGGCATGTCCTTCAAGGAGCAACAGCGGTACGTGAACTTCCTTAGATAGCACCATGACGTGTTCACCTAGAGTTATGGTGAGATGCCAGGACTAGATCCCCAGGTAGCCGTCCACCGCCTTGGTCTCCCAACAGACCATCACGGGTTCAAGCAGCCTCCCAGAAAGATGCACCCTTCTCACAGTGCTATGGTTGAGGCCAAAGTTGACAAGATCATTAGAGCCAACTTCATCAAGGAAGTTCAGTAACCCAAGTGGCTAGCCAACATTGTGCCAGTCAGGAAGAAGAACGGGCAAATCAGAGTCTGTATCGACTTCTGTGATCTCAATCGCCACTATCCGAAGGATGATTTTCCCCTTCTAGTGACGAAATTTCTGATTGATGCTATGACCAGGTTCCAAGCCCTCTCCTTCATGGATGGGTACTCTGGATACAACCAAATCCGAATGGCCCCTGAATATGAGGAGTCTACCACTTTCAGGGCCCCTAAGGTACTTTCTGTTACCAGGTTATTCCCTTCGCCCTGAAAAATACAGGTGCCACCTATCAGCGGGCCATGAATCGCATATTCAAGATGATCCTGGGAACGTTGGTGGAATGCTATGTGGACGATCTGGTGGTCAAATATCGCCAGCACCAGGACCATCTCAAGAACCTTGAGAAAGTGTTCGGTTTCCTCCGTTCCCGCCACCTGAAGATGAACCCGTTGAAGTGTGCCTTTGGGTTCACTTCTGGGAAGTTTCTTCGCTTCATTGTTAGGTACCGAGGCATCGAGATCAACCCTAAGAAGATCAGGTCAATCAGCCAGATGCCTCCCCCGAGAAATATTCAGGAGCTTTGAGGTTTTCAAGGCCACTTATCCTATATACACCGATTCATCGCAAACCTATCTGGAAAGTGTAAGCCCTTTTCTTGGCTCATGAAGAAGGGCACCACCTATGAATGGGATGAAGAGTGTCAGAACACATTCGAGGAAGTCAAGTAGTATCTACTCCAGCCTCCGGTCCTAATGCCACCCGTCTTTGGGAAGCTGCTGATTCTCTATGTCACTGCCCTGGATCGGTCTCTTGGCGCCCTTCTCGCCCAGAAGAATAACGAGGGGACATAGAATAGCCTCTACTACCTCAGCTGCATGCTCCTCGATATGGAGAATAGATACTCCCCTATCTAGAAGAGATGCCTTGCACTCATATTTTCTGTACAGAAGTTACGACATTACCTGCAGCACCATGAGGTACAGTTGGTCTCTCAGGTAGACCCGATGAAGTACATCCTGAATCGCCCCATGTTGACTAGCTGACTAACACGGTGGGTAGTGATTCTCCAGCAGTTCGACATCAAGTTAGTGCCCTAGAAGGCCATCAAGGGGAAGGCATTGGAAGACTTCCTAGCTGCCCATCCAACCTCTGTGGATCAATCCCTGGACCTAGATTTTTCTGATGAGGCAATCCTCTCAGTCGACCATACTGTCCCATGTTGGAAAATGCACTTCGACGGTACCTCCTAGAGTCCCACCGGTAGAAGGCTCAATGATCCTAGGCTTAATAGAGTGGGCCTGGGTATCATCTTCATTACCCTGGCACAAGCCATTCTGCCGTACTCGTTCCTATTGTCAGAGGGTTGTACTAACAACGAAGCAGAGTATCAGGCTCTCATCACTGGACTCGAGCTGGCCCTCGAGATCGATGTGCCCCATTTGCATGTGAAAGAGGATTTCGAGCTAGTCATCAAGAAAGTCAATAGAGACTATGTTCTCAGGAAGCCAGAGCTCGTGCCATTGTTGGAGTTCACCCTCCATCTAATGGCCCAGTTCCCTTCTCGACCAGAGGTTACCCATGTCCCTCGGTCACAGAATGGTCGAGCGGACACTTTGGCCAGCTTAGCTGCGTCACTTGTAGAACCTGAGCAGGATGATCTGATTATACATGTGGCACACCGGAGAGTCATTTCTCCCATCACCCCAGAGGATGACAAAGGCCCACGAGTAAGCTATCTTACCGCCGAATCCTCCACGTCAGGAGCCCTAGGTTATTCAGCTGTAGTGGTTGAAACGACTCCCAAATGGACATCACCATTCGTTGAGTATCTCCAAAATGGTTGCCTCCCGTTTGATCAGGCCGAGCACGAACGAATCTGATGTCGTGCACTGTATTTTACCCTCTATAATGGTCCCAACCTTGAGAAAATCCTCTACAAGTTTGGTTTTGATGGTGTTCTCCTCCGTTGCATTCAAGGAGTCAAGATTTCTCAGGTCATGCAAGAGGTTCATGCCGGTTCCTGCGGTGCCCACTAGGTTGGGTCGAAGCTGTCCCATCAGATCTAGAGACTGGGGTACTTCTGGACCTCTATGATCCACGATTGTATCGAGTTCACCAAGAGATGTCACGCGTGCCAAGTGCATGCTAATTTCCTGCATTGGTCACCAGAACCGCTCCACTCCACCAAGTACTCTTGGACATTTGCAGTGTGTGGACTCGATGTCATGGGACCCTACCCACCGACGATAGCTTGCCAGTGCAGGTTCATCCTGACCGCTATGGATTTATTCTCCAAATGGGAAGAGACAGTCCCACTCGAGGAAGTCAAGGCTCGATCCATTTTCGATTTTGTGAGCTCCAACATCATCTACCGATTTGGAGTCCGTCACACAGTCCTCACCGATAGCGGCACCAAATTCTGAGCGGCTGAGCTGAAGAAATTGTACGCCAAGTTCAACATTCGCTCCAACCATACCTCTCGCTATCACGCGCAGGCAAATGGGAAGATCAAGGCATTCAACAAAACTCTATCTAGGATTTTGTAGAAAATGGTTGTCCAGAACAAGAATAGTTGGCCAGACAAGCTCCCCAATGCCCTATGGGCTTATCGGATGACAACTCGCAATTCCACCCAGGTGACCCCATATTCGCTGGTGTATGGGGCCAAGGATGTCCTACCCATCGAGATCCAGCTACTATCGTTATGCACTGCAGTCTATGACCAGCAGGTGCCAGATAAGGTGGACGAAATCTGTCTAGCCGAATTGGAAGCACTCGACGAGAGTAGGATATGTGCCCTGCACAATCTGGAAAGGCATCTGAATAAGATAGCTAGAGCCTTCAACAAGAAGGTTCACCTTCACTCTTTCCCGCAAGGAGACCTGGTATTGTCCCTCCGAGCACCAATGATCCCCGACAGGAAACTACCCAAGTTGGAGCCCAAATGGGAAGGACCTTACATAGTTCACAGGGTTTACCCCAATGGAGCATACTCCTTGATGACCATGGATGGTGAGCGCACAACGCCTCCCACTAATTCCAAATTCCTCAAGAAATACTTTGCCTGAGCCCCGTCGGTCCTGCACGACCTTAAACTGTATGGTCCTACATGAACTTCAACTGGACGGTCCCGCATGACCTTAAACTGCACGACGGTCCGACATGACCTTAAACTGTATGGTCCTACATGACCTTAAACTGGACAATCCTGCATGAATTTAAACTACGCATCGTACTGCATGACATTAAACCGCATTTTGAGAACTACGCGTGGCTTGATTCCCATCCTTATGGGATACGTAGGAACGCCTAGAAATTTCATCTATTAGCCCAGCCCAAATGCCAGAATCTTCCCCTTAGGTCAAGACATATGGCGTGGTGCAGAATTTTTCCCCAATTCATGTTGAGATAACCTCGATCTGGTCATACATCCCACTCCCTAGAGACGTTCGCCTCTTTCAGAGATGGGTACGGTTATGCTTTACCCACTCCTTTGATTAGGACTCCATCACCTTCCCCATCCGGAAGGGCCCCTGAATGGTATGAATGCTAGGCCTAAGGGATCTCTATTACCACTTCAAGACAACACCCTCGAGGATGTTGAACAAAAAATTGATTCAAATCCCATGTTTTGAATGTGGTCAGCAATCGATGCTCATTTTTTGCTCCTAACTCTGTGTTTCGAACATGGTCAACAGCTGTCCTGGATCATTAGGTCCGCCCTAAGATGTCCCAAACATTGAGTGTAGTGGTTCATTATACCCCGTTGTATCTCCAAGCGACGAACTTCCTCCAGGCGATGCCAACCCTCATGCCCCTTGGACTTTCCGGGCCCCTCGCCCATGTTGTCTCTCATGAGATTGTGCGGTGTGGTATGGGATTATGTCATCATTTACATCGGGTTTCTCACTATGCCATACACATCCCCAGATGAGACACCTTATCCTCCCCTCATCCTTACTACAAGATGTTAAACTGCAAGCTGGTTAGGCCTCCCTGATCAAGGCCCAGCCTCAGGCCCCTTGGCCTTCTCGGGACCCTGGCCCTCGTCCTTACTACAAGACGTTAAAATGCAAGCTTGTCAGGCCTTCCTGACTGAGGGCCAGCCTCAGGCCCCTTGGCCTTCTCGGGACGCCTTCCCTCATCTTCAATGCAAGACGTTAAACTGCAAGCTGGTCAGGACTCCCTGATCGTGGCCCAGACTTAGGCCCCTTGGCCTTCTTGGGCCCCCGACACTCATCCTCACTACAAGACGTTAAACTGCGAGCTGTTCAGGCCTCCCCGACTGAGGCCCATCCTCAGGCCCCTTGGCCTTCTTAGGCCCCCGACCCTCGTCCTCACTACAAGATGTTAAATTGTAAGCTGGTCAGGCCTCCCTGACCGAGGCCCAGCCTCAGGCCCCTTGGCCTTCTCGGGGCCCCGAACCTCATACTCATTGCAAGAAGTTAAACTACGAGCTGGTCAGGCCTTCCTAACTGAGGCCCAGCCTCAGGCCCCTTATCCTTTTCAGGCCCCAGGCCCAAGTTCTTTCTCATGGGATTGTGCGGTTTGGTATGGGATTATGTCCTCATTCACGTCGGGTTATTCACCATGCCGTACACCTCCCTTGTTTGGGGTATCCTACTCCCCTCCTCGTCCTCACTACAAGACGTTAAACTAAAAGCTGGTCAGGCCTTCCTAACCAAGACCCCTTGGCCTTCTCGGGCCCCTGACCCTCGTCCTCAATGCAAGACATTAAACTGCAAGCTGGTCAAGCCTTCCTGACCAAGTCCCTTGGCCTTTTCGGGCCCCTGGACCAGGTTGTCTCTCATGGGATTGTGCGGTGTGGTATGGGATTATTTCCTCATTCACGTCGGGTTGCTCACCGTGCCGTACATATCCCTGGAGGAGACACCTAATCCGGTCCTCATCCTCACTGCAAGACGTTAAACTGCGAGCTAGTCAGGCCTTCCTGACCGAGGCCCAGCCTCATGCCCCTTGGTCTTTTCAGGCCCTTGGCCCAAGTTATCTCTTATGGGATTGTGCGGTGTGGTGTGAGATTATGTCCTCATTCACATAGGGTTACTCACCACGCCGTGCAATTCCTCGTTAGGGTATCCTACCCCTCAGGTATCTTCAAGAACTACGTGTGGCTTGATTCCCATCCTTATGGGATACGTAGGACCATCCGAATGTCTAGACTTCGGGTCCAGCCCCGTCTCCCAGAAATATCCAATTCACCTTGTCCCCTTGGCCTAACCTCTCCTTCCTATACACCTTTGTCAACCCTCTTCGGCGGTTCACCAGTGTGCTTAAGGGTACTCTGGTTTAGTACTTGTAATATTGTACTATGATCGGACATGCTTCCACCCGCTTTTTAGGATTTTTGTTTCTATTCATCAGGGCTTCCATCACCTTTCACACCCGAAGGGACCCCCGAGTGGCATGGATGCTAGGCCTAAGGGCTCTCCTACCATTACGAGCCAACGCCCCCGAAGTTTGTGGAAAAAAAATCAATACTAATCCCGCGTTGCGAATATGGTCAGCGGTTGATGCTCATTTGTTGTTCCCACTTCAGGCTAACGTGATATGGATACTGCATTTCCGCCATGGTCAACAGTTATCCTTATTCACCACACCAACCCCATTAAGCCCAAAATGTAGGTTACATGATTCACATCCTTCTCCACCTCTTCATGTCCAAGTAGAACTTCTAAACTATTGGTGCTATTCCTCAGTGCGCATCTGTGCATTAGGAGGACCAGAGCCGTGATAAGGGATCCACATCGATTTCCCTTTGGTTTGCATTCCATGTGTTGCAATAGACATCTTCATCCCTTCTTTCCCACACTGAGTTCGACTCATGTGGGCTTAGGGATCAGGTCGAGGTCAGCTCTTACTTGGAAGGTTTCCATCCCTCTATGGTCCGAGCTCTAAGACCGTAAACTAAGATCTCCTTAGAACTATGTTTGGATTGATTCCAATCCTCATGGGATACATAGGAACGACCAGACCTCTTATCTTTGGGTCCATCTTGAGTTTTTCTAATTTTTCTTTTCTGTCCTGCCTTCCGGACTTTGACTACGGGACTGCGTGGTGTGGTACGGGATTATGTCCTCATTCACGTTGGGTTTGCAATAGCCGCACCACGCGCACCCCGTTCTAAAAATTAGCCCTTCTGTTTCCTGTACTGATTTTACCAAATGACATTAAAAGGAATCCTCCAGAACTACATGTGGCTTGATTCCCATCCTTATGGGATACATAGGACTACCCAGACGCCTCGTTTTCAGGTCCAGCTCAGCTAGGAGCTAGTTTCTCTGGCCCCTTTTTTTCTCACCCCTATCTGCCCCCCTTGGCCCGAGGTTCTCCTCTCGGAATTGCATATGGTGTGATGTGGGATCATGTCCCCATTCACATCGGTTATGTTTCATTGCACCATACAAATTCCCTACCTAGAATCGTCTCCGCTATGGCTGTGCTACATGACATTAAAATGCATGCTGGGTTCCACCACATGACCCTAAACTGTGATATTATCGTCCTGGCCACACGATAAAAAACGACACTACATTGTGACAACCTCATCGTATAGGACGTCACATTGGTTATTGGTCATACTCCATTCCATTTTTCAATGCCTACTACGACTTGATTCTTGTGGCAATGCCAGGGCCTGCTACCCAAGGCTTGTCACTACACAAAAAAAAACCACTCACCTTAAAGGAAAAACAAGATTTATCAAATACCGCTTCTTTTGGTGTGAGGACCATGCCCGCACGCCCCTTTTTTAATGTTACTAGTACCTCACCGTGCCCCCTCTTCAAGAACTACATGCAGATTGATCCCCATCCTCATGGGGTATGTAGGAATGCCTTTGCAATATGCTTCAGGCCCATATTAACTCTCGTTTTCGATCCCTTAACCTAAAACCTCTCCAAGGAACACATGGTGGTCGGAACCCTCAGTTCCCATTCACATTAGGTTCTTGTAATTTCTCACTATGAGTCTCTCGTGTTTCCTACCACCTATGGTCCGAGTTCTATGACCCTAAACTAAGATCTCTATGTTTGAAGGGACTCTACTCCCTCTATCTAATACATCTTGTTGTCATATTCAGATGCATTTTGACAAAGATCCGGAAGTGTGGAATTTTCATGGAGACATTCCTCTCGTTCCATGTACAAGCATTTTGAGCTCGCTACTTGGATCCTCAGCCTCTTCCACACACAAAAGGACCCTAGAACAACATGGATGTTAGGCCTAAGGGATCTCCATGGATTCTAGGCCTAAGGGCTCTCCCATTGTTTCGGGCCAACATCCCTAAGGATCTCGGACGACATTTGCGACAGGTCCTGCGTTTCGAACATGGTCAATGGTCGACCCTTGTTTGTCTGTCCCCATTCCAGGCTAATGCGATGTGGATACTGAGTTTCCACCACAGTTAACAGTTATCCTCCATCATCACGCCGCTATCATTGTGGTCCAGATTTCGAGCTTCATGATTCACACTTTTACACTTCCTCGTGTTCAAGTGGAATTCCAACATACTCGGCTCTATCTCTTCACGCGTCTAGGTGTGCTTCATGGACGAGTTAGCATCATTGGGCCGGTATTCACCGAGTGTCCCTTCGTCTTGACATGCCCCTTCCTGTGTCGAGAAATTCCACCCACTAATCCTTGTTTCCCACACCGAGCATGACTCACGTGGACTTAGTAGTTTTGGAAGGATGTTTACCAACGCGGCCAGGCTTCTCATCGTCCCGCATGACATTAAACTGCACTCTCAGAACTACGTATGGATTGATTCCCATCCTCATGGGGTATGTAGGAATGCCCGACCAATATGATTTGGGCCCAACCTAATTCTCACTCTTGGTCCCTTGAATGGAAGAGTTTCCTCTGGGGGTACGTGGTGTGATTTGGACCCCAAGTCCCCATTCATGTCGGTTTCATAGCTACCACACCACATGCTCCCTGGACTCTTCCCTTTCACGTCCCCTCATATGACGTTAAACTTCAGAAGTCCATATGTCCTTAACACATGACACTAAGCTGTGGTTCTACCCTGAACAAGTTCATGATGCCCCATGTTGATCATGGGATGCACCAGAGCCTCTACCAGAGGGGATTTCACTTGTCAGTGTTGGTCTATGACTACACTGCGCTTCCAGAACTACGTACGGCTTGATTACCATCCTCATGGGATATATAGGGACACCCAAGCATTTCAACTTGGGTCCAACCTCAAGAATCGTAAGATCCTATTCCTCCCCATTTCCGGACCATGGCCTAACCCCTCATGAGGGACCATGTAACTGAAAATGTACCCCAAACAAGTCCGGGATGCCCCAAGATAACATTGGGAAGTGAAGGATCCTTCGTCAGAGAGGTCCTGTCTGAAAGAAGGAATAATCCATGATTAAACTGATACGCCCATCCAGTGTGCTTCTGCCATGGTGGAAAAATTTCAAGAGTGTTGGATTCTATTCGAACAAACCCGCACTCCAAATTTCACGCTTTGAGTGCCCCTTATTCGGACCCTCATCCTCTTTCATGTCTGGAAGGACCCCCTAACAGTATGGATGCTCAGCCTATGGTCCAACTATTGTCCTGGTCCAATGTTCCGAAAGACCAATGGATAGAATTTTGAGTCAGGCCCCGTGTTTCGAACATGGTCAATGGTCGGCCCTCATCTGTTATCACCATTTCAGGCTAACACAATAAGGATACGATGTTTCAAAAATGGTCAACAGTTATCCTTTATTGTCATTCCACCCCCCATAGCATTCTAGATTTTTGGGTATCATGATTCACACCTTCCACTTCCCTATGTTCTAACTAATCCCAATGCCCCTGGCGCTACCCCACTCGTGCACCAGAGCACATCGGAAGAACGGCTCGTCGATTGTTCTAAGGTTCTAATCCTCTGATCGGGCCTCTCCCATTTCTTCCTGGAAGATCCAGATTGGTTACCTAAACCCCGGATACCCAAATCTTGGTCAATGCATTATGTTCAGATGGAATAGCATGGCGATCACCCCTTGTTTCTCACATTGGGCTTAACCCACGTGAGCTTAGGGACTGACCACTGGACATTTCACGAATATAACAGACACGTATGAATCCAACCTCGATAAAAAAACTCATGCATGATGAGACATCAAATAAGTCAAAACATGAAAGTGAGTTTTAGAGTTTGTGATCCTTATAGCACTCAGGGGTTTATCCCTCCCATGGACGGGTTCACCCCGTCAAAAGAAAGTTGCAGTTCTGCCACCCTTCAACTTGTGTCATCCAAGAGTTGCTGCCGCTGGCTCAACTCCCACTCCTCCTCAGCAGCGATGGGGCGTAGTTCATCAGCCTCAGTTTGGGACCGCCTTACGTCAGCCTGAATGACAACCATTTCTTCAGAAGCTTGCCTCATACGCTCTTCTGCCTCTTCCAGTTGGGCCTTCAATCGCAAGACTAGCTCTGATTGTTCTTTGAGAGAGGTTGAGTGCTCATCCACCCAGATCTATAGCCGTTGGACCTCATTTTCAGCCTCCTGAAGATTCTTAGTGTTTGTCGCCTTCCTCCGCTGCCAGCCTATGCTGAGACTGCGATCATACTCCTCGATCTTCTCTACCATGAGATCTCGGATGAGCAGATGAGGGTGCTGGGCATCTACTCCCCCAGAACACAGTTCGCGCAATCATGAGCGAAGTATGTCCATCTTATCCAGCCATAATGCATGGGGGGTCTTTTCGATAAAGTGCACGATCAACTTCCATGATCGGAGGCATACTATATCGTTGTCCTCTTCATCAGAGGTTGTCTCATACCAGTCCGCATGGTTGTCAAGTTCATATGCGGGGTATGCCCTCAGGAAATCTTCAGCGGGATCTGCGTTTGGCATTAGATCAGGTACGACATCTATCATCAGATCAGGCGTGGTGGGACTTGGGTCGACCGGTCGATCCTCATCATCAGACCCCACCTCAATGACCTTGGGCATGACCCTGCTGGTGGTCCCACCAATGATAGGGAGCGCTGAAGCTCGGGTGGGCAGGGTAACTATCTCCACGATTACTGGCATGCCCCTGGGAGGAGCGCCGCCAGAAATCCCGACCAACCTTGCCGCAATGGCCCATGCCAGTCAAAGAACTGTACATGACAGAGAAGGGCATGGATGTCAGATGGAATGATCAACATGTGGAAGTAATGAATTCAGTGGAGAGGGATTACAGAGGTCGAACTCCTGGTGCTGATCTTGAGTTGATGTTTACGGGACCCCAAAGCATGGCCCTCCGTATATTTTCGGAATGTTCAGATATTCTAGAGGAGCCACCTCGGATGTCCTAGCCCCACCAGACACAGAACTGGACGCGGCCATAGGTGTGGGTTCTGAGGGTCCTGCATCAGCACCCACTAAGGGGCGAGAACGAGGTCTGTGCACAAGGTCCTCCTGTACGGTTCAGATGTTGGTAAAAGATCCATAATGACCTGATAACAAACCCCGAAGAAAGAAACTTGGGATGTTACCTCTAGAGCCTCCGTGAAATCGTCGAGACCCGAGTCTTAATCGCCAACTTTGCCTTCCTACAATGGGCTCCCTCCACCGGCCTCGTCCCCCCAAGAGTATTCTTTTGATTCTTCCGGGAGGGGGAAGTGCTCTCTCAGCTAGGTGGCTGAAAGCTATGGGGGAACTGTCCGATCCAGCAGTACCCTCACCCGGTCTGTCATTAGACGTGGGGCACCCATGGAATGCACAAGGTCCTCCAGATTGTCCAAATATTTCTCTTCATCTACCAGAGACACTACGAAACCGGCTCGGACAGGGCCTATACCCGATAAGTCCATCCTGAGATGGTTCATGTGTTTCCACATCTTGGGTGGGCCGAGGAATTTCCGGTTGACATCACAGATGTCCCAGGCTTCTGGGAAAATAGAATTCACGGGCATGTCGATATGGAATAGCCGATTCCCCAGGGTTTGAGTGGGTATCTTGTGGAATCCCCTCGGTGGCCGCCCCTCCGGATGGCTCTGCTCTCCTGGGACCACTGGTTCCACTACTGCTGTTGGATCCGCTGCCACTGCCTCACCCTCAGCTGGTGTCGGCTGTGCCGCCATGGCATCCCCACCACCGCGAGAGGCCCTTGTTGCCTTCTGACCCCGACCTCGAGATAGGGGAGGCCCGCCATCACCACCTCAAACATTTGGCTACTTCAGCATTTCCCCCAGATAAACTGCCTCCGAACTTATGGCATACTCCTTCACCAGTCCAAAGGCGGTAGTAGGCGGAGGAAATGAATTTTTCATTTTCCTGTCTTCCCATGTGAACATGAGCCACAATTTCCTCATCACACATGGTTTCTCCTCATGGAGTACCTCCCAGTAGACATGCGGGGTTAGCCGCTGTAGGCAGCAAAATTACCTTGCGAACCGGTGTGGGGTGTATGGCTCGTAGAGAGTCTCACGGTCCACCCTTGACACCAAGACTCCACCTCGAAAGGCCAGGAGATAGGCCTGATGATATTTCTTCCCCTGACCATCATCGATGAGTACCCTCGTCAACAATGGAAATGGGTAGAAATTGAACTCATCCGCCTTCCACAATCGATTCAGTACCAAAAGTACAGTTAATTTGGCTGGAAAGCTCCCGACAGCATTCAGAATGGCTGGGCAGAAGTTTGACCCCGAAGGAGAGATGGGGTTTGGATATTCGTATACCCCCCTGATGTGCGCTGTGATCCACCCATACAAAAGATGGAAGGGCCCGTATATCCTCGGAAACCTCATTTCCTCGCTAACATGCCATAGCATCCTGTACAATCTGGAGAGCATCGAAATCCCCAGATTGACCCACACTCCTATGGCTAGCATATATGCCATGATGAATGAGCTACGCCGCACCCCCATGTTGGTATCCCTCACTGGTAGGATCCAACCACAGATAAGGGCCGCGATAAACGCCACCAGTCTGACTATCGGCTGCTGTTCGGTATTGACACTGAAACCCCAGGTCTTCCATTGGTCGTCCTCCAAGAGAAAACAATACGAATGCTCCTTACCCCGTTGAGTCCCCTTTGGGAAAGTTCAAGGCCTCGAGGGAAACTCTCGATCCTTCGGGAAATTCAGGAACTTCTTGAACCACTTCTTGAAGTGGACATCCCTCACTGCTTCTTTATCTTCTTTGGGGACCAGCCCCATCAGTGCCAGTGCCAGCCGCGGAATCTGCTCCGAATCCTCCCACACACTCATGACAGGGAGGAAGTCATCATACATAGCCCCCAAGATTGGGACCCTCGAAATTTGATGGACATCCCACAGACTGATTCCAACCTCCCCATGGTGCAGGTGAAAAGAGTTGGTCCTAGATGACCATATGCTCAGCAGCTCTGGCATTAGCTGTTTTGGTTGATAAATGTGGAATTGAGAGGCCCATGCCGCCTCATAAAAACCCACTCTCCTCACTTCGGCTCCAAACTCCTCGCATGAGGCACCTACCCAGTAGGCCCATGCTCAATCGTTTGTGAAGTTTCTGCCCTAGTGCAGGTCCCACTCATCGGACCACCCCTTCTTCGAATCCCTCAAGGCTGCCTTCAGTATTGTGCGGTACATGGGAGGGGACGTCTCCAACTGCAATAGCTTCCCATAAACATTGTTTATATGATTGTACAGGCAGTCGGTGGTTACAGGTGTGAAGTCCTCCCGTGCATGACCATCAGTTGCCCTGAACCATTGGCGCTGGCATGGCGTGCTCCTAAACCAGCATGGCGGTTCGTCCCTACTCGCCTTAGGAATGAATACATCATCCCTCAGCCTAAATACATACAAGGGCATCTTCCTGCACAATGGATAGTTCTTTTGGATCTATGATAGCATCTCCATTAAAGAATTATGGTCTGAGTGGCTACAGAACAACTCTCCTAGCCCCAGATGATTTTCCATCTCATCCCTCTGGGAGGCATCTGTGAGCACCCCCAGCGCAGCTTCTCGATGGGCCATTGGGTTTCATAACTCGAAAAAATTTCAGGTCGGGTTGCGAAGATTGTTCGTGGAGCTCATTCGTGAAGCCAAATCGCGAATCTTGGCCTCGGACTGCAAGCACATGTTCTCTTGGTGTTGTCACAGAGTCAAAGACTCGCGGCTCGCCACGAAGCCCGATTCGCTTAGAGTAGGCGCAGAGTACGTGGAGTTTTTCAAATTGAGAGCACAAAAAGAAATAACCGCGGAGAAGGGAAATTACAAAAGAGATGGATGGACCCCTATTTATAAACAGCGGCCTTCGGAGCTTCGCGGCGCGACCAGTCCGCACAGAGCTTCGCAGCACGCTCAGCCCATGTGGCCCCTGTCCGCCTCACGCACCTTCTTCGCGAGTGAGCACTGCGAACAGCCGATGATTTTGGAGATTTCCCTCAGAATTTGACCCTTGATCCCTCCGCGGATCCATGTCTGAGGGGGGGAATTTGTTGGCGCCAAAATGTCGGAAGAAAATAAAGAAGAGAAAGAGGCCCCATGGCTATCTGCGTGAAGCCACTTTGCGGAGTCCCCCCAAGCAACGCGGCTGCCGCGAATCAAAGGAGGTGGAACCCTTTACGAATGCCCCTAATGTTCGTGAGCCCACTGCGAAGCATAGGAGGTGGAACCCTCCACGAACTCCCTTGATGTTCGCGATCCCACCGTGAATAAAAGGAGTCAGTACCCTTTGCGAATGCCCCTAACATTCGTGAGACCACCGCGAAGCAAAGGAGGAGGAAACCTCTGTGAACTCTTCTAACGTTCACGAGCCCTTGTGAAGCGAAGGAGGCAGAACCCTCCGCGAATGCCCCTGACATTCGTGAGCCTTCCATGAAGCAACCCAATCCCTCTTTATGCCACGTAAGATCTGCTTCACGGTGCCTCTTACCTATAAATACCGAGCTCACCCTGATCCCTCGAGAAGGGGAATCCGACCTTCCGACTTATCAGCTCCCAAATCGCAAAGCACCCTTTTCTCTGTGAATCATGAGCTACGTGAGGCATTTTTTCTTCGCGAGATGCCTCCGCCTTGTCTCGTTTTGATCCACTCTTCTGAGAGGGATGCCTTTCATGAAGCCGAAGGCCCTTCGCGAAGGAAAGGGATCCCCAAGGGGACCCGGGTTATTGCGGAGCATTTATGCTTCACAAAACACCCCTCACGTACATGTGATCCACATGCCAAGGGAGGATCACTGTACTTCGCGAAGCACCTTGATTCACGACACTTCGCTTCGCGAGGCGCCTGTGCTCCGTGAGGCAGTGATCCGTGAATCCCTTTCCACTTCACGAAGCACCTACCACTTGCACCTCTACCCCATGCTAAGGATAAGGCACCCCACTACGCGAATCACACCCATTCACCAGTGTCCTTCACCATGCAGAGCAACCGAGCTCCACAAGGCCCCTTCCTATGGACTCCTCTGATTGGAAATTACTTTTCCCATGTGACCCTCTAGGTTTGCATGATGTGACTTCAAATTCCCCCGGACGATACCGCCCGTAGCGTTGCTTTGCCTAATGCTTCTTCTCATAGGCACGCTAATGGATATTGCTTCTTCGCATAGCCACTCTAACGTGGACCCCTCGATGGTTCACTCTGTGACCCCCTTTATTATGGCATTTTCAGTACCTTCCCTCCCACCAGGAGCATAGAGTACCAGCTATATAAGTCCTAGGGGTGCGGAGAAAACCCAACTCGTCTAAGCTGTAGGACGTTAAACTGCCAAGAATCACCGTCCTCAACACATGAAGTTAAACTGTGACATCGCCCCGTGCCTCTCACATGGGGTGCCCCCACCTTGGACATTCTCCACACCCCTTGGTCTCCACAGGGGATGATATCCTCCTTCCGGGAGTGGCGTTTGTCCGCAGGGAAGGGCAACCACCTTGGTGTAAGCCCCAAGCCGTTCTTGCAGGAGGTAGTATCCCTAATCCTCCTCACTTCCTCAGTGCCAAGGACCAATAGGGGAGATGAGGACAAGGGTTCTTGTCACCCTTTCCCTCTCCCTCTGGGCTTTGTCGCCATCAGGCCTCCACCCTAGAGTAAGTCCCAACACCACAGGCCGCCCCACACGTAAGCCCCTATTCGCTTCCCACGGATGCACCCTTCGCGACGTGATCGTCAGGTCCCTACAACCTCTTGTTTCTCACACTGAGCATGACTCCCATGAGCTTAGAGTGAGCACCGACCATGACACACCTTGGGCTGCCTCAGAGCATAATCCCCAAATGCCCCCGTCTCATATGACGTTAAACTACATTCCAATCCAGCGGTAAGCTATTGTGATCTATCCCGAACTACGTGGACTTTGATCCATGTCAAGGAATGGTACGTAGGAAGCCTTCATGAGGTTCAATCCCACCACGCGGTCATTCTGACCTCCTTCACTTTGGTTCACCAAACACCATCCCATCTACTGAACTACGCAGACTTTGATCCTTGCTAAAGTAGAGTACGTAGGAATCCTCCCTGAGGCTCAATCCCATCACTCATGTCTCATACTGATCTTTCCCTCGAGCCTATGTGTCTTGGGAAGGTCATGTCCCAACCCAAAGGTTTCACTTCTATTGGGTCCCATCCATGTGTCCATTCTCATGGGCTGCCTCCTCAGGTGTCCCATCGTCCCATTTGAACTACGTGGTCTTTAATCCTTGATAAGGCATGGTACATAGGAAGCCTCCCTAAGGTTCAAACCCACCACCCATTGGTCATTCTGACCTCCTTCACGTCAGTTCACCAACTCTTGGGAATCCTAGAGTGTAATCCTCATGAGGTTCCATCCCACCATCCACCTGGACCAATGTTCTTATTCACATCGGTTCTCCAACACGCCACCATCTCGCATGATGTTAAACTGTATCCCAATCCCGCGATAAGCCATTGTGACCCACTATTCAGTTGTTCCAACATCCCTTCCCGTCAGTTCAACAACCCCTTTTCAACTTGAACTATGGGGACTTTGATCCATGTTAAGGCATGGTACGTAGGAAGCCTCACGAGGTTTAAGCCCACCACCAGTGGACCCCCCGGGTTCAATTTCACATCAGTTCGCTGACAAAACCCTTCTTGAACTACGAGATCTTTGATCCATGCTAAGGCATGGTACGTAGGAAGTCTCCTCGAGGATCAAGACCAAAACCATCGTCCATCCTGATTCTTACCCGGGCTGCCACATCCTGGTGAGATCATGCCCCATTCGTTCCCCTCCACAGTACTCGAGAAGCTGCCCACGTGCTGGCCCCAATATCGGTGTTCCCTCAAGGGGGTTCTTCAATCTGATCCACTCTAGCTAGTGTTCTGATCATCCCGATCCGTCTCTGCTAGACATTAAACTTGTGGCATACCCTGTGTTGAACATGGGAAGCTGAGGAAAACCTCAGATACATGCCTATGACATATGATTCCCCGCGCTCGATGTGGGATACCTCGGGCTTCCACGCCCTCGATAAGCCCTATAATAAGGGACAAAAGACAGACAGGCCAATTCTCTAGTGTCTAGACACTCTAGTGATGCCTCAACATGACTAATCCCCCAACTGAAGGTTGTTTCCCTGACCGGACCCTTTGGAATGTCCTAAAAGAAGGAGCGTAATTAACTTGTGTCCATGAAAATATGGCACCAGGAAGAGTTTCACAAATAACGTATTAAATCTATGAGAGAGACACAGAATAGGTGACGAATTATGAGGAGGAATCCATAGAAGGAAGAACCACCACCCCATCATCCCGTTTCGATC